>CM067070.1:6387194-6947194 GCA_033980235.1 Diadema setosum | reverse complement strand
TTAACTAGTCTATCAGATGTCCGTACAAGTGGGTCAAGATTGACGTTGTGGTTTAAAACATTTTGTCAAAAGACAGAAGCACTTGGCGGGTATTCGAATTCGGAACGTCCATTTGAAAGACAAGGGTCTCACTCATGATATCACAGTGTCGCCTCATCCATCCATTTGTACTTTCCAAAGAAAAGGTGACCATTCTTTGGGGTATATAATTTCGAAAATTTATTTAGTTTTAACAACTGCATTTTTTTCCCGCTTCAGCTGCTAAGCCCATCCTCCTGATGCACTTCACGAACCAGACCCTCCAGCCGGGTCCCAACCTCCAGCTCGCCTGCACCGTGGCGGGAAACCCCACCCCGGACGTGCGCTGGTTTCGGGACGGGGAACCGATCCCCGCCGATTCCCGCTACGCCCTCAGTGACGTCATCAACGAGGACAACGACGTCATCAGCCACCTCAACATCACGGGTCTCTTGACGGAGGACGGCGGGCTCTACCGTTGCGAGGCGACCAGCGAGTTGGGCGTGGTCCGACACGAAGATCGCATCAATGTTCTTGGTAGGTCCGCCAATGTCTTAAGTTATTCATAGATGTCCTTCTTGTCCATTTTCATTCATTTATTGATTGACTCATTTGATCATGAATCCAATTACTCATGTTCACACATTGCACACAAAAACAAACAAAAATCGATTAAAAGAACGGTTAGCACATAGTATGGTGTATGTAAATAACACAACAGTTTAGAACGATTTAATACAGATCAACAATGATAACAAAGACAAAACTAAACACCTAATGATGTTTTGATAGGACCCGTAAACAAATACGAATGCATTTATTATAAATCCTGAATCTGAAGGTTCATACCATAACAATAAACGAGCAAGAAACATAAATATTTCCTTGATTAATTCGACCAAATCTTCATATGCCAAATTCTACTGATTCTATTCAGAAGAGTGAGTTCAGTTGCAGCTCTGACAAATGCAGAGCAGTAATCAAGTATAAACTGTGGTCCCTTAAAGTAAAATTACCACTGAATATTGCGTCGACTTTCCCTTTAAAACATTTCACCGGACTGCTTTTACTCTGACGTGTGTTCCTTTAAACTACGACTTCATTACGCGCGGGTCTCTCGCACGCCGGGGCCAATAACTCGTGAAGAGGGTGAATAAACAGCGACCACTCCATTCTGTTTGCCCAGTCGTCAGTGACGTGTAATGGATAACTACGTCACAATGCAACCATTTTACACCCGTGTCCGTGCGTGTCCAATACACGATATACCAGGGAAGTGGGATATATTTTTTTTTGTTCAATGTCCGAAAGGAAGAGAAAGGAAGTCTGAAGTGTCATAGACATAGAAAATAAATGAATAGATAGATAGACGAAAGATACAAAGACATATTGACGGTTATAGCCTAACTGGACAGAGATGGGAAAATATGAATAGTTAGAAAGATAGATAGACAGATATGATATTATAGTTATGAAGTTAGATAGGTAGATAGATGTAGAAATGAAGAGATAAACTAACTCTACAGATTTTGGGATAAATCAATAGATAGACAGACGAAGAGATAGGTAAATGATATTTTAGTTTCAATCTCGTTTAGTCCCTCTCGAAATACAAGATGCATCGTTTTCAGCTTTGCTATAACACGCATTTCCCACAGACACCTGCCCGAGTATGCTTGGGACGAGTCTTCAACGGGTTGATACTTATACCTCTATACACCTAATCCGACATGAAACCAAAGAGAATACTCTTGAAACTAGTTTACTTTTCAAACTGCGCTTTTTTAACGTTCCTTGCTTTGCGGCCATCTCTTACTGATGCGGCCATCCCACTGATTACTCCATCTTGCTCATACTGTTGCATTATAATCAGTTGTTTTGATCTATGATGTCATGAATTGATTGATGATTCATAATCGTTTATATTGAAGTCATTATGAGGGTCGTCTGGTATATGAGAATTGATGATTTTTGTATTTTGTGCCACCACACCTAAATGGCTCACACCCTGTTTCTATATTTTCAAGAATTACCCCACCCCCATACAAACATCTCGTCACTCCGTCCAGTCAAGATTTCGCCATAATTATTGATGTCACGTACAAATTAGCCGCGCTCACGTAAACGGGTATGGAGAGAGGCACGTGCCCCAAACAAAGGGCGGTGCGAGATAGCTGGCCGCCAGGCCCAGCCCGACACGCGACCGTACGTACCCGCTGTGTGTTCAGGTCCGCGGCCACTTCTGGGAACAATGCGTGGCTATTGATTTTGTGTCCCACGTTAAGTCACCCCCGCCAGGATCATTACCTTGTAAGCTGTGAATGCTGGTTAAAGCACGTTTTATGCCTTTACGTCCTAAACACCATTGTCTGTAATTCATTTCTATTATCATCTTGTTCTCCGTAGGCGACTACGCAATGGCTGGTTCCCTCTCAGTAATGTAAATCTCTCTTGCTCATTTCCTGCAACGTTTCCAGAATTGTTCTCCTCTAAGTTCTAATCTATCATGAGGGGGGGGGGGGGGGTGTTAAAGGCCAACTCCTCACAACGATCAAGATGGCTTTTAACGATTAAAATAAAATCTGGAAAGAGAATTCACGACGTGCATTCACAAACATTGGACTTAAGATATTCACCACATGGACAGTATTAGTAACAACTATACGTACTTTTATTTGCAAATTAGGTGAAAATGTTAACACTATCACGAGTCACGTCACGATTCTACGAAGACCACAAAGATCTTCGCTTAGTTATCATCGCTGATATGAAATGAATAGCATGTTCGTAAATCATGTGTAAATCATAATATACTGGATATCCCACTTCATTCCCTGTCAAACTTTTAATAGCTTATATCCACACAAAATGTATTATATGACATAGTCCATGTACAAACTATCTTTTTGTTATAATGTATGTATGACATTTATGTAGAACTGTATATGCATTTTTTCATGAATCAAATCAAATCAAATCAAATCAAGTCAAACCAAATCAAATCAAATCAAATCAAATCAAATCAAATCAAATCAAATCAAATCAAATTATGAAAGCAAGCAAAATGTATCAATGTGTATACGCACATAATCTCTTTTGTTACGATTTGATACGGGTTGTTGCGAAATGTTCGAGCAAAACATGATTTTTATGATATCATCATGCATGGTGGAATAGATTATGAGCCCATGATGTCACCACTTTAGCTATTTTGCATACTTGGGCCTATAGTACGTGGTTGTGCCGATGCCATTATTCAGTGAAAATACCCTGAAGTATTAAAGTTTCTGAGTGCTTTCATTTCAGGCCCGACTTTGATTAAACTTTGACTATTATTCTGTCTATTGGATTTCAGTCTATTGATTTAAACTAAAATTGTACATGACATGGCATTGTACGTTTTCAATGGATGTTTCCCAACATCAAACAATGTAATATAGAAGCTGTGGTCACGTAGAGCGTGTTGAACGTAGCCACACCTTGTGTGGCCCGGCTAATTAAATTTCATAAAGATTTAACCATGGGTTATAGGGCTGACTGCGTGAATCAATACACGCGAACTGTTTTTGTTTTTATTCCACTAACCTCGCATCCTCGCTTCCGAATTCAAAAGTCAGAGATTTTGTCGTTTGGAGTGACACCCCGCGCTGAAATTCTCATCGAGCGATTATATCATCCGCACAATAAATTTCAATTATCTGGTCGAGAACGCACGGACAAGGCCGAATTAAAAGCGCTGGCAATTCGGTATGCAAATTTCATCATTCTTGTTATGCAAATGAAATCGCTTGTTCACGCACCAGATTATAGCTCGAAATCGATCTCTGGCCATTGATTCACCTTGGGAGTGATTAAGCGCCAAGCTGAACATTAAAATGAAGGGTCATTGTACGATGATCACGGATACTTTAGTTCCCTCACTCGACATCGGTTGCTAGCTCACTGTTGTTTCAGTGCGCTATGGGTCTACGCTGTTAGCATCGCTTACAATTATGCCACGTTACACACTCTGTGTGTATAGATAAGTTTCAACTCAATACACCGCCATCCGCCACGAGCAAAATTCTAAAAGGATTATTGTCATTTTTTATCAATGAATACTGCGAGTAAAGATATCTTAAAAGGGGCATTGGAAAAGCTTGAAAAATATGTATCAAAATAAAGCAGGTATAGGAGTATTTAGAGTGATCATTTAGATATTAAACAGGATTCGGTAATTTTTCTTCGTTTCCGTTTTGGTGTATCCCGGAGATTAAATTCTCGGTGCTTATAGCATTATACCAATATTCATGTCGATTTAGAAATGGAAATTGTGATCTTTTTTTTTTCTTTACAGTTTGCCAAATGACATTTGAATGGCAATATTCACGTCAATGATTGACTTAGTTGTAGAGCCCAAAATATGGTACCATCTACTCCGAAGCCTCTTTCACAAAACCTGCGAACTTGCGCACATTACTTTCAATCTACTGAGGCATATATAAACTTATGTCATCATTCTCCATTTTATATGTATAACGAAATAGAAAAGACAATCAAAATCTTTTGTTTTTTTTTTCACGGACCGATAGATATTGATGAACTGAACATCAAAAGCGATTATCATACCGGACATGCTTTCCGAAGATCCTTCAATTTGCTGAACAAACCTCGAGATTCTAGAAATCATGTTGTCCCCCAGAGTGAAACATGCCCTTTCAAATATTGTTGTTCCATTCCTGTAACAGGACCTCCTATGGTACGCCCTCTACCGAACATCACGGCCGTGGCCGGAACTAACGTCACAATCCACTGTCACGTGGTCGGCTACCCGATCACCGTCATTACCTGGAAGAAGGGCGAGTCTCCTGCGCCGATCCAAGACATCAGACACAACGTGTACCCTAACGGTACCCTCGTCATTTCCGCCGTGTCCGCCTTTGACGACCCGGGCATGTACACGTGCGAGGCGCGCAACAACATCGGCGGGAAGTCCTCCTCCAAGTTTTACCTCCGGATCAAAGGTCAGTTGCATGGGGCCCCTCTTTCCTACCGCTCGCCCCTCCCCAACCATTGAAAAATGATAACATTAAACGCAAAGGAAGCAAACGGTCATGTAAATATACGAATCAGAGTAGAATCACTCACCGATTGTATCATTCTATCCTTGTTCGTCACCCTCACTAAGCAGGCTAGCTGATTTTGTGTGTGTGTGTGTGTGTGTGTGTGTGTGTGCATATTCTTAAACATTCCAAGAAAATTACAAACATTTAGAGGCGGGAAAGTGACAAAGGGAATGTCCACTTTTTTTCTGGTGGAGAAACAATGCTCTTCTCCTATCAATCCAATAGTATTGGTGTTTTTAACTATAAATCAAGCCAACAAGTATCCATTCTGCCACTGCATTGATCTCGGGTATTCTCTGAAAAGATATGTCATGCAGTCGTCTGTAGATCGTATACACGTAAGAGGTAACCCATTGCCCAAGGCAACGTAGTAGGTTCCGTAAAAAGCACATGGCAATCCTGTGATGAGAATGTAGCTCATTGGGCAGCCTGTTTTGATAATATTGCACACGCGTGCTCATAAAATCGTATATTGCCCTCCTTCCACGCCCACACAGTGCCGCCCGTCATCCAGCCGATTGACCCGCTGACCCTGACCCAGGGACAGCGAACACAGTTGACCTGCATCGTGGCGCAGGGTGACCTCCCCATTAACTTCCGGTGGCTGAAGGACGGCCAACCCATCCCCCACGGCATCGGCATCGACTTCGATCTGCGTCAGTTCTCGAGCACGCTGTCGATCTCCGACGCATCGACGGTGCACGACGGCAGGTACACGTGCGAGGCGAACAACACCGCAGCCTCAGTGAATTACACTACGGAACTCACTATACAAGGTAAACACGAAAGAACACACAGACAGAAATGAGTACACTAAACGTATTCCCAGAATGGAGAGAATGCATGTAGGTACCTACAGAGAGAGAAAAATAATGAGTTTGTTAGAAAGATGGATAGGAAAACAGATTTACACAGACAGACAGACAGATACATGAATACATACATTTGTTTTTTAATGAATACACGCATACATACATGATGCACATACATATTCATACATAGATAGATACATACATACATACATACATACATTCATACATACATAAACAGATAATATGGATAGAACGTAAGGTGCGTCATGAGTTTTGCTATGATAAGCGTGATAAAAATTAATGATGCTTATGATATCTCACCAAGACAAATTACGGAAGGTGTATCAGTAACGGTTGTTCACGTCATATTATAATAATGAAAACTATGATGAATGGTGATTATTATTCTCGTGACATCATCACTGCATAAATTATTGTATGATCAGTGTGATGATCCTACTCACCATGGTCATCATCATCATTCGTATATGTCTTTATTGCACAGTCCCGCCTCGCTTCACTGTTGCCCCTCGCAACACCGACGTGGTTCTCAACCGCACCGCCGTCCTCATCTGCCTCGCTGACGGTCGCCCGAAACCAGTTGTAGAGTGGCGCAAGGCTCCTGGTAGGTGGCGCTCTTGCATTAAAGGCAATCACATTTGCAATAGGAGGACACACCTCGGACACGTCATGTATAACAATAATTCAAATGTGGGTCCGATTGCTCGATGCATTTCTTGAGAAAGAGAAAAAAAAAGGCATGGGAGGAATTTTGAGAACGATAGAAAATAATGGTAAAAAGAAGAAGAAGGAGGAGGAGGAGAGAAGAGACTTTGAGAGGTTGAGACCTAACTTCAGGTTTCTAACATTTTTGGGTGAGATAATGAGAAACCTCTTATGAAATATGAAAGAGCATGTAACTTTAAAAGGAATTCAACATTTATTTAATGAAAATTGGTTTTGAAACGGCCGAGATACGCAAAATATCCTAATAAAAGGTGGGACCCTCCTTTTATTAGGATAGCTTTATTTTACTTTGTTTTTGGATGCCTCAGCCATTCCAAAACCGATTCTCATCAAGTAAACTTTGAATTCGTCTTAGAATGGTATGCTCTGTACTATTTCATATATTATGGTTTCTTGGTATCTCACAAAAGTTAAAAGCCTAGTCCTCGCTTCCTCCAGTACTGTACCATTCCTTTAATGTTCCTTTAATGTAGACATGCGTAATGGAAAAGCGTATTGGTTTAAAAAAGGCTTGAACAATGGCGAAAACAAAAAATCGTCATAAATAAAAAAAAAAAAAATCTTCATTCAATTTCGTTTCATTCATTTCCCATTTCCAGCAAAAAGAGCAATTGGAATAAAACTTATATAATATTACATACATAGCTATGTAAGGTCAGTACAACAATGTAATAATGGAAAAACTGAGACGGAAATGCAATCATAAAACTTTTAAGACTGCACAGAAGCAAAATCTTTAGAAAGACGAATGTTTGCTTATTTTTACAATCGGACACTTTTACATTTTTACATTTCGATAGTGTTCACTGTCTCAACACTGTGAACATGTTGGAGTGCGAATCAATATAATATATATCAATGATTAGCAAGCAGTCAATCGAAACGCGAGCTTTCAAAAAAAATTTCTTCACGCAGGTACGACGGCTTCCAACTTCGAGCACCTGCCGGACGATCCGCGGTTCGAAAGGCAAGAGAACGGATCGTTGGTTATCCGGCAGGCTCGCGAAGAGGATGCCGGATATTACCTCTGTCACATCAGTAATGGTGTAGGTACGGGTCCCAGTAAGACAGCTCTTCTCACTGTCTTTGGTAAGTATTTGAAAATAATAACAGTCATAGTAATTTTGCCCTACTGGTTGATTAATCAACTGATTGATTAGAGTAGCCTGTGAAAGGCAAGGTCGCTCCTATAAGGACATGCCACTATCAACTGACGATAAAGCGAGTTTTGTCAAGTATATCCTCTGAACAATCAGCAACGATATCGTTACTTAAAAAGGTCACAACAAAATGACCCTACCCACCCACTGTCTTTGGTGAGTACTGCACAGAATCAACAAAAGATAGCATTTTACTATCAGTGAGTTTCTTAAGCATGAGTACATGTTTGTCTGTGCAGTAGTAAATCTATGCGTTAGGTAATGGTAACTTCAAATCGCAAAATGACTGTTGCGTATGTCTTTCCAATGATTCAATAAAACGCACAGAAACTAACACTGTTGCAGCTGTCCGTTGACATGGTCATATGATTTTATGTACCTATTTGATCATGGCCGCTCTGGTTCTTTGAGTCTGCCGTGATTACATTAGATACTAATGGACCAGGAACTTCACGTAGTTTGAATTGGGGGTTTCCTTCTGGTTTAAAGGCCACCTAGTTTTATATAAAAAAAAATAAATGTATCAAGGTGTTTCTTGCTTTTGTTTTTTAAACGAGAAACATTAGGCTGTTATATTTGGCATCAAAAACTGATGTTGGTGTCGTCTGCGCGTTTCAGTTCCCGCCACTTTTGAGCACCAGCAGCAAAACATGACGGTCCAGTTGGAACACCGGGTCGCCCTCGAGTGCGTAGCCAACGGCCACCCTCCCCTGGAGATCCGATGGTCGAAGAACGATATCCCGTTTAACCGACTCTCCACGGAGCGCTACCAGATCGAGACGGTGAGCGACGGCGACATGGCTCGCTCCATCCTCACCATCTTCGCTTCGGTGCGCGACGACACGGCCACGTACATCTGCCTGGCGCAGAACGACCACGGCGCCGATGAACACGTGATCCAGCTTTGGGTACAAGGTGAACACAAGACCAAATAAAATGCAAGAAATGGCGGCACAAACTGCTGGTGTCGAGAGTAATATCCTGTGGACGTTACGCCAGAAAGAGCACAGTAACTGAAGTAGTATATATCTATCTATCTATCTATCTATATATATATATATATTTTTTTTTTTATAATTACTTGAATGATTAAGGAAATAGCTTTTTCTTTTTTTTTTCTACTTCTCTATCCTAGTCTTTTCAAATTTTACTGATTTTTTTTCATTCACTTTCCTGGTCTTCTTACTGCTTTTTCCTCTACTTTTTCAGGTTTTTTCTGCTATCACTCCTCTATTAACTTTCACTTGTTCTTATCATTCTTTTCTCTGCTTCATCATCATCACCACCATCATCTTTTTCTTCTTTTCCTTGGACTAAGTGTCTGCTGCCTCTCTCACCTCATATCATGACCCTCTGATATCAATAAGCTACAATGCTTTTTTTTTTTTTCATATCAACAGAAAAACCGGAGCACCCAACTGATTTGCACGTTATGAACAAGACGAGCCGCAGTGTTCTGTTGGCATGGCAACCCGCCTTCGACGGCAACAGCCCCGTGACGGGTTTCACACTCGAATACAAGAACGATTCAGGTACTGGATGAGGAGGAGAGTAGTAGTAGAACGTATGAGTATATCGACAAAATGTCAAGAGGCATTATATTGGAATACCATAGTGAGCTGCCACCTAACGGGGCAATAGAACCTCTTTATACCACGTTTATATCTTGTCCTTAGTAGTGTGAGAAATGTATACGCATCTGGCTCATTGTTACAGGAATGGTATACGTGGAGGGTGGCAATAAGCACTAAAAGAAACAATGGTATATTAAGTGTCAGTATTGTACGTCAAAGGATGGGAGATATAGAGAGTATGAGTTCTTCATTTCGTGGCATAATTTCTTAAGATACTATAAGATCGTCTAGAGGTATGCTAGAACTTGCTGTTTTGTATTCAAAAAGTCTTAATACGACTTTTGTGCATGTAAATTGATGAATGCATGTGTTGGGGCGTTGTTCAACTTTAAACCGCTTCAAGCATAGTTTCTTTCTGTTTTATGATTTCATGACATCGTCACGGCAATGATAAAAATGATATCAACAACAACGATGATAATCATAATGATAACGATAATATAATAATAATAACAGGAGAAATCATAATAATGATATTAATGAAAATGACAAGAAAAAAATATTTTATAGCAATAATAAGAATAAGAATACTAATTCTGCAGAAACTGTACAGACATGTAGCACCATGGTGCAAGTGCTCCTGATGTAAGATTGTTCAAATTACAAATATTAATTTCTTAGTTTGTTTGTTTTTTTTGTTCAAATGTTAATTGAGTATTATCATTTTATTCAATGATTTAGATGTCGATCCGGTGTGAAGGCAGAAATTGTTGTTAGGTACCACTTGTCACAATTTACGGAGCAATTGTAGGGGGAGCACATGTCGCGTCACCTCATTATCATACCTGTTTCCATGGTTGCAGATGCCTGGCAGGAGGGGTTGCCACAGAAACACGTTCCCGCCGATCTGATTGGCTACCAGTACACCATCGCTCGGCTGCACCCAGCCTACACATACAACGTGCGGATATTTGCCTTCAATGCCATTGGTATAAGTGACGCAAGCCCAGAAATCCTGTTCACAACAAAAGAAGAAGGTTAGGCATTATATTAATGATTACTCGATAAAAATCCTGAAAATTACAAATATGGAATAAAAACAAACCTTGGATAAAGAAATAAAGGACAAACAACCACTTACAAGCATAACAGCGGAAATTGTTAAAAGCAGATTTAAGTGGGAAGTCATTGAAATATGTTAAAAATTAGCTAATATTCGCAAGAAAGTGCTGAAACAGATGCTGTGCATATGCAAATAAGTGAGCTGATGATATAATCACCTAATTATGAAAAAGACCCTGAAGAAAATAATCTTCTTTTTCTGCTGTAAAGTTGTGAAACATAATGTTGTTCCCGGTCGAATAACTTAAAAAAGCGATAAGTTAGATATATTACGACATGTACGATATGAGACTGGGTCATAATATGGCATTTGAAAAAAAATGAGAGTAATTTCTAACAATATTTTATCGAAATCATACGGCAAGTTGTGAGGCTATGACATCGTAAACTCATTCCGTCACGCTGCGGCTAATTTTACTTCAGCACTCAGTCAGTGATGGTTGAATCTGTAACTACTTCCCGTATTCTTCTTCTTTATCATTCAATGAAATGATGGAACAAAAGCAAATGAACAAAAAGACAAACAAACAAACAAAGACCTCTCTTACATACGCACCATTCTTTCCCACAGGAAATGGTTATAACCTAGAGGAGCTTAATTACCATCGTGCTCGACACACCTAACTTTTTTTTTTTTTTGATTTTTTATTTTTCACTCGACAGCGCCCTCTGGCATGCCCTTGAATATCGAGACCGAAGCCCTGACGTCACAAAGTATCAAGATCACGTGGCGGGTGAGAGACTATTGAGGCTGAATAAAAGCAAAAGACACACACGCACACGAACACACCAAGACACACAGACACACACGCACGCACACGCGCATGTGTGATTAAACTTGTTTACAGCGGCCACCCTAGGGAGATATGAAAAGTGGCCGCCATATAGGCCTACATGTGGTATATAGCTATAGGCCAGTTTGACTGTACATATTTATAATATCAATACATTATATTGATATAAATCATAATGATTATATAATCACACATGATATTTCAAAAATGCTAGACCTGTTATTAACTCTGTCCCCATTCATTCATAAAATCAATCAGTCTAACTGATGATAATATGATTCAAAATGACAAAATATTGTTTTGTCTCCTTCTCTCCCTTTCCCCTAGCAACCACGCGCGGATCTTCAGAACGGACTCCTGCTCGGCTACCACATCCAGTATCGGGATCCCGATTCGCCTTTCCAGTCCCGGATCATTCCCGTGGAGACGAATTACATCGAGACCCACACGTTGACGCAGCTGCGGAAATTCACGGAGTACACCATCCAGTTGCGTGCCTACAACCGGGTGAACGTCGGCCCATGGTCGAACTCCCACAGGGTCATGACTCTGGAAGATGGTAACTTTTTTTTTTTTTAAACAATTTTATTCACTTAAGATTCAGGTACAAATAAATTCCAATAAAGACAAATGATACAACTTGACAGGCAGCTACGAACAGTCTTAATAATGTGAATATGATTCCAGGTAATATTGGATCCATCTGCTTTCTTCGCTTGCTTTGACAATTGACAAATTGGCGAAAATCTGATGTTTTCTTGTTATTTCTGGCAGAAAATATAAAGTACTTCAATGCAGTCAGATTAGCCACATTGTAACACTTTAGGTTTTTTTTTGTTTTGTTGTAGAACCAAGTACAAAAGTACATGTACTTCTAGTAATTTGAGTTTGATTATGTAACACAATTTCCTGTAATTTTCCTGAGAAATAAATGTTTGTGAAACATCGCATTCCCCCCAAAAAATGTGCAGTTGTTGGAGCTCGAGCTCGAACAAAACGTACAGAGGTCTCCGTTAGAGATCCCCATTGCAAAACTAATTTATTAACACCGACATTTCTGTGCAGATGGTAACTGCAAAGATGATAACTGCTTTTTTATCCTGTCTCTCTCCCTCTGCTTTGCTATCAAATGTACGTTCCTGCGCTGATGACGTAGTATCGCTGTAGCCTTTGACTTTCGGAAAAAAAAAATCCTCAAAATTTTCTTATTCCTCTTTCCGAAGTTCCAAGCGAGGCGCCACAAGCTGTCACAGCCAGATCTCTGGGGTCGACCGGTGTGATGGTAGCCTGGACCGCACCTAACCAGGAGTCACTGCACGGCATACTGCAGGGCTACAGAGTTTACTACAGGCCTGTGCGAGAAGACGAAGGTAAGCATTCAACCAACTGACCGACAAAGTGACCAACTAACCTACCAAGCAGCTAACCAACTGACCAGTCAACCAACCAACCAACCACTTAACCAAGAAAGAAACCAACTACAAACAACTGACCGTAAAATCGAACTCAGAAACAAGCAAAGGAATAAGACAGAGAAAAAAAACCAAATGACAAAAAACGGTTAAAGATACTCGCCTTTCGTTACAAGTGATCACACTGTATACACTTCACTTATGATTGAATTTGTTGGGACTAAGGTGAAAAACTATTACCAAATTTAAGTAAAATGCATTTTGGTCCAAGGCAGTTTCCATCGTTTTCACTTATTTGCTGCCTACACGAAAATCTCGCAACTGTGATCCGTTTGACGTAATAAACAGTATCGTAAATGTTACTCTAGAGGTAAAAGTTATTTGCACATCAAAAGTCAAACAATAAACTGAGAACGGCAAATTTGTGCAACCCCTCCCAAAAAAAAAACAACAACAAACAACCAACACCCCACTTAAATTGTGCAATTCTTTCATCGATGAATGTATTCATTTTTTTCTTTATATGCTCATCTGTTTATTCACTTGGTTGTTTATTTTTCTCCTCATTATTCTTGTATTTGTATAGCGTGATCCTTTCGTGTATTTATCTAGTACATGTACTTCATTCATTTGATCATCTTTACTCATGTATACATAATCATATTCATATATTTACATTATCTATTTATGCACACATTCAAATACATACATATTCATTCAATCAACTATTTATCAATTCATTTGCTCCGTGCATCACATCAGATGAACTGGATTCCCAGAGATACCAAACAACTAACCTGTATGCGGAGCTCAACAATCTCCAGAAGTTCACTAACTACAGCCTGTCGGTGGTGGCGTACACACGGGTCGGGGAGGGAGTGAGGAGCGATGAGAAGATAGTGCGGACCGAGCAAGACGGTACGTACATCCAAGGAGCAGAAGCTCCTTGGTAAACCATACCATGAATTTCGCCCCAACACAGTTATCACAGGCACGCAGTCACCTAAGATTTGAATGTATCATCTTGTTACCACGTAATCATATTCATTCCTTTATGTAATCTTGTTCATGTTATTTGATGGGAACGTCATTGTTGATTAGCCATATGTTTCATTTGTGTAGGCGGAGTACATCTGAAACTGAAACTATTCAAACTGGAGAAAGCATTCACGTGATTACACTAGGCGGATTTTTCGATGCAAAACGGCAACTCAATGATATATGCTTAGAAACGTATCAGGACAATTACCGCTCGAGGGCAATAACCCACGGCTAAATACCGCTTAGTGATAGGGTTAGAATAAAGATTAGAGTTAAGGTTAGGTTTGGTTGGAATACCGGTTAGGATTAGGTACATGATTATGATTAGGGTTTAGGGTCAGGCGTTATGTCAGGGGAAGAGATTGGGGGAGTTGTGAAATAAATAATTGTCCTAGAACCGCATATAAGGGTGTCTGTTGGACTTCGAACGCCTTGAATACAATGAGTGAGGGTGCAATATGAGGCTGGGACACTTGGGCTTTTGTACAGGGTGTAGGAAAGAAAAATAAAACGTTCGTTTATTGTAAAGAAAATTGTATTCATTTTCTTTTTCATCAAAATCAATGATTCTTTCTATGTAGGCCTAGGGCCATTATTACTTTTCTATGTGTATTAATCAAAGCAGTGAAAAATCAATGTGCTTTTCCGTCGATGAAGAACAATTTATGAATCAGTTGCGACAAAAGTCCTTTGACTCAATAGTTACGTCAGAGGGTAATAAACAAGCAAATCACAAAACACTTAAACCCCTCCACGAACATCATCTCAAAATATTTTGAGCGAAATAGAGAAAACATACAATGTAGAGAACATCTGTCCATACAAAACACTTGATGATGGTGTAAAACTGAATTTGCCTATAGCGACTGACGGATGTAGGTTTGTCAGAACATTGGAATAATGGAAATGTAACAATGGAAATTGACGTTTCCCTTTGTGTCATCAATGTTATGTTCTTGATTTAGCGTTTGAGCGTCGCACATCTCATCAGGGCCCGTTTTATCAAAATATATAACCGATTATGAATTTCCTTGCCACACAGGCTGCCATAGACTTAGCATAGAGATAATCAATAAGCCAGTTCACAGTTAGCACAAGTCTGCAATGACCTCTCCAACCACAGACTTTGCAAAACATGGAATAATATTCAAGAAGAGCAGTTGAAAACAGCCATGCAGGAAGTGGTAATTTACATGTCAATGCTGCATTAATGACTTTTATTATTGTTGCTGAAAGGAATGCATGTGCACGTTCACCTGTAAATACTAATCTGCACCTTGTTGATTTATAACACAGGAGTCTTAAAGCGCTATCTAGGTTTTGAATACCTCAGTTACAAATCCATTTCAAGAGAAGGTCTGCAATGACCTTTATCTGCACATGCTCAGATTGGAACTGTGAACTGGCTTATTATAACTCTTCATAAAACAGGGCCCACGACTATAATGTGTACCTTACACTTCATAATATCATACGGCTTTCTCCATTGCATTTTGCCAATATAGTTCCGGAGGCACCCGCCGATATCAAGGCGCACGCCGCATCACCTACAAGCATCATGGTGTCTTGGCTTCCTCCGCTCTTCATTAATGGCATCCTTACGCACTACTACCTGCATATACGGTACAGAGAACGGGAACGAGAGGTAATTGCCGACACTATTCGAAGAAAAAAAAAATCCTCATTGGGGAATCATAATTCTCTTTGTATCTATTCATTTTCTATATTCATATTCGTATTTATCCAATTTATATGAATATGAATATTGATATTTGCTGGAAATGAAAAATCGTTGAACCTAAAAAACAACAAACAGACAAACTTGAAACCTGAAATTGCTATTACGTGGTATTTCTTTTTTGTTTGTTTGTTTGTTTGTTTGTTTTTTTTTTTTGGGGGGGGTGGGGTAAAATATATGTTGAACCTCAACACCTTCGGAGAGGAGGGGGGGGGGGGGGAAATGCCCCTCTTGCCCCCCCCCCCCTTTCAGGATCGACACCATTGATCATCCCTGCGTATAATGTATACGTTATACCGCAGCAAACCATGATGTATCCTGACAGTGTCATCATCGTTTGCTGAATGATCCTGAAAAGGAAAGACACTCCTTGCGTAGGTGCGTACGGGGAAGGGGGGGGGGGGGGGGATAGGTCAGTGCGTACGGAGCGCATACGGGGGGGGGGGAGGTTGGCTGAACTGGAAGGAAAAAGGCTCAGCAGTGTGGTATCAACCTAAAGATGGAATTGTAATTCCAATTTTCAGGTCTTTTTTGGCCCTCAATTTTTTTTTTTTGTGTCTGTTTAAATCTGAATCTTTCCATTTGCCCCATAGATTTATCAGAATGAAACTACAACCTCGGTAAGCGACGAATTCTCTACCGCAAAGATATAGCGATACTTATATGATTACTTCATAATCCTATTTCATTTATTTTGACAAAGTCCACATATATGTTCCTCACCATCTTCATTTATAACACCAGCAAACTAAACTGCATTATTCTCACTATTGCGAGGAGGCTGAAATTAATTGCAAAGGTGCTGGTGAAACTTACCTTTCTCTTTCAATGTGTGTGTGTGACTGTGTATTAAAACGCCCTGTCGTACACCCAACCAGTGGACATTGGCACGAACGGACGCCGTCAATAGTATATACATTCATTTCAAGTTAATTCGTATCTCATGCTCTATCCAAATTAACCTTGAAATAACATAAGCTTACTTTTATGAACAGTAGTAATCTATACTGTATGTTTTGTATTATAATCCACTGTTATGTTTTACGCTAAAGGCAGTTCCTGTACTCACTAGAAAATGGCTATCTGAGTTTTTTTTTTTTCCTATTTGCGTATACCGAACAACTCGTCGGGTCTTTTGATATATATATTTTTTTGTATACTCTGTCTGTCTTCTGCGAAAACGGCTCGGTGTGAAACTTGTCATAATTCATTATAGGCTGTATACGATTCTTACTTGAATGATTTTTATTCATTATCCCTTCTTATGTTGTGTCTGTGCGTATCTTTACGTAAAGATAATGGGCATATTGCATCAGTAATCTGCCATCTGATTTTGTATCAAAATGATTGATTCTTCTTTTCTTGTACTGCTTACAACATTCAAGGGTTGAGAGAAGGGGAAAAAACGAATCATAGTTACCGCCTTCTCGTCATATGTACCGGGGGATCTGAATCGAAATCGGTTAAAGAAATGCGTAATTCCTTTTTCATGTTAATAGCGTTTCTTCTTCTGCGCTTTAAATTTCAGACAATTATTCTTACTCTGTTTGAAATTGTAAGTCTTGGTTCATGCACATTATTCAACGTCGTCTAATCTTCCAATTCTTATAAGGCATATTTTCGTTGAGATATGTAACTCTATGAACTTAACATTTTTTCACTTTATTTAAATTTGTTCGTTTCATATGCGTGCCAAGCGTGTACTTTTAAGTGCCGATATTACCCATTACCAATCCATGCGATTCCTATTTTTGTGACCACATGAACTTAACCATTCTTTCTCTGGTATGCAGATATTTCAGTAGCCAAATGCAGCCCCGTCATTATTTTACATCCTGTGGATACAAGCTATTGATATATCGCAAGTGTCCATTATAGTTTGGTAATGATCGTTCAGCTGACTTTGGTACTGCCAAAATCCGTATGTATCTAGTTACTCAAACGTGTCACATTTTTTTTTTCCAAAAGAAGAAAGCGTCATTCCAGTATCCCTGCCTGCTCTTTCCCTTGTTACTTGCACTCACACAAACACAGATATTCTCATTTGTTAATCACTCTGTGAAATTCTTAACTCACGACAAAAATTGTACCCGTACTCAAAGTTTGGTTTACGCTTTATCGACAGACATTCCAGTGACAGCTACCCGAGCATCTTACAGTTTAGATACCAGTCAACCAGACGAATGTTCTCTCTTCTCAAAACAACAAGCAGAAAAACAAATAGCAGAGCAGTCAAGAAGTTCATGTAATACCAATAATCATGGAAGTTTTCCGCAGTGTCCAAGTTGAATAAAATAAATTATGTTAAGGAAGCTATATTATTTGCTCGTAGAAATGTTAAGTAGCACGTCGGCGTAGTTGTAAAGGAATAGAAATTCTTTCTGCTATCAACTGATCCGGCATGGTTTTTGCTTGTTTGATTGTTTGTTTTTGTTTAAGACCGAAAGACATTACATTTTCGATTGTATTTTCCCGTGAAATAACACTGTATTACAGACCCTACTGAGTATCATAAACAATGCAAGACTCAGAAGTCAATCATAATTGGATCTCTTCTCATCCACATGGCTATATTTGCCTCCACAGATTGTTGAGGAGAAGGAACTGGAGCCGAACACGTACTACTATTTGGTTGAAGACCTAAGCACCGACTACGAGTATGACTTCTGGGTGGAGGCCAGTACAATGGTTGGGCAGGGGGAGCCAAGTCGAATTGCTACCGAGATTCCCATGTCTAGAGGTGCGTGATTATAAGAACCCATGAGAATAATGGTTCAATCAAGACTAAGAGCAACGCTGTGCACCTCCCTCTTATTTCCCGTGATACTTTTAAATTTCATTTTGCAATGATAGTAATAAACCCTTGAATAAATGTTGAAGTATCAATCAATGACTCAATTGAATTGACTTACAATGGGGATATTAAACTGGCCCCATTGCAAAATATATTGAACAAACCAAGTCTGTACAATTTGCGATTCGAACATGCGTACATAATATTAAAGGGACATTCCAAACGATTTTCATAATTTCACATCATGTAGTACATAAATCGACAACTCCATGTATAGATTTGTGGAATTTACTGTGGTTCTTGAGCAGAGAAACAATACTTTGAAAAACCTTAAACAAATTACACTGAACAAGGATGATGACATAGGAGGTTCACATATTTCAGAAATGCAGCAGTGTAATTCCATTACAATACCGCTTGCTTGCGAGTTCACCTGTGTATAATCTATGCATGCCTTCTTCTTTTGTTCTGCTTCCTTGAGCCCCAACTCATGCATTCTTATGGTGACTCTGCCATGTCATCATCCTTGTTCATTGCAATTTGTTCTACATTTTGAAAATATTCTAATTTTTCATCCCAATCATCACAAATTCTGAAACTCTGTCCTCTGTATAACTAATTTATAGTTGTTCAAATGTAAAAATCTGAAAATTATCCGGAGGTCTCCTTTAAAGGGCGTTTTCATCTACTAGTAATTTGCTCTTTCTTTCATTGCGCCCTCTACAGTTCCGGCTAGAATAATGTCATTCTCCACCACGTTTACGACTCCATGGAAACGTGAGGTCACTTTGGATTGCCTTCCGGTCGGTGACCCCGTGTTGACGGTTGAATGGAAGAAGAACAGGTGATTCAATTCGTTTGGATATTAACCCATTGAGCACGAGAACGAAGTGTAACATGCATGTCTCAAGTCTTTGACGAGTTACTTTATCCACGAAGCGAAAGGTTCAATGCGTCTTCATGACGTTAAACAAGAAAGTTTTTATGGTATAACATAATTTTTTTTTCTTTTGAAAGATATGTCATATCTGATTACAAAGCATTATTATCATATCAAGGCATTGAAGATAAGTGAATATGTAATTAATGACATCACCGCTTATTTACGATCGTCTTCTCCAGTTACATCGACAAAGAATTTACTGTCAGAATGATGCAATCGTTAAGGACACAATCTCTAGATTATGTTAAAGTATTTCCGGGTAATAAGCTTAAGTTTTTGCTTCCGTTGTAAAGACAAACCTGAATTTAATCATATGCCAAGGTAAGAATACGTTGTATGATTTACATTCCCTGAGTCTTTTTTTGTTGTATCTTGGCTAAACTCATATTGTTGTGCTGACTGTTATCGTATCTCACCTAGATTGCCCGACGTAATCACACCAGACGGACGAATCGATATTCTCGAGAACGGATCACTAGTCATCCACTCCGTCCAGTCAACGGACGCCGGCAATTACACGTGTAGAGCCATAAACGAGTACGGGTCTTCCGACTCCATCACGGTTCGGCTCTTAGTGTTGGGTGAGTGAAGACTTAGGTCTGTTTCATGTGCATGTCCATGAGAGCGCCAGGTTGACTTGAGCATGCGACCAGCATGGCAGGCGCCATATTTAATGCTGCATGAACGGAATGACATTTCATCGATGCATGCTTTGTTAGTTTCAATCTATATAACACGGCTGTTTATTTAAAGGCATGGCTTGGATGACTTTTCTTACTTCATATAACATATTCCATATGTTAATTTTGATTTATATAATCATTTATGCATAATTCATAAAGTAATCCTGATTCCATCACCAATGAACATCAAGCTAAACAACAGTTTATTGGTCAAGTTTGTGATTCGTCAGTTCAGAAAAGCATTGATGCAAGAAGGAAATTAATGTGTCACTATTCAAATAATTTAGAAGAATTAAAATCCGAAATTTTACAAAATATCTATACGTGCCAAGTTCTTTCATTTTTGAATTAGCGCACTGCCACTTTGACACGAATACTGGATAAACACATTTCAATAACATAACCTAGAAATGGAGGAAAATGAGATTCTAAACAAACTATAGAGTAGATCTGTCAAAAAAGAAATAAAGCATTTTGTGCTTTCTTTAACTGGAGCAATTTGAAAATTCATGGAGAAACATTAATTGCGCGTGTAACTTTTTTTTCCTGATTCAACCGGCAAGAAAGAGTAAACTGAACTCACACTCAAAAATTCAAATTTGAAAGGATATTTAATGTTTGAGATCGAATCACATTCATGAATGTCGCTGAAATTATATGTTTCCTTCAGAATTTTAAAGGTAATTATTACTTAGAGACCTGTATTATCACTGCATGTCACCCGTTTGCTTAATTTGCATGCCGCATGTTTACACTGAAGATTTAATGCATAACCTTTCACCCTTCACACGCATGTTCCCCATACAGCCATAATGTTTTTGATTATAGTGTAGTCCACTGCATGTTGTCCAGCCAAGATTAAGTTCCCTATCTGATTAACACGACATCACGTTGTGTGTGTGGCTTATGATATCTCATTTCTAACGTGACACATATCTACATGTATATTGTGCATGACTCGACCTGACCTAATTTGCATATTTCTCTGACGTCATCGACGAGCAGTGGTGAACCGTACGAAGGGTAGTAAGTATATAACACCCAGCTTTGCCTTACTGCTTATCTTATTGCCTGTACCTTCTCTGCATGTATACATTCCCTAAAGATTATAATTTGTGATGTTATTACTCAAAAAGTTTCATTTCAGGGGTAATAAGTTTATTTGTTGGTTTTGTTTGTTTGGTGGACAAAATCATTTACAAGCAATACAAGTAAAATGGGTATGAAAAAAATAAAAATGCCGAAGCATCAACCCCTCCCCCTAGAAAAAAAAAAATCAAAACTAAACAAAGCTTATCTTCTTCTTTTTTTTTTACGCAGATCTAATTTTATGAACTTTACGTAGAATCCAAAAGGATTATGACACATCTTTTCACGTATTATATACTGCCTACTGGAATGAAACTTTTCATTTTGTTTTTGTGAAGTATAGGTGACGTGCGGCCTTCTAGTACATTGCAGAGGGCTGCATTCAAGTGTAAATAAATCTACGCTGGACTATAAGAACTACAACTTGTTATAACAAATCATAGTGCTCTATTCATATGTTACCCACTTTATCTATTTATAATATGTTACCCGCATTAGTTTCAACCAATCAGTGAACCAAGATCAGCAATGCTGGTGCAAAGGCGTTTGAATAATGAAATACATTTTGAACGTCATTCTTTCTTCTTCTTTTTTTGAGTGGGAAGGAGCTTTTGGAAGTTACATACGTTAAAGGAGCCTAGTAATTGTGTACAATTGAATTGATTCTGTAAAAAATTGAGTTTGCGCAAATCGTGATATTTGGACAAGGTGCTCACCAAATGAAGCAATCTAAAACGTGCTGTAAGGCCGTAACGATCACTAACTGTGACTCTGTGCTCATGTGACCATTAGTATTATTGATAGTCATCACTGTATTTCACGTAACAGTGTTTTGTTCCACTTGAGTGGTTGGAAGACGGTTTTGACGAGAACTGATAGACATTGTTACGTAATATATCCAACGGGCGTTGGTATATTTCTGTACATGTGACAGAATTATGCACATGTTGCTTAATTTATCTTTCTGTTCTTACGAGGTTCATATCTAGTAACGTCAAGATGCTGCTGACGCAAAATGGATGATATAAAGCTTGAATTGCCGCATTAGATAGTGATGATAGTGCGTCAGATTAGGAAAAAAAAAACACTCTGTAGTGACTTCGCTTTTTTCCCGTTTACTATAATATGGTTCTCGGCAGACCTTCTTCCAATCACAAATCACTTTTACGCTGTAATATGATGGAAGAATTTTAGGTTGAATGGGTATTGTGATTGTCTGCTATCATTTGGATGAGCATATGGGGACGATTTACAGATATCACGTTCATGAGAGATCAACCATTTTCAAGCCTCAAAAAATGTTTGTATCATCAGAAGAGATTCTTATACCTTTCAGTAGACGATACGTACAAACAAAGCCAATTTATGATACTTCACAGAACGACGTTAAAAACTCCAGAAATCTGTGTGTTCTTATATTCTTTAACTACGCAATACTGGATTGCTCTTATTTTATTTTTGAGCGTTTGTAAATGGTTGATAGTGATTTTGTTCACGTCGTTACACGTCATGTCTCATTGCATGGTAGCTGTGGCTATATAGAGAGTAGATATCGAATCTAGAAATGTCACTTGACTGAAACATGTTTCAGGCTTTTTTTTTTATCAGCAATGCTGTAGTGTAGAACTGAATGTAGCGAATTCTTGAGTACAATGTATATACACTTTCAACAGCCTGAAACCGCATGTGAAGTTTCTATTATGTATTATGTCATGTCATTGGTTCTGTAATGTGGCACGCAAGTTAAATAACTTTAGAGTAGGCCTACCAATAATGCAGAAAACATGTATCTTTTCCCCTCCTCCATCGTTTGTCACTTAAATCAATGCGGTTTACACAAAATCTTTATTTTCGAAGACTTCTGTCGCACCTTTCATGGATTGATACCCTTTTCGCACTGGCTATGATTATCTTTTTGAACTAAGGAACATTGTCACATGAGAACCAAGGGCATAGTTGGTATTATATACCTCACTTCTAGAATCCTCTCATCTGATTGGTTAAAAGGGGAGTCATGAAAATAGCTGTGCCCTATTTTTGAGTTACTGTGACCGGGGCCCGGGCACAGTTAGTAAATAGGTTTTAGAGACAGTCGCGACCCCGTACCCACAGATCGCTCATATGTACGCACCAATGATACGACCGCCGCGCATTCGATCAGCGTGCCGTAAAAGAGACTAGCGGACTGGTTTGGAGACAGTCGCGACTCGCAACCCCATCTGCACACATAGATGATCACACGCACCAATGATACGTACGACCGCCGCACTGTCGATCAGCATTGATTACAACTTACAAGTGCTGTAAAAGAGACTAGAATCTATATTCTCGGTATTTATATGTCTGAATATATGTCGGTATATAAAACAAATAATGACTGCTTGATATTCGGGGCACAGTTAAAATTATGTTGGCCCTCGGTGATGTGAAAACCATAACCATGCCCTCAGCTTCGCTTCGGGCATAGTTACGGTTTTCACATCACCTCGGGCCCATAATTTTAACTGTGCCCTCATAAGCAGTCATTATTTATACCTCATATGTAGAATCCTCTCATCTGATTGGTTAAAAGGGGAGTCATGAAAATAGCTGTGCCCCATTGTTGATCAAAATGACGTCATGATTTACTGTGCCCGGGGCACAGTTGATTGACTGTGCCCTGTAAATACGTTTGGAGACAGACAGTCGCAACCCCGTACACATAGATCACATAGTACGCACCAATCGACCGCCGCGCTGTCGATCAGCGTTGATTACGAATGCTACGGTATCTATATTTCGGAATCTATATTTTCGGTATATAAAACAAATAATGACTGCTTGATATTCGGGGCACAGTTAAAATTATGGAGGCCCTCGGTGATGTGAAAACCATAACCATGCCCTCAGCTTCGCTTCGGGCATAGTTACGGTTTTCACATCACTTGGGCCCATAATTTTAACTGTGCCCCGCATAGCAGTCATTATTTGTATACTGTGGGCTTGTTTTTACCTGTCAGATTTAAGTAATTACGTATGTGATTATACATTTTTTTTTCTTGAACCAGGTGCAACCATGTGCGGATATCATAAACCGGTCAATGTAAAATTATGCATTGGATTATTTTACCATTTATTACCTTCATTTGTGGGGAGGCACATCATTACAATTCATCCATACTTCATGATTAATGTGTTATGTGATTCTAAACTCGATGTAGCTCATCTACACGTATCTTTCAATTGTAATCCGTAGGAAAAAAAAAACCCAACATGAGCAGACTAACTTATGAACTTGCTATGCTTTGTGAGTATCCTATGACCATCAAAAGAAAACATCGTACAAGAGAAAAGAGTATACTGTATAGTTTGCCAACTACGGGTGCATTCACTGAAATGACATCTGCTGATAGCTGGAAACGATCAACAAAGAACATATTCTATGAAGGTAATTCAATAATATATCTTGGGTAGATAGTGCCCGTCGTGCTCCCAAAGTCAGTAAGCAGTGAGGGATCGAATAAGTCTGTCAAAGATTACAAAATTCATGCTATCATAGAGAGCATTTAATGGACAAGAAATCCTTATAGCTATAAACGTTGCTGCTACACAAAGCAGGTGTACAGTTTGTTTTCATGAATCAATCTCGCACTCGACCATCAAATAATAATGTATTTGTTTTATAATATTAAACAGCGCCCCCTAGCCCGCCAGAATTGACAATCTCGTCAACATCCAACACGGCCATCCAAGTGAAGTGGAGATCAACCGGAAATGGAGGGTCGACGATTCTCGGTGAGTAGGATTATACAATACACGTATCAGGTGGATGTTAAAGCACCAAAACAAAGCCATTTTCACATGTCATTAAATGAGACATGTAATAGTTTGTCCAAGAAGGCAGTTATCAGGGGCGGATCCAGGAATTCCGTAAAGAGGGGGCGCCTTTACAAAGTTAAAAGGGGGGGGGGGGTGGGGAGGGCGCACGCACCCCTCCCCATTTTCTCTTTTTATTTATTTTGTTTAAAAAAAAATAAATGGGGTGGGGGCGCCCGGTGCGCTCCCCCTGAATCCGCTACTGGTTAGTATACGTAAAGGAGTTACACATTTTAGGATGTGAAGAGAATGCAATTCACACAAGACGACATAAAACAAAGGTGATGTTTAAACTGAGAATTTAGGTTAGGTACGTCTTTTACATCCCCGTTGCAGAAACAGAGATAAGTGGACTAATAATTCACAAGAATCTGCATTTTCTTGGGCTAGTTTTGATTCATACTTAGCGATCCATGCATTTCCTTAAAATGGTGCAGTATACCGAATGCAGTGTTTTGCTTTCCCGATTCTTTCCACACAGCGTATCAACTCTTCTACCAACGCGCGCACGAACAGACGTGGCTTCGCGAGAACATCAACGCGTCGCTGCGGAGTTACCGCGTCCTTCACCTGCTGTGCGGTACGGGCTACCGCTTCTACATCACCGCGCAGAATAAGCTGGGCATCGGTAAACCCAGCGATATTTTGTCGGCTAGCACTCGAGGAGAAAGTAAGCATATTTCATTTTCATTTCATTTCATTTCAATTCATTTCATTTCATTTCATTTATTAACTTGCCTCACAATTTATACAGTGTTGTATTTGCCGCATACATCCATGACAATGTAAAGTAACACATGAATGATAAGTTCACTTTATAAAGACTATAATAATGAAAACATGAACTATGAAAACAAGACAGCAGAAAGAGAGAGAAAGAAAGGACAAGAAAAGAAAGATAAGAGACATGAAAATTAAGAAGAGAGGAAAGGACGTTTGATAGCAATGTAATAACAACAAATAAATTCAGTTGCTATTGTTGATGACGTCAGAATACGCTAGCCAAGGAAAGCATCTATCTTGTTTGGCGAAAGCCGAATAACGTAGACAGTCTAAATAAATTTGAATATATTATGGAGACTGCATACAAAATAATGCCTACTACGGAATATCAAACGCTATTTTGTAAAGTATCAAGTCACATTCTTGTTAAATACAAACATAACTTTGTAATCATTAGCGCGTGCATCTTGTACGATGATCACGGACTGCAATAATATCA
Source organism: Diadema setosum (assembly GCA_033980235.1). NCBI lineage: Eukaryota > Metazoa > Echinodermata > Echinoidea > Diadematoida > Diadematidae > Diadema > Diadema setosum. The sequence goes on along the minus strand of CM067070.1, from coordinate 6,921,085 downwards.
ATGCTTGAAACAACGAGAAAGAAACACACACCAATATAAATGTCAAACAGTTTTCAAGATTTCTGCCGCGCAATAAGTCTTTTCGGTTAAAGGTTCACACTTCATTATTGTCTGCAGCCATCTGCAGACATACATGTAAGTACCGCAAGGTTTTAATACCTATCGTTGTTTTCTTCATAACAGTACCAATACCGCCCTCTACTGACCAAATCGTGCCACTGAAGAACGCCTCGAGTATCACGTTGGTTCTCTCTAGTTGGGAGAGCGGGGGATGCCCCATCGAGTCCTATAGCATCCAATATCAGGTATGCATGGAATTAAGCTTATTTTCGATTTTAACACATTAGAGTTTTTTTTTTACTTTTTGTTTCTGAAGTTTTGCCTTTATTTCAAGTATTGGAGGGATTAGCAATAAAAATTCCAAACTAATAAGCATCGAGAAGTAACTGCATTTCCCCTGGTCTCCGATTTTACTTTTATCAGTTGTAGTCCCTTTTGGGTATCAGAGTTCTACTATGAAGAATTTATTTATTGGCAACGTGGATAGATTTATTTTGATTCTACTGCAGTCTAGAGAGACTTCTTTCAGTTGGGGGTTGGATAAAATCCTATCCGAAAATGAGAGAAACCAAGGTGTAAAAGAAAATCATGCAATGGGTAAACTCTAATGAAACCATTAAAATTAACGACACGTCCCCCTCCCCCCATATCTCTGGCACAACATTCACCATCATCACATTATCACCTATTTGCCATTTCAACCATCGCTTAGACCGTCCATCATCACAACATTTTTTCTTTCACATTCAATACTATCTTGAGGAGCACTATCGTGCAAGCATCCAACAAAGTAATATTTTATATATCATATTATAGTGATTGCAATAGTGATTGCAATCATGTAGGAGACATTGGATTGTCTAAAAGAAAAACCGTCTTTTACACTAAAACCATTTTCAAAACCAAAACCATCTTCCAAGTCAAAGCCACCCTGCAAAGCAAAACCATCTTCCCTACCATAACCACCTTCCAAACCAAGAAACACATTTCAAACCGAAATCACCTTCCAAACCAATATAATATTCCAAAGCAAAACCATCTTCCAAACCAAAACAACCTTCCAAAACCAAACCATTCCCAAACCAAAACTACCTTCAAAACCAAAACAACCGTTCCAACCGAAACCATCTACGAAACCAAAACCGCCTTCCAAACAAGAATCTTCCCCCTTAAAAATGTCAGCTATGCCATAGTGAACCCACATTCCAGATTTTCAGGCATAAGTCAGTAAAAATGTGACAATACACCGCCCGTCTGCTTGTTGTTCATACCTTCTTCTTTTTTCCCCCCTTTTATCGACAGATATTTGCACAGAAGGAATGGGTTAACACTGCTAACAACCTGCCCGGAGATACCAGGGAGTTCACTGTCGATGGCCTTCGACCTTTGACCTGGTACGAGTTCCGGGTCACGGCTGTCAACACTGCCGGTCCTAGCGTGCAACAGTATCGAGTGGCAACCGTCGCATTCAGTGGTTCAGGTAAAAAGTAAATTCTTCCCCATAATACTACAGTGAGCTAAAGCATAGGCTGCATAATAGCGCTGCAACAACTAAAACGATTGGAACTGATTTTTGTTTAATGACTGCATTCAAGGCAACTGCAATCAAAGTAACTCAAAACAGCTGTAAACATTAAAAATGAAGCTTTATATGAAACAAGCGTCATGCCTATATGTGATCCTAATGTCACTTCGTTGTGAGAAATCGTAGAATATTGGCACAAAGCCATTGTAGTCAAATGATATCAATCTTACAATGTATTTGAAACCTATAAATCATTCTCTAATCGTTGTATAATTATCAACAGGTTACATTTCTTCTAGTCGCTTCCATCGTATTGTGTCATTCATAGGCAGGTCTACTTGCAGCATGCTATTATGAATTTCAAGCAGAGCGCACAGACACACACACACAGACACGAACACACAGAAACGCACACGCACACACACACACACACACACACACTCAGAAACATATTCCTTTTTTAATTATTTGCAGGGACAGCGCCCCCTATAGAGGTCAAGCAAGGCACGCCGAGACAGCTCGCTTTCTACGAGAACCCCCGTCTGTTTGGCCCGATCCTGGCGCTGCTCACCCTGTTCGTCATCCTCGGATTCGTCAGCTACTTCGTCCACGGGTGCCGCCGACGTCGCAGCAAGACGCTGAAGTCGCAGCACGTCGTGGTGGAGACGCTGAGCGGACGCGAGAGCAACGGGAACTCGCCATCGTGAGTGTGACGTCACAATAATAATAATAACAATGAGATGTGACTCCGTTTGATTTGAATAGTGCTGGGTTTATTTATCTCATTTTACTTTCCATAAGATTACTTAGACACAATCTTATTGTTGTCAATCAGTTACTATTCTATTGTTGTTTACTTAATATCCTCTCATCAATTTCATTTAATCAGTGGACATTTTCCTCCACTGCTCCTCACCTATGGAACTCCCTCCCATCTTTTCTCCGTGAAATTGACAGTCTGGATCACTTCAAAGCCTCACTCAAAACTCACATTTTTTACCAGGCATTCAATTGCTAACTCTCTTGGAGGAGTCTGCGCCTTTGAATGTTTCTACAACAGATGAAATATGGCGCTATAAAGAATGTTGTGGGTCATCATCATCATCATCATCACCTATTTAATTGTGTGTTAATTCATTATTTCTCTTTTTAATACATCATAGTTATTCCGTTATTCTTAGTGACCTACCTACATACCAGTCCATTCACTAATCCAGTTACATGTATCTGATACCCATTAGCTGCTTACAAGTTGAAGTGTATCTTTGGCCAAAAAATATTTTTTGATGTGTGTAAGAGCTACATTTCAGTAACCTATTACACCAAGAATCAGAAAAAAAAGGTTCAATATTAGCAAAGAAAAATACATTTAAAGTTATAAACATACCACTAAAGCCAATGGGTCTGAAAAGAAGACTATAACTTTGCTATTGTTCCCAGGCTGCCTTGCTGGTTCCTTAATCCCTTGCTGGTTCCCGAGAACAAAAGAAAGTTGATAGTCTTTCCTTTCAGACTCACTGATTTAGTTCTTATTTTCTATATCAAAATATACTTTTTCCTCATTTATATGTAACATTTTTTTTCTGATTGTTGGTGCAACAGATTACTAAAATACATCTCTTTCACATATCAAAATATATATATTTTTTTTGACCAAAGATATACTTTAAAAACGTCACTAATTTAGAAATTATTATGAATGTGGGCAATTTGATGTTTCTGTCAATTTGAAAATGAATCTTTTTTTTTTTTTTCATTTCTGTAGGGATGTAACCAGGTAGTAATTATTCACACTTTCAGTTCCGTTCATTGAAAAAAAAAAGAAGCCAAGAAATAATGAAGCAAAAGAACTTTCAAGTCAAGCCTACAATTTTGTTCTAGGATCTACTACCGTCTCTCATCTGACAACAGGCAACAGAACCAGAACCGACCGACTGTAATTTTGCCGCCGGAGAGGGAGCCATTCCTAGGAGCCTACGAGCGTTCCGAAACAATAGCCGTGAGACAGACACCGTGGATTTTTAACGCAGATGAAGGTAACGCCAAAAATTACAAAGGTCCACACTGAACAACAAACAGACATAATACAAACAACAAAAACAACACAAACAACACACAGACACACTCACACAAATACACACACACTCATAAACCCTCACTGGGATTAAAATATCTACAATTTTACTACAGCAGCAAAAGATATGATACATCACTGTATCATCTTTTTTTTCTTCTGTATATGACATACATCTGTATTGTACCTCGTGTTCGAGTAACTATGTTGACATCTTACGTAGATAGGAATTTTACAAATCACCATAGCGACTGACTGCCTTTTTCCTTGTGTACATGGGTTCTTAACTGTAAACGCACATATCAAGTGCGAGTCCTTTCCGACGTGGAATCTCTATAGATGGCGAGAGCCGTGCCTTCTTTTGGCCATGCCACTATCTATACATGAAGGGTTTGTTTGCAAAAACCGATAAGTCCATTTTTGAAGATTTTGAAGTACGATCTCTGTCATAAAGTACAAAATAATACCTTTTAAATGATATATTGGTCATTACATATAAAGGTATATTTTTTAAGTTATGGTCAAAAGAAGCAAAAATTTCCTTATTATTCTCTTTATTTGTCTTGACCTTTAATCGCAAATATCTCCATTTGGCAAAAATGGACTTATCGGTTTTTGCAAACAAACTCTTCACATCTTTCACAATGCAATGCTGTATTTTTTTCAAAAAGTCAGTACGGTGTGCCACTCACAACCTGTATATTGTACCCTTAAAAAGATTGAATTATGCAACTACAGATTAAAGAGTTTGTTAACTTGATTATGACATAACAATTAGAAGCATTTAACTGCTGTGGACAGAGAATCATCGCAAGCAGAGAGGGCAGAAAATCTATATATGATGGGAAGTGCAATACTAAATAAACTTTGACGTAATAAGTTTTCAAGACTTGACACGTGGATCTTCTCTCGTTTCCCACAGAGGAAGGGGACTATGCCAGCGAACCGCGCCGAATCCGCGGGCTGGCTGATCCCTACGCGACGTTTGACTACCAGGATGGCTCTATCTACCCCAGCATGAGTACCTTTCGGTCGGACGGCTCTAGCGCGAGTCTCAGTGATTGCGGCGCCGTAGGAGGGGTCCTTCGCGACGACCGTCTTTATGACATTCCCCCGGAAGAAATTGCCCGCAGAGGTATGGGACGCTGCTATAGGCAAATCGATTCTATGAGAAGACAGACGTGCGTTGTGTTTGGACACATTCATCAGCCACTTCTTAATTCTCACACCTGATATAGACAAGAGCAATCTTACCCCTAAACTTCTGCATAATTATTGATGAAAAATGTTTATGATTTTTCATTAATTTGTCGTCTTTAAACTTTTTAAACTACATTATACAATAAGCATATTTAAAGGTACACTGTGGCCTACTTTCTGAACACCTATACAATGCTAAGGTCACAAATGTGTAATGACCGCGTGTTGTTCCTTTTTCATACTCATCTATCATCCTGTAGGCTATTGCAGACGATATCACACGTACGCGCGTCTCGATGACGTCAGACCCATACGTATAACAACCGGAAGTAAATCGGATGGACCCGGGTCACAACCTGAGAGTTCTTCCTCGCCGTCTAGAGGTAACCCGGATGTACTTTTTGGCTTACTTTCATTTGCACGTGCCTCACCATAACACTACGATGTATTATGATTAACGGTGTATTTGTAAATTGATTTCAGGTTAGTTAATTGAGTACCGCGTGGCACTCGTTGTGACTGTCAATCACTGATACATTTATACCAATTATTATGTTTAACAAGCGACAGTGCTTCAAAACATGCATGGCAGTAAGGCTCAGTCTATAATATTGGAAGTTGCCTTATAATGTCTTTTGTTAATCATGGTATATAAGTAATGCACCTGTGATTGACAGATCATGATAACTACAAATTCTTGGTTTTGAAATATTATTCTTTTATGTGCACTGATTCAAGTAAGTAAAAAAAAATAGCAGAAAAAAAAAGATGCTCTAAAGCATATGACATAGATTTAGATATTGAAGTGATGATCAGGGCTAACATGCATTTGCTTTGCATAGATTATTGGAGACACTGTCAAAAGAACTTGTGGGAAATTATATCCTTTTTCTTTTTCGTGGTCCCATAGGTAACAAACGGCCTAGTAACGGATCCTTGTCTACGACCAACGAGTCGTCAAATCGCGAGGAGCTAGAACGTGCCTACACCAACGGGATGCGCATCGAGGCCGCCAAGCTCGAACTCATGCAACGCGAGCGCGAGCGCGAACGCGAACGCGAGCGGGAGAGGCGCGGCGACGAGTACTCCTCGCTGTCGCGCACGAGCTCGACGCGATCGCACGCCTCGCACGCCTCGCGAGACCACGCGGCCGTCACCAACAGTGACATCGAACACGGTATACGCAACTTTACGGCTTCACCGCCCATGCCTACCGTTCCGGAGAGCAACCACTACGCCCCTAGGAGATACGCGTATACTTTCGAAGGTAAACATGACCTGTTCAATATTGATATGGTGTATTATAACTGTGTAGACCATTGTTGTTGCACAAGCGGTGTTAATAATACACCTGTACTATGTATAGCTTAGTATTCATTCATTCATTCATTCATTTATTTCCACAGGGTAAATAAAAATACATATAATCATTACAATGAGCGCAACTTACATCATGCAAGATGCAATAAATAATTATATAACACGTGGGGGAATCAACAGTATAATATTCAAATTAATGGAAAATTTATAAGTCAAGCGAAACGATTAGCATAGATTGAAGAAATTGAAGAAGATAAGAAAACTCGCAATCAATTCTGAAAGGCCAATTTTCGAAGGAGGAAAATTTCAGCGTAAAAGTAATATAAAGTTATTGGTTAATCCTAGCCCAACCAGATTGCTCATAGAAAACAATTGGGTTATGCCACTTTTGGCCATAAAAGGGCTACGAATTTGAAAGGTACATCAACACTATAAGTTATTATTGTTTGCATTACATGTGAATTTATAAGGAAAAAATGTTTTAAAACCGGATAACCACTGTAAAAAGAATTATAACATGATCAGTCTTAATTCAGTGAACAACGTCCTTAGCATAACTGATGTATGTCAAAGTATCAAATCTAAAGCAGATGGGTTTCCATGCACACTTTTGCAAACCTCATGGATGAAAAACAGAACGAACTTGAGACTTTTTAAAACATCACTTATAGTTTTATGTTCACTAAATTTTGTTGTAACAAGGTAGCTCGGTCACTCAAGAGTCACAAGAGTCACTTGATGCATTCCACATTATTTCAGGCGCCAGACCACGAGACCGCGCTCGCATGTCACTCACCACATCGCCGTCTCTCGTCCGATCAAGTGAGGAATCCAGCGACGTCGATTTCGAGGTCGAGTCGTCGGAACGAGGCAGCACCATCCACGTGTACAGACCGAGTCGCTACCGGTCGAATCGACGTGTGCCCCGACGCGGTTACATCACAGCACGCCCGGTCATTAGAGCACGCATTCCTAGCAGAAAACACAGACAGTAAGTTTCATTGATATGCATTTGCTTTTTTTTTGTCTATGTATTTTAGAAAGATAACAAATGAAATCAAGAGGGAAATTAGGTTTTCCTAAACTATGCTAACATGCAATCACGGCCTCTTGGGTCTTGATGTCAGTAGAATTTTCTGCTACCTGAAGTAGAGTGACACGCGAAGAAAATTAAATCACGAAATGTTTGACATGATAATGTTTTGGTGATATTGAAATTATTCTTCACGGACTATTAATGTTTTAGACCCATGGCTGAAGGCACTCGGTATCCCCAATGACTCATCCCAAGAAAGGAATCGCTTGAGTATGGAAAGGATTCCATTATTTTGACCTGAAGCATTGATAATAAATAAAGACTTAAAAATTGAAAAGTGTGTAGGAGAGATGATGAGGTGTAGATCAATAAGTAATTGAATGATTTTTAATTGTAATGGCAAAGTAGAGAGTAGTGATAGATCAGTAACTATAAAGTTAATCGACTGAAAATTGTTTGAATGGGTAACATTCCTTAAACTGCAATTTATCATCTTAAAGAATCGAATTTCTCACAAAATATGCCAGCCTCTTCTAGTAATCAAATGGTACATCGAATGCCATGCGCACATAACTTGCTTCCGACTTCAAGCATCTACTTCTTCTGTCTCCATTTCTTCACTCTCCGTTTCTCTTGCTCTCTCCATCCCTCTCTCCTGCTCTGTCTCACGCAGCGCTGGTCCACACGCGGCCGCTCGCCACCACCGAGGCACGCCGAGCAGCAGCTCTCCCGAGACTGTCCGATCTCATCCAATTCATTACCGAGCACCGTCGAGCCCTTCCGAAGGATACATTTCGTTGCCCTACGACAGCTTCAGTGCGGCGCACAGCGGCGTCACGGATAGCGACGCGGAGCCGAGGAAGCATTACGGCCACTACAGGCGGCGCTGCCGACCGCAGCTCATATGGAACCCGAATGACCACAGTAAGTGTTCTAATTGTCGTTTCATTTTCTTTGAAGACACTTTGAAGACATTTCGACCTCACGTACCCATGCTTAAACTGTTGCAGCATTGCCAGGAACACATTTATGCACATTAGTCCAGAAAGACTTATGGCCAAAGATATATTATTGTCAAGACTGAACGTGCAAGGAAAGATTCGAATCCATGACCGAAACTTTGAATCTAAAGAGTAGTCTTGTGCAGTACGAACACTATAGGACCAGAAAATGGCACCACTGACTTAACGCCTGTGTCACAGCCGGTGAGAGCGTGTGATGTCTTGTCTTGTCTGTACTGTCACGAAACAGACACTAATCTCCAGGTCTCCTGTGAGATAACGCTCTAACAAATTATACCGTATTGCATACAGATCTAACTATATAAGAGTACAATGCCTGACACCATGCATTCAAGCAGTGCAACACCCGGACAAGCCCCCAAATTTCACAGCCGATGAAAGCGTGTGATGGCTTGCTGGTCCAGTTCTGTATCACTTTGTCTGAGTATCGTATTCAAGTAGTCAACACTCACAGGACCAAAAAGCCATCACACGCTTTCACTGGCTGTGACAGGCTGAAACGACAAGAAGTCAAACCTGTATCAATCTAGTTGACTCAGAAAGGTAATGGTTATGTGACCCGATAGAGAAAATAATTATATTATATTAAAAAACAACTTTTTTTCCCTCCAAATTACCAGGAATTCTGGAAAATCAAGAACAAGAAACATAAATAGCTGATAAATTATTTCAGCCATGCAAAAAACCTAAACAAGCCGAATTATATTTAGGTGGCGGATGGCGTAGTCATTAGAAACCAACGATCTACTGGTGGAATAAGTTCCAGCAAGAACATTAAAAGGCATTCCTTTTCATAGTCATTGAATTGTACAAGGATGCATCCCAATTTTTTGGTCTATATGCATGAAGTGGTTACCACAGAACCATTATCTGTAGTATTTTAAACATCACAAAATGTAATCAATGTAGATTGAACAAAAAGATTCCGGGAGTATGCACTAACCAGTCCAGTATGCTCTTATGATTTCTCTTTCCATTTGTTGTATTGTTTTAAATCAGTTCATTTGTCTTTCTTTTTTTTTTTTTTTTTTTTACCTCAGTGCCACCTGGTTCTATAAGTGACCCGGAAAGAGGGCGCCACCTACGACACACGAATACCAAGCGTCACCCCGGATCGGCGGGCGGCGTGAAGATCGTTCATCCCGAGGTCAGCTACCACATCCCTTCGCAGATCCGCGAGGAGGGGGAATCCCCCAAGAAGGATCCACGCACGTGTAATCCCATCGTGCTGACCTCGCTAAACTACCCGCCTTCCACGTCGCCGCCTCCGCCGCCGCCGCCACCACCGCCCTCGCTGCCGCCAAAACGGCGAGGCAGCCCGGAGGGCAACGAAATGGAGGTCGAAGAGGAGATCGAGATCCAGGTCATCGACGAGTGCAGCAAGGCCAGCCCGCTCGGCGATCAGGTCCAGGAACATATATCTGTGGTATGATGCAACCACTTCGACGACCACTTGAGAATTGTGCGCGATGTTGAGGCGTGACGTCACAACCCCGAATGACCGCACAATCCAGCCAGAACACTGCCACTGATATTATTGATCATGACTGTCATGTCGAATAAAGACAGACGATGTTACCGATGAAGTAATCTTGTGGCAACTGCGGATGAAGAACACATGCAGTGATGAACACATTAAATGGTAGTGTGTATCTTACATGCATGTGTATTCAACAAGAGGCGACTGGATACACAGTTCTATAGCCGTGCTATACAGTGCACAGCCTACAGCGAGGCTCGCGACCGTGCCCGAAGAGTACTGACGGACTATTGCACGATGCCTGTGAAAAGAACATCTTATGGGGTACTAGGTCAACCGGGCCTTGTAGCACGGGCCCGCATTATACACCAACTTTTGTACATAGAATCGAGACTGACGAAAAGTTTGCCTGGAACAAACCTCTCATGGAATATTGCGAGCGAGGAAAGCACAAAGTTCACAGAAACTTGGTACAAACTGTAATAAAAAAAAAAAGTGTAGCCACAACTGGGCATTTCCCCTTCAACACGTTCGGAAGCTAGAGCTGTGCAAATTTGCACAAACGCCCAGAGTCAGTTGAAAGTGAAGCAAAGCTGTGAAGCAAAGTGAAAGTGCAACAAGCAAACAGAAATAAGCAACACAACAATAACAACAACAATCTTCTACTAAGATGGACACGAATGGACGCTGACAAATCGCTACGCGCGAGACTTTGACCCTTGTGTTGTGCGTGGTGACCGGTTGTGGTCCTTAATATTCAGAGTACTGCCGTAATTATCGTCATAATCCTCACTGGTTATCACTGTCTTAATATTAACTTGCAAGAAGTATTCAAGTGAGTGTCTAACTGCAATGAGGGTCTATTCTTGTCCTGTTTTTCACCACGTCGTCCCTTTCTACTCGATGTGTAAGGCTCCCGATGTCACCAACGGCGCCACTTGACTGTTTATGGGATAATGTCATGAAATTAACACAACAACGACGATAACAACAACAGCAGCAGTAGCAACAACAACAACAACAACAACAACAACAACAACAACAACAACAACAACACCACCAACAACAACTTCAACATCAACAACCAGCAACGCATTCACATCCGGGGTCGCATGGATACGAGTTTTTTAGTATGGGAAGAAAAGAAGATGAAACTAACCAATCACTGCCACTGTTTTGTTCGTGTATGGTAAGGACGTCCGGCCATAGCAGCCATTGGAATCCACCATTCTTGTGACGTCACAGCTCCTTTTCCAGACCGCAGCGTGTTCGAAGGGGGTGCTATACTCCATGTTAACAGTTTTGGCCGTGGCGCAGAACTGATAATGTGGAAATTTTGGTTGTGTGTGTTAGTCTTTTTTCTTTTCCCACCATGATTCCGATGATCATTACTGGAATGAGGGACTACCTGAAACGTCACTTGATTGTCTTTAATAAACAAAAAGACACAACGTCACAAGTGGAGTGAGGCAGTGAGTTACTTAATCTCGCATGGGACGAAATATCACGCAGTGCTAATAATTAAAGGGATGGTACAGTATTGGTGGAGATGAGAATTGGGCTTTTAACTTTTTGCGAGATACCAAGAAAACACTTATGGAATAGTACAGAGCATACCGTTTTAAAAGGAATTCAAAGTTTATTTGATGAAAATCGGGTTTGGAATGACTGAAACATCCAAAAACAAAGTAAAACAAAGCAATCGTTATAAAAGGTGGGTCCCACATTTTATTAGAATCGCTCAGTTTTGGATATCTCAGCCATTTCAAAACCAATTTTCATGAAATAAATGTTGAATTCCCCATGGAATTACACGGTCTTTCATATTTCAAGAGGTTTCTCATTATCTCACCAAAAATGTTAGAAACCCGAAATTACGTCTCAACCAAAACTACACGATCCATTTAAAGCTTGAGGTGGCATAGTCGCCTGTCCAGATACATACGAGGTGGGTGCTAACACAAAGAAAGAGAAAGAGAAAGAGAGACAGAGACAGAGAGACAGGGGGGGGGGGGGGAGGAGAGAAAAGAAATTGTTAGTTTTCTTCGAAAGAACTGCGTTTTCACTTCATGCATACCGAAAATGACAAAATGGATGGTGCCAGAATGAAAAGTAACAACGTAGATTGCACTGAAGACAGGACAAGAGATTGTTGAGAATAGAAAAAATGAGTGGAAAACCGAATTTGATATGTTTGCCATATGTTGCCATCTTTGTCTTTATGAGCTGATTTCCAAGGTATTAGAATAAGCATAATGGATCATCGCAAACTTTATCGCGTTCTCTCATTCTCTACTTTGGCCGGATTTCACAGGGGTAGTTCAAGTCTAGTCCTTTGAGGATGCAAATTTTGAAAGTCGCAAGACATTACTTATGCTAAAAAAGACGTTCAATATTGAACACAAGCTGACATGTAGGCCTATATGTTCTCCTACATTCCCCATATTGAAACCACGGCATATAATCATCTAAGCAACATTTGTGAATTGGGGACATAGAGTTGATTTGTGTTTGTTCAATCCCGTAAATGAAGTCTTTTTTCATTTCTTTTTTTTTATTTGTTTTTAATGAAAGGCGTTGTATTCTACAGTGTAAAGTGTCCTTGTCGAAAAGGACAAGGAGAATAAGAAAAAAAAAACCAAACAACAACATAATCGTATGAAACGACTGCGTGGGATTTAATAATGAAGTCTGAAAAATGCCAATAATTATTTCATTAGTGCATGTAATTTCATTCTTTTTTTTTCATACCATCCAAAGTGATTGACCACGCCCAGTCACTCATTCGTGTAAAGCATACGATCTTTCCCAAATAGATTTCGGCTTATCATATCACGATCTCATTTCCGCTCTCTTTGGAATGATAATAATCACGTTCTTATGACAGGGGCAAAGAAAGAAAGAAAGAACAACAACTGTTCAGGTTTTGGTTATCAACTACCAACATTAATCAGTGGGACAAAGGAATATTGGTGCGACAAATTCGCGGGAAAATTAGATTGCCTATGCAATAGGCATTGATAAGGTAGTCAGTCTGGAGAAATGCAACAGAAGAAAAAAAAAGTCCTTCATACTAGTCCTTCAAGCAGACCATGTATCATATTTTTTTTTTCTTCTCTAATTTGTCAGATATGTTAGATATTGCGAAAAATCTACAAGCAATGGAGCGGGTGAGTGCGGAAATTCTTGAAGAAAATGATAGCGTGTCGAATGAAAATTAATGGAAAACACTCAAAAGGTTGAACGCATATATAGACACGCAGACAGCCCGATACTTACTAGTTGAATGTGCACATTGTGTGTGCCTTTTATGTGTGTGTGTGTGAGTGTGTGTTGTTCTGTGTTTATGTGCGTACCCTTTGTGCATGTTTCCCTTACGTAATGCACACGACACACATGTCAACTTGGTGAATGCAGGGATAAAATGATATTGAACGACATTAATTGTGCCCTGTCTCTCTGTTTCTATCAATATTGCAGACTCCATGCGTAGGTTTAGACGAATTGTATTGCAATCGGAGGCCTTACAATGACATTTGTTATTAAACAGGAGAAGGAGCAATCCATTTTCATTTCCCTTTCTAAGTATCAAGCAACGGAACGCATGACACAGAATCAGTTTGTAATGGTCTTATTTTCTCTATTATTTGGCGATACACGTCACCTCAGCTTTTTGTTTGATTCATTCCCTGTTGGGCGCGTAAAGAGCAAAACTGACCAATCAGGGGACAGATGGTGCTCCCTCGTCAGAGAAACTGACGATAGCGAAGAATTTGAGGTTACGCTGGGAGGTATTCACGGCTCATCCGTGGGAAGGTCGAAACACAATTCACGTGAATGCTTGAACAACACTGTATCCCTGACATTTGCACATAGAAACTGACATTATTAATACACGGAATCATGATAAAAGACGTACAATGTATGTGTGGTATCTTTCATGTAGCTAAATACACAAGTGGGGAAAACTGCTTGTCAAGAAAAGCTTGAAGCCCGAAAAGTATAGAAGAAAAAGAACGTTTTGTTTCATGCAAATTCGGTGCCTAAAATGATACCTGGAAATGAACCTGGGGATGAAAATGAAAATGAATACTAATAATGATAACGTTAAAAAAGTATTGCATACAGTGTAGAAAATAAATGTATTCATAACGTTTATATTTGTCCTGTACGACGCAGATTTGTAAGCGTGTATCATGGATTGTATAAGCACATGGGTCTTTTTTTAAAGGAAACTTTTATTGCTTTTTATTGAAGATCAGCAGAAAGCCGAATATTTACACATAAACACAGACCACACACGCGCACACACACACACACACACACACACATACATGTACATATCTTATAGACATGATTGTGATATACTTATGTATTCATACACACATAATGCTGTTCATGCCATTTTTATGACGTCATGTTTAAAAGACTCTGTACCGCATAGTATTTTTCTTCCGGTGAAACTGCTCAATTGAGTAACGATGAAAAAAACGAACATTCGTATACTGAAAATAAAATTACGATCTTATTTAGATACTACAAAGACTGCCTAAATGAAATTTTGCTGCCTATTTGTAAATGTTCGGATCGAAATGATCCTCTTTATTTGTTCGTAAAATTGTAAGTCGTGTGTAAATATGAAAACCTGTGCAAGGACATTTGCTAGCCGAGGAGAAATACAGTTACACAATAATGTTTCCAACATGGCGTTCCACGTACCCATTCGGGGGCTTGGCATTTGAGACGAACGTAATTATGTCATCACAACCTGCGAGTATTGTATTATAATGAAGCGTCGGTTTGTGCCATGCAATATAATTTTATATCATATTTTTGTAACGTAGATTTCGACTCTTGCTCGTGCTCTTCGATGTTTCACAGTTGAAGAAGACATTGTATCATGAAAATCGTAGTTCCATGACTTAAAGGCGTCTGTTTTACATTATGTTATGATGTTTATAGATGAAAGTAATTTACACAGTCATCAAACAGTCGTGGTTACTGACGCATAAAGACTCCGCCATGTATAGACGTTGTAAGCCCTATTGTCCTTGTTTCTTTTTCCAAAATTATTGGTAGAGGTACCTGCGTAAACTAACTTAATGCCTTGCATAGATGCATCGTAAGTTAACAAACAAAAGGGTATAAAGGCGGGTGGGGGTGGGGGTGGTCAGATTTGTAGCATACAGGTAACATTTTGACGACTGTTATAATCCTGTTCATCTTTCATGTCGTGCATTGTGAAAGGTGCTGACATTGTCATAATGATCTAGTAACATGGAAGAAGAAAGAGGGAGAGAGAGAGGTGTGTGTGTGTGTGTGTGTGTTTATGTGTGTGTGTGTGTGTGTGTGTGTGTGTGTGTGTGTGTATGTGTGTGTAAATTTAGACGAGGCAAGAAATTATGGAAGGATATCCTTGCAGAAAAAAAAAAAACCCACACAATACATTCGTTTTAATCAAATGTGGCCGTATAGGTCTGACGCTGTGTTTACTTGATAGGTGTGAAGGTGGAATAATGAGTTTATTCGAACTTTTAAAGTACACCTGCGTCCTGTGGTTTGTACCCGGCTTTAAAAGAGAAAGATGTAAAGCTGAAAATGGTGAATACGAGCAATGTAATACTTCACAATAATTTTCTACTATTTTTTTTTCAGGTTACTTTGATATGCGTAAAAAAGCAAACATTCCAAACAAAGATTCTGTCAGTTATATCATATTATGATTTATATGATTAATCCAATAGTTTGGAATGCACCTTTGCCTAAACTGAGCATAACTTACATACTTCCATGTCACTGATATGATTAATAAAGGGCATTAAAAGGAAACATGTAAGTACGCTTAGTCTAGGGAAAGGTTCATTCTAATGGCGTTTGTGTCTAGTACTATACCAATGATGGACAGAATCTTGGTTTGGAAGGTCGTTGAGGGCGTATCCAAGTAATCTGAAGAAGACGAAAAATAGTAGAAAAAAGTATTACTATATCGACCACATAAATTATGGCACATATCAGATATTATCTTTTCCACATATAAGTAATGATCAGGGTACTGTGAATCAACTAAGTCAACATATATTGCTTTGTATAGTCCCTTTAAGGTAGAACGATGTGCGTGGAGGCATGGCACATTTCCGTATGGAACTACTTAATATCTCTAGACACAGTGTAGAGAATAAATATTTGAAGACTCTACAGCGTTTGAATGTAAGTTCGATTTTTTGATTTGAGGGTATGTTTTCGTCCAAGACGTTGAAGCTTGTTTTGTACTGTACTGTATGTAGCACTAGTTAATCTAAAAATTGTATAAGTACGAATAGTTTTTAGTAGAAGGAGGGCGCTGTTTGTGGAGGATGTTTGTTAACACGTCATTGTCACTGACTATAAAAAGAAGATCGTATGGAAACACATTGTTTGTAAACACGCTTAAACGTTTGTATTCAGCAGAAAAAGCAAAAGTATTCTGGAATAAAAAGCAATGTAATCTAAAGAAATCACATCTATGGCCTGGACACTTATAATGTTGTGTCAGTTCTTATCAAAGCAGTTCCCTTTACGACATGTTCTACTTCTCCTTTGGTTTCATAAAATCAGACACAAGATACACGCTACCGCGTCATCAGATCATTACAATCAACTAAAACACAGAACATCGAATCTATTTTTGAGCTCTTGTTTAGCATCAGTGTATTCATTCTACTGCAGCTTCAAGGTACGCGCGAAGGAACAGACTTGCCATGTCCTTGCAATGATACACGTATAATCCTATCATTTAATGCAATGAATCGTATGATTTTCTGAGTAATATATTGTTTTCATTGCGTGTCTCCAAGTTGACGCAAGTACTGATTCAGATCATGCAGATAAAAGGAGTCTTTGTTCACTCACCAGTCACTATAATAAAGATGAGACAAAAAAGAAGAAGAAAAAACACACAAAATACAGCGCCACCTAACATTACCTAGAATAAGACATTATTTTCTGTCTAAAATTAAAGTTCGTGACTGTCGGCAGTTCGCCTGCGTATCGATGTCTGTTCAATTTCATCTCGTCCTTGGTTTAGTCTGCGGATTACCTTTAATAATAAAAACGCCTGGCTGGATTGTATGTCTCTCTCTGTTACCATGGCGACGTTGTACCTAATTTTGCAGTATACCGAACGGCAAAGGGGCCAACCATTTTTTTTTTTTGGTACGATATCATGTACATACAAGACTCAAGGTTATGTTACGGATACCTCCTGTCAATCTGGAAAAAAAAAACCCGGACAATGTTTAATTCAAATATACGGGAAATAATAAGAGGATACATGTCTCATAAATGAATGGTACAGTTTCGTTTGAAATGGAGCTTCAGTTTTAAATGATTTTTCTTTTCGAGATAATGAGAAACCTCTCATCAAATATGAAAGAGCATATCATAATTCTAAGAGGAATTCAAAGTTTATTTGATGAAAATGGTTTTGAAATGGCTGAGATATCCAGAGCAAAAAGATCCTAATAAAATGTGGGACCCACCTTTCATTAAGGGATCGCTTTGATTTACTTTGTTTTGTATATTTCATTCATTTTAAAACCGATTTTCATCAATAAACTTTAATTCCTTTTAGAATTTTATGCTCTTTAACATTTCGTATAGTGTATTATAAGTACCTCGCAAATAGTTAAAAGCTGAATTATCACCTCAACCATATGAGAAGAAAATAAAATGAGCAAATTCGGATTAAAAAATGGGAAAATTTTGAAAGCGAACTTTTGCTAGTTTCCACAAACAGTTTTTGAACTGGATTATGCAAATAGTGAGTTGATGATGTCAGCTGACGTGAGTTGATGATGATGGGAGGGGGGGGGGGGGAGTTAAAATGCATTTATGATTCAGTCTCAAATCCTGACATAATTTTGTCTGATTCTTTTTTTTTTTTGGGGGGGGGGGGGGGTGGTGTTGTTCTTGGAGTTATTCAGCCTGAAATGACATCGCAAAAGAATGGTATGTACTTTTTTGTGCAATATCAATAGAAAATTGTGAGGTGATGACATCATAAGCTCACTCCTTTGCATAGTCACATCCACTATTTCACAACTACTTGATGTACTTGGCAAAAATTACCAAATCTTCCTAACATTTGATTCTATTTTGATCAAATTTCTAGGGTGCTTGTAGAGCTTCATTTACAAACTAGTATATTACTGGTCCGGAATTCTCCTAGAGATTAACACCAGTAGGTTACATATACCAAGTATATAAAATTAATGATAAGTTTAAAAGTGAGGGTATTGGCAGCCAAGAAAAAGGAACAATGACAGTTTGTCAAAACAATATCCAGCTGTAACAAGTATATTGTGTCGTTAACTAAATTTTGTCCCAATGAAATGAAATGAAATGAAATGAAATGAAATAAACAGGAGAACAGTCGTGATTCAATTCCCTCGATCGACCTGCCAAGAAAGGTCGACAAAATACTGATTATTGTTCGCCTCATGAAACATGTATTCTGTATCATCGTGTCGAACCAAAGAATTCAGATAAATCTGCAGCAAATTTCTATCGAATTCGTTGATTTTTGGTCTCTACCATACCATTCTATAACGTGTGCATCGACTGGAAGTGTCATATTATTCACAATACACTATACTGCAATTTGAAGACAGAAAAGAGTAGGGTGAACTGTATCACAGTGATACGGGGTGAAAATTATTTCATGCCCAGACGGACAAGTTCTCAAGAATTAGATTTGTCGAGCCTGTGTCTCACTATGAAGAAAAAGGATAAGTAAAAAAAAAAAAGCCGGAAAGGTTTCTCGGCTCCGTGCAGACAGTAATCAGATTAAATAACGCGTGTTTCCCAGACGATCAGATTGAATAACAATGACCTCAATATGATATGCTTTGATTCGAAGATACACCATTGATAGGGAGTTAAACACGTGTCAATGCGTATAGATGAACGTTTACAGGGAAAATCTTCAACGAAGTTGACAGAAAAAGTCGTCATTACGGCACGGAGTTTGAACCGTGTGCAAACATTTGGTAACGAAGAGATATTCATTGAATGTTTGACCCTTCTTCCACCTTCACATTAAACCCAAAAGTCTTGTCAAGATTTATTTTATTTTCGAAGAACATTTTAGCATTTCCCCAATAGAAATTGCGGTATTTGGCCCAAGTTTATACCACAGTAACGCCAGGCAGGTTCAACATAGATTATTGGTATGTTTGTATATATATATATATATATATATATATATACATATATATATATATATGTGTGACCCTGCACCTCAAAACAAACAAAAAGTCGCCAGACATGAATTTTTAGTTAAGACCATATTCTGAAAGAACAGACTTTAAGCTTTAAAATGATGTATAACTCAAATCAAATGGACTCTCCGAACCTATCTCAATATTGGAAAGAAAGCACAAACTCAGGAAAAGTGTGAAGTGAGAAAAGAGGCTCTGAAGTAGAGTGTCTATTTAAGCGCATAATCTTTACCAAACCGTGCTGGCTGTGTGATGAATGGGACAAAAAACAGGAAGTAAACCATCAGAGTAACAACAATGAAGGGATTATCAGATTAAACTGAAATTAAGCATGCCTCCTTAACACATTCTTTCCATAATTAATGCCAACTTTCAAAGCAGTAGCACTATCCTTTCAAAAGTTATTAGAGTTGAAAGTGAAGAGTGTGGACAAGGTTTTTCAGAAATGAAAAAGGGATTCTAAAGACACACCTAATCACACTATTCTACCAAAAATGTTCGAGATAAACCGCTAAAAAACACACTTTCCTGCCCGTTTTATGATACCAAATTTTAGCATAATTCAATTCAATTCAATTCAATTCAATTCATGCATAATGTAAAAGAAGACCCGCTCTTTCAAAAAATGTGAAAAAGTCAAGTTCGACTAGGTTGACCCATTTCATTAATTTTCTGTCCTCACGCAAAATCAGTGTGTGCGACTTTATGTTCGTTTTGAGGTGCACGGTCACATATATATATATATATATATATATATATATATGTATATAATACAATAATGAGATTTGAATTTAAAGAATATATGATTTTATGACGTTTCTTTTTTCTCGCGAATCTTGATATCTCACAACACCTTTGTGCCAGGTGAAATGCTAACCCTCCATCCAAGGCGTATGTGTATGCGATATATCCATATAATATGTAATAATACCTGTCAAACAATAGAAATTTATTGTATACGGCATAAAGTGCATGAACATATTGAATGTATACATATATATTCACATAATTATATTGATTTTGTGTGTTTAGAGAGAGATGGAGAGAGAAAAAAAGACAGGTAGTACCTCAATGGCTTCTTTCAGACGTTTTACGACATGTTTTTAGCAGCAGATGCCAACTCTCCTTTTTTTTGCGTTTTTTTTTTTTGTTGAACACCACACAGACAGATAACAAGAAAATCATTACGTCACTGACCAAAGAGTCTATAAACATGATAAAGGTCATTGTTAATTATAGAGTCTGAAAAGACATGTGGATTGCCCGATGATAAAAACAAGTCATGTAACACACAGACAAAAGCCCGCGCAGAAGACCGTAGGTCTATTGTGAATGAAGATGCCATATCAAAAGTCAGGTCTAATTTAAAGTTCAAGGGTACTCCCAGGCAAGGACTTTGTGTTTGCTATTAGGACAGGTACGCCACTCATCAACTTACATCACTTCTATTCTCTTCTCAAATATTCATATTGACTCCACAAACGCACAACAGTATTCTGCGCAATCTTTTGATGGGTTGACGATCTGTCACGGTTCGTCACTCTACTTTGCCATTTAACATGGAATGGAATGCCATTTAACAGAAGGAATGAAACATGCTAGTTATCGACAATTATCGGATTGAGCTTTAGTCTTACACATATTTTCATAACACCGACAAACATTACACACACAGACACACACGCGCACACACACGCACTTTACACAGTGGGCTGTATACAGTTTTATTCAAATGATACAATAAAGGACAGTACTTTGTAGTTATATAACTGAATACAAAAAACAACCAACAGAATATTCGCATAATTTGAACACAGATATCCTTTCCTATGTAACTGCACTATTTTTTTTTTTCACACTGGAAGGTAAAATACGCACATTTACACTATCTTGCTTTTTTACACACACAAAAACACACACATACACACACACACATAATTATATATATATATATGTATATATATATATATATATATATATATATATATATATATATAAACGTATGTGAGATATGAGAAAGGAAGGAGAAATCGGTGCGTAGCTTTGACATCATTTTTCCTCTTACTGTTTCTCCTTTTCGGAAAAAAACGCAAGAGCTGAAAAATTGGTCTCCGTCGGGAATCGAACCTGGGTCTTTGGCATAGAACGCCAACGCCTTAACCGCTCGGCCACGGAGACGTCATAGCTGTTCAGGCAGACCCAAGTTCGAATACCCGACGGACCAACCTTTCAACTGTTATATATATATGTATATATATATATATATATATATATATATATATATATATATATATGTATAAATAGGAAATCTGGATCATAATTTTTGCGTGAGGCATGATAGAATGAATGGACACAGGGAAGGTGTTTCGGCACAGTTACGTTTCTCCATTAAGTTGTGCGTGCTTCTCTTGGCTACCAACCATGAAGAATTTGTAGATATTATTTTCACGTATTATATAACCTTTCACACGATTGCTCATATACTGGGATTTAATGAAAACAAAACAAAGCGAAGCAAAAAAAAAAATGTTTCATAGAGTTCAACACCAAACCACATCCATTTTAGATAACAGGATTACAAAATAATGTCCATTTTCACATTTTTCAATACGGCTCTGTCAAACAGAAAATGCAAATGTAATACTGACCGGCAATTTCTGTGAGAAAATTCTGCTCATAATGTATTCATGTCTTGTTGGTAGAAGCAGGGGAAAAATTGAGTTAAAAAAAAAAAATCGACTCAATTACGTTAGGAGGTCAGTAGGGTCAACGGAGTGGGAGAACCAGAATCATAATCTGCAGCTGATCAATTTAGAGATCAGATACCTCCTCTCCACGTCCTTGTATCAATCCTTTCTGTGCCAATGCTATGGGGTTTCTGTGGACAAAATCGGCACTCAAAGAACGGAAGGGTTAAAGAAGGATTGTGACTGTAAGGTTTGTAAGAGATAACATCATCGTCAATTCCAATTTCAATTTCAATTTTCAATGACACAGAAAAAATACAGTAATATAATACCAAAATTACAAAATGCATTTTTTTCTTTCATCTTTCAACCGGAACTCAAAGTACGTTCATGTCCGGGCGTTATGAGCATTACTGCTAGATATCTCTCCTGAATGTACTCAAGAGAACAGCAACCCAATTTCAATTTGTTGATGACAGCAGTATTTCTCATCTAAATCTCTACCTAAAACATCCACACCCAATAGACATTAATATGGTCGTTAAATTCTCTTTCCTATCACGCAACAATTGTGCAACGCCCGCCAAATTTCAGTCATTACGTTGCATATGCTGTTGATCACGATGAGTAGATGATACCTGTTCCTAGACCTATAGTGACAGTCGGCCATTCTAATATAAACTTCAGTGCATATATACGGTGTTATACAGCAGTATAGTCGTTATTGGGTTCTAAGGAGATAAACGAGTTCTTTGGAGGTTTCACAATTTGGGGTTGTGCGTGTGGTTGCTTAGTAACAAAATCATAAAAAGAAATGAGAAACAGATTGTCAATATTAAACCTGGTTATGAGGTTTTTTTTTTTTTTTACACCTGATATGATATGAAAAACAAATGTCCGCGGTATATAAGCGTTAAAATGTCAATATTTGATCACTTTTTTTCATAAAAGTTTATTCATGGAATTCTGTTTTGAATAATGGTTTTTATAAGAATATCAACGCATAGATAACGACAGTATTGACATCAGTAATATCAAGGAATATGAATATCTTGGCACATAACTGAGGTCTTTGTTTGGCAGGTTTCTTAGACGGTAATTGACACTCCTATCAACACAACTTCAGATTACAAATTTAGTTTTCTTAGTTTTCCGTCAATAAGAACTTTTTCTTTTGATGTTTTTTTTTTTTCCTGAGCATTTCACCCATTAGATCCGTTGAGGACGAGTCCCGAGCATACTCGGACAGTTACTGTGTAGTCTATGGGAAATCCGTGTTGCGGCAAAATTAGTCTGTCCTCAAGGGGTTAAGACAACTCCTCCCCCTCCTCCATTTTTTTATCAGCGATCTCTCCCCAACTACGCTTTTATAACGGATTTACCTTTGTTGTTTCGTTTGTAAGTAGCGATAAAAATGACCATCACCATTGTACTGTGCTGAGGGTAAAAATGATTGCCTTTTTGATCTCACAAGTATAATGTAACCATGTACTTTAGAAACTAGATCAGGACGAAAGGGATGTATAGTAGAATACTTTATATAGCAGTTGGACAACCACCAAACTCATCCCACACAGAAGATTTATCGACTTTTCACCAACAAGTGCTGTATACTGTCAATGAGAAAAAAAAAATCCAACAATGGAATCTTATTTATATTTCATTATATTCCTCATTCATTATTTCTTGATTTGACCATAATGCCTGCCAGGGAGCTGCATTTCAGGGGGCCATAGCCATCGTTGCCACTATACACTTCCTATGTTCCCAATTGAATAAAGATAGGAAGTCAGTTCAAATCGATGCCCTAATGACAGCGCTATTTTTGTACCTCCCCTACTCTTCCCTTGTAACATGCGACATTAACCTATTCCATACAGAATTCTGAAATCCCCGTAGAATTGATACACAGGCCATCAGGTTCCCGTTGAGAACAGGTTAAATAATACCAATATGGTTGATTATGAATGTCGTGTTAGACTCTAATGGATAAAGCTACTTTACCTATGCCGGATAGCTTTGGCTGCCAGAGGAAAAAAACGAAAAGCATAAAACTGGAGACACTACTGTATGTATTGTTCATTCCCTACCTATAATGGATTCTTTTGAAAGGACAGCGAAATGGGAGGAATGGTCTCGACTGCATCGAAGTACGTAGAAATCAGTCGTTTGGAAGGTTTTTTTTTTTTTTTTCACCCGCAGTTTTACTTCTGCCAATGACTTTTTGAAAAAGTGGATTTCATGCCTTTGTTGATGTCTTAGAGGATTATTTTTTTTTTTGTGGGAATACTTTGAGCTTAAAATCATTCAATCGATTTTATTGAGATCTAAAGATCTAAAGAGATCTAAGGAATGTTGAATGCAAATCTAAGTATCTGTAAAAAAACAAAAACAAAAAACATGTATATCAACAGAATACATTGATGCTCAAATGTGAAACAAAATGTCTTCTGGAACATCCCCTTCTTAGACGAAAAATCAAAGTAGTAAAAAAAAAAGAGAGACAATAAAGTAGATAAAATTGCAAGTTAGGTTCTTTTCTGCGAAGTGAGGACGGTCATATCGTAGATACAAAAAAAAAAAGAAATATTCAAGAAAAAAAGAGGGGAAAAATGAGAGAGGAGGGAAATAAAAGAAACGAGGAAAAAATGGTGGAGAAAAGATCCTAGGGAGAGAGAGAGAGTGTGCGTGTGAGAGAGAGAATAAAAGATGCATTGAACAAAAGTGGGCGAGGGAGAGATAAATGCATAAAAAGTAATATAAAGATGAAAGAAGTAAAGGAAGGGAAGAGGGAATAAAAGTGGATGAAATTGCGAACAATTCAAATAAATCATACCTTATGATACTGACCTACATCGAAATGATTCACATTTAAACACTCGCTTCCACATTGTATTTGCGTGGCAGGGGTATAGTTCCAATACGTGCGAATCAAGTAATTTCTTTCAGAGCGAGGTGCACTTACAATTTAAGAAATCGATGCGGGCAGTATAGATATGAGGTATTTGCAGAAACGATGACAATGGGTGAAATCGAAAATGGGTTTGAGAAGAATTCCACCTTTTTTTTACTCGTTGCCAATGCTTGTCATAAAACCTTGCATTCTTAATAGCGAGACACCACCCCAAAATATCGCTATTCTGGGGAAAAAAAATATATAGCTGAGCGTAATAAGAGGTTCGTCAAGGGTGAATTTATCATGATAACTTTCACACCGGATAGTCTGCATAGAGTTGTATAGTGTTGCCTACCGACTAGGCCGGCAGAGGCCGCGTACTCAGGAAAAAAAAAAACAACAACAACCCAACAGCAGCAGCAGCAGCAGCAGCAGCAGCAGCAGCAGCAGCAGCAGCATCAGCAGCAACAACAACAACAACAAACCAAAAGAAGAAATTGAAGGAAAAGAGCTATCTCAAGAATGAGAAAGAGAAATGCTTAGGTACACCCTTCGACGCAGCCTCGTCGTGTTACATCTATATATATATATATATATATATATATATATATATATATATATATATGAAGGGTTTGTTTGCAAAAACCAATAAGTCCATTTTTGAAGATTTTGAAGTACGATCTCTGTCTTAAAGTACAAAATAATACCTTTTAAATGATATATTGGGCACTACATATAAAGGTATATTTTTGAAGTTATGGTCAAAAGAAGCAAAAATTTTCTTATTATTCTCTTTATTTTTCTTGACCTTTAATCGCAAATATCATTTGGCAAATATGGACTTATCGGTTTTTGCAAACAAACTCTTCATATATATATATATATATAGATTATATCTACATGCATAAAGGATTTTCCCCATTGTGGTTTGAATGTGGTGTAATTGGATCATCATGAATTCTTTGTTCGATAGAAAATTGATTGTTCAAAATCCCTATATACTCGTACATTAGAACATCATAGTTTGTTTAAATTTCAATATCTGACTTGTGTTTAAAGAACTCGGACAGAAAAAAGAAAATCGACATGGGAAAGGAAACCGTTAACTCAGAATGACTCCAATGCACCGCAAACTGCGTGGCGATAGTTAGATATAGATGTTGTGATTAATTTCTGCTGCTATTCACCTCTCACTCAAAATATTCGCAAAGAAGAAAGCTAGCCACCTTCTTTTCATACACATCATACACTACCACCACTACTACATCACCATTTCCACCTAGATTATTTCAATTGCTCGTAATTTATTCAGATGATGAGTTAGAAATCAAACAAACATATATCATTTCTGTTAAGGTAATTTTGTAAGTCGGTGAGTTGGGCGTTTACAAATAAGGTATTTTAGACCAATGTGACGCATATATTTATATATATATATATATTTTTTTTTACTAATGTGTGTTTGTTGGTCTTTCAGTCGCCGCAGAGACATGAAAAGCATAAGAAAAGCACCAGAATTTTTTTTTTCTAATCTTTAAACCATGCTTGACTGAGAAGAGATCCATTTACAAATCAAAACATTCGTCATTAAGGAAGAAAAAAACAGTATGGAATATTTTGATGAACGCAAACAGAGAAGACTGTAATACGAGCAATGTCCTAACAACTTTAAGTGCAATGGACGAGCTGCTGATCTTGTTAAAATAATTTTTGCTTTTTATGCTTTGCCGAAATTGTTTTGGAATCTCGTGAAACAACATTGTAAACTTGGACAGCATACCATCCACTTACCGAGAAAAACAAAAACAAAACAAAAACCAAAACCAAAACAAAAACGTATTCTAGTAGAGAGTGCAGGTCACGTCTCATTGACAACCAATCACATACGTTTCCATCAGCATCATCATCATCATCATCATCATCATCATCATCATCATCATCATCATCATCATCATCTTCATCATAATCATCACCAACCCCATGGGACAGGTTGAAAGTGTGGTAGTCACAGTCCAAAAACTGGGTCAAGAGGCATGACAAACTATGAAGGGGAAAGAGAAAGGTGCATGGGGGGGGGGGGGAGAGGGGGTCAACACCCTCTGCCCTCTTTGTCTTTCTCTCCATTCATGTCAGTCAGTTTGTCTGTCTGTCTGTCACAATTTATCATTTGCTTCTATGGCCCGAATTCACGAAAGTGGTACAAATGAAACCATGGTTTAAACCATGGACAATTTGTATAGAGCGCCAAGCGTCGCATGGCATATTTCGTTACGAAATCGGTCATTTCGTCGACAAAATGATCATTTCGTGGACGAAATGTTCATTTTTGTTACAAAATGTTGTCATTTCGTTACAAAATAATCATTTCATCCACGAAATGCCTGATTTCGTAACGAAATATTCCATGCGACACTTGGCGCTCCATGGTTATTCTCCGTGGTTTAAACCATGGTTTCATGTACCAGCTTCGTGAATTCGGGCCTCTATGAGTCTCTATCCTGAGCCTTATCATCTTCCTCATCACGACCCCGAAAAACTCGCATTTGTTGCAGTAGCAGCATTCGTATACGAGTATGCCTCCGTCTCCTCTGGTCTGTTTACAAGACTTCAACACCACTCGCTCGTCGTCCTCTCGGCAACAACAGGGCTTAAAAAAAAAAAAAAAACAGGGGCAAATATAGTGCTTTATATACTGTCAAAATAAGACAGGAGCCCACAGAGGGAATCTCGACTTCTAAAGTGGCTCCATTAAGATTCTTTCGAAGACTGTTTCTATTAGTCACATATTTTTCTTTAGGACAGTATTTCGCAGGACATTTCTGCATTAGACTAAAAAAAACCCCCAGAAATAATAAAAGGAAGTGTTTTGTAATTGTAAATATTCGTGCAGATGATACACCTATTGAGCAGATCTTGAAGAAACACTCGAGATTCCCAAAGATGCCACTCATCATCATGGATATTGGCCTATGGCTATTTCATACGTTCTCAGATGAATTACTCGAACAAACTGAAGAGTAAGTTCCTTTAAAGACTCTTCAAAACATGGAAAACAGTGACCTAGTCATTAAGGTTAAGGAGTAGGTCTCAAATTGATTTTCCAACTACATGTACGTATGACGCAGGTGTGGGGTGATAAGTGTGAATAGTTCTGTAGTTTTATATTTCCTTTTTAAAAGGTTCTGATTATCTATATAATGAGAACCAACAATTGACCCGCTCTAGTTTGTGATCTAATTTCCTCCGAAAGCAAATGGATAAATTGTAGCAATTTGGATTAAAAAAATTAGTGTGACGGAAGTCAAGTGACAAACCCCTTTCATACAAGATTTTTTTTTTTTTTTTTAACATGCCCTCTATTTGTCTGTGTCTAACCAGGAATGCAGGGGCTTGTAGATGCCTTCAATTAGAACCCAATCCCCGAAGCGGTGGTAGCGTTTACCTATACCAAGACGTTGTCATCGATCCTGGAGCAGGATTACACCAGGCTACCCGGACGGAGTAAGTACAATTGTTTTTATCAATCACTATGGCTTGGAGATAAGGAAAGAGACAGATAAAGACATATGGATAGATTGGTAGATTGATATTAAATTTTGTATATATGTATATATATGTGTGTATAAGGTGAAGCGGGTTTGGCCTCGTACGTTGTGGGTGCTGCATTATCTTTATGTATATGTGTGACGGAGGAATGACTCGCAGACGTTGCAGTAATGTTCACTATAGCCTTTTATTCTCCCAAGCTTTCGACTGAGTGACTAGTCTTTTTCAAGGGCTTTTAAGGCTTTAAGGGATATGTATATATATATATATATATATATATATATATATATATATATATATATGAAGAGTTTGTTTGCAAAAACCGATAAGTCCATATTTGCCAAATGGAGATATTTGCGTTTAAAGTTCAAGAAAAATAAAGAGAATAATAAGAAAATATTTGCTTCTTTTGACCATAACTTCAAAAATGTACCTTTATATGTAGTGACCAATACATCATTTAAAAGGTATTATTTTGTACTTTATGACAGAGACCGTACTTCAAAATCTTCAAAAATGGACTTATCGGTTTTTGCAAACAAACTCTTCATATATATATATATATATATATATATATATATATATATATATATATGTATGTATATACATACTTATATATATATGATGCTGATACTCGTACCGTACAATGTACGCCTCTGTCATCATAGCAGAAATTATGATGGAGACAATGGATAACAGAAGATGTTGCAAGATGCCAGCTGGAAGAAGCTTTCGACCTTCGGTCTTCTTCAGCTTTATAGTCTGTTTATACGAAATGAAATAGATGTTTTAAACATAACAGATACATATTACGGAGTAATGAGTAATATACATTGAACACAATTTCAGCATGAGTTAACAGCTTCAGAGCAAGTACATGCTCGAGTTGCAAAAATATAATGCACGCTAAAGATATCAATATTTACTCGCTTTGCACCCATTGAACTAAATTGTTTTAATGTTTTAATGCTTTAATGACGTTATACACATCAGTTTAGGCAGGAACAGGATGTATGAATGAATTCGAACACTTTGAATCTACTGGAAAATATAGTGTTCATTGCTTCTTCAAAAGTTTCTCTTGAACAAGCGCCAGACAATACAATTTTGAAGTCAGTTTGAAATGAAAGATATGAATATATAATCACACAATTATTTCCAAAGCCAGGGTTAAAGTAGTGGCTATTTTCATGCATAATTTATCTTAATTCGTAATGGTTGCCGTTTTGATACTAAACAGTCGAAAAAGAACGGTTAACGAAACCACATTGTGAATGTTTGAAATAGAATGATTTTTAAGGGAACTGAATGTATTAAGAAAATAATGAGGACTAAGAAATTCTTTGTTACTAACGTTTCAATCGGCACTAGACAATTGCTATATTCCTTTCAACAGAAAGATATCAATACCATTCTCAGAAATCTTTACTGAGCTTGCGCAAAAGAGACCTTTTTCAATACGCCGTTTCCGATCGAAAATGGAAATCAACAGCACAACTTTTTTTCCTCGCTAAAAGACGAAAAAAAGAAAAAGAAAAGAAGGAATAATGAGAAGAAGGTAAAATGATATTAAAAAGGGCAAGCGGCCCCCGATCTCCATCAGCATGAGCGCAGCTATAGGCCCTATGCTTTCAATCAGCTTTCCTTCGATCTGATGTAGCGTGCAGTAAGGCATGACTGGCAACGTAGGATTGATCGAACATTCCATCCTCGATTAAATCCGCGATCGACGCTTGTCGGGGAAAGACTGAGGGCAGCTCGGGTGGACTACGCAACGGAAAACATTCAACTGCAGTTTTACTCCGAGCATCAATGCAAACACAGTCGGATGGTGACATTTTTTTTATGTGCTGCTAACTATTTGTCAGGCGCTTTCGGCTTCTTGTGTCAATTTCCATTATGGTGAGTGGAAACGTTTTCGTTCTATCTATATCTTTCTCATATCTAATTACCACCACAATTCATTGTTTGCATACTTATTCATTTTTTGTAATCATTGATTACACCCACAAGTGACACTTACTGGGATGTTGACCTTTTTTTTTTTGTTTGTCAGGTATGATTTGTTGAAAAAAGAAGAAAGTATAATACCTACGTATTTTGATGCATAGTGTATATTTTCATAAGTATAATGATTCAAGTGAACATACAGGTGTATCGTTGCTAATGAGTTTATGTACGAAAACTTTTCTCCCCGGAAGGTGGACAATCTCGAAACAAAAGAGAAACCGGGAGCAAACGTTAGAAGCGATTTTCTACGTAATTGGTTGTCGCATTTAATTTCCATGTTTGCCACATTCGATCTGAAACATCACTGGATGTAGAGCGTGTCTTGCAGTGAATTGTACATCAAATTAAAGCTTAGAAAGTGAACTAACAATATTTTGTTAAATGAATATTCGAAGAATCTGACTTGTTTTGACGTGACGGGTCCCATATTTGAATAAAAGCTATTAGGGTGACTAGCGCCATTTCCGAAGACATTTTGATTTGGAGTATTTTGTTGGGATACCTTGTGTTATACACACATTGGACTCGACGGAGGGATGTTTACAGCAAGCGAGTGGGTTTTTGTAGCATGTGTAAGCATTGCTTAAAAAAAAAAAGCTTGTCGCTCTCTCTCTCTCTCTCTTTTTCGGGATGCGCTCTGAGACTTTCATGATGTGATGTTTAATGGTGAGACCACCGGACCGCATGTTGTGGCGCCGCATTATTCCGATATGGGCCTCGTGCATAGTGATTACATCCTGAACAGGTCGAGAATGGAGTACTGACTAGTACGCAATAGGTAATAGACAACCGCTGTAGTCAATTTCTCTATGAGATCAGCTTGTATAAACACTCCAAGAAGTGTCAAGCATTATTTAACATTACTGCATTTCAGCGTATTAATCTCTGAGGACAAGTCCGGTTGCTCGAGCATGTTTGGCTTGGAGAAGCAGATATCCTTGTGCAGCATTTTTTTTTCTTTTTATTTCAGTTACACTTTGTCTTCGACCAACCATTTTTTGTTGTAGTTGAGTGACCTTAGATCTAAACAAACAAACAAACAAACAAACAAACAACCAACCAACCAGCCAGCCAAACAAACAAACAAACAAACCCTATGGGGGACTGTGGCAGAGTGGGTAAGACTCTTGACTTTAATCGGAGATCCAATGCTTGAATCCTTGGACAGTCGCAACACTGATGAAATAACCAAGATAAAGAAAACCTATAGATACTCTATGATAACAGGGATGATTCCATTCCAGTCGAACATGTTTCTACAAGTGTTTGTTTGTTTGTTTGCTTGTTTTTTTTTCAATTTCCGTCTGAGAAGATGCCTGGATAGCATTTTTTTTTATATTCAGCTGCAATAGCTGGGCTTCCATGGGTTCCAGTTGGATGTGAGACAGGACACTTCACAGGGATAAACACCTTGCTCTTTGCGATAAATGAATGAAGCGGGATCTTTTTCACGCACGCGTAGTGACTCTCTCACACATGGGACTTCAATTTTATGTCCTATCCGATGTACAGAGTATTTTGCCTCCTATTAAAGGGAACGGTTTGATTACACACAACACAACAAATGTGAGATCATTCGCATATACATTATATTTGAAATAAACTACTTGACAGCAGTCATGAACGTCCTCTTTCTCTATATATCGCTGGTAGAACGGAACCCAGGACCATCCTGTTCATTTAGCCCGACCCCCCCCCCCCCCCCCCCCCCCGGCGGGACAGACTGAAAACTCTAGCGAGACATGCATGACATGGTCCCTTTGCATTCAGTTCGGTGATACCACTCTGTCAGAAAACTGAGTATCCAGGCGACTTGACAACTCAGAACTCCAAGTTTAAACGTTCTCTGGAATACAAATGCATGTTGATTTGTGTTGATTGATGATACTCTCAACATCACGTTTGCGGCGAAACGAATATCTAGAAACATTCCACGTATATTTTTAACTAAGTTTTCTTCGATTTTTCTTCAGATTACTTGGATACGTCCTCAAAAAATCCTTCCAAACCAATATTCCCGTTGTGACCTCATCTGTCAATCATTGCAAAAGTACTGATTATGTTTAACAAAAGACATTGGAATGCACCTCCCCCTCGACTCAGCATAACTTGAATATTCCCTCGCCGTGTTTTGTTAGTCACATTGATATCACTGAAACATGCAAGTTATGCTTTCCAATGTCTTTTGTTAAACATATCAGTACTTTAGCGATGCTTGACAGATGAGGTCACAACATGCAGGAATATTGGTTTGGAAGGATTTTTTTTTTCTTTTTTTTGTGGGAGTGTCCGAGTAATCTGAAGAAAAATATAAGAAAAATTAGTTAAAAACATATGGTTTGTTCCTAGATATTCGTTTCACCGCAAAATTGATGTTGAGGGTATCATAAATCAACACAAATCAACATGCATTTGTATTTCAGAGAACCTTTAAGGAGTTTACAAATGGCTTGTGTGTGATCCACGCAGTCCACGGCCTTGGACAAAATTTCTATTTAAGTATGTTTTCCTGTGTGCCAGATTTTTTTTTTCTCAATTAGTGTAATGTGCCTAGTGATCACCCTTTCTTGATGAATTTGAGTGTAGTATGAAAATATATTGATAAAGGACCCTGGGTTTGCTGGATGAGACATGCTTGAGAGCTGTCTACAAGTGGTACAGAGGATGCTGATGTAGATTCGCAAACTGGAAATTGAGGGTTTGACTTGTCCCTTTTGCAGATAATCTTTTGGTTTGAAGGTGATTAGTCGTGTATTGGTGGTTGGGTCATCCCACGAGAACGACGCCTACGAGTCATACTGCCCACGAGTTCGACATTGGAAAAAAAGAGGTCCATGAATCATACAGCCCATGAGTTTGACACCAGGCAAATAACGCTTATGAGTCCGACATACTGTAGGCAAAAAAGGCCCACGAGTTCGACACTGGGTAAAAACGACGCACAAGTTCGACGTTACACCACGAGACTCAATGTGTCGAGTAACTGTGTAATGGGTACGTGTGCGTGCATTTGTAAATATTGTAACAACGTTTCTTGTTAAATTGTGTTCTTTATGGGCATAGCTTTGTTATCACTTCGGCAACTTTGGACATTTTTTTTTTGAATTCTAAGTAATTGACTATAGCAACAATTAGCATATGAGATAATTGGCATTTATGTGATACGCAATAAAGGGACTCCATTATCATTGCGTATCTAGCCTGTCGGGTATCTATTAGCATCTGTCATTTCTCCTATTTAGAGAAGCATATATGGGCACGATAAAATCCTACGATAACTGCGTATAAATTCAATTCAATTCAATTCAATTCAATTCAATTCAATTCAATTCAATTCAATTCAACTCAATTCAATTCAAAGAGAGATCAATAAACTTTTGTCTCACCTTTTATAAATTCAAATTAATGATACATGCGTCGCGATGTTTTATTGCAGGAATTGACAAATTGACTTTCATGGACTTAACTTAACACTCATTATTCAGTGTTTTAGTTGTACCCATGATAGGAAAAAAAAGATATGGGCATACATACTTGGGTTGGACTCGAACCAACAACTTCATAACTGCACGATAAGCATCATTCCTTGTACTTAAAGGGAGGGTATAGTATTGGTGGAGATAAAACCACATATGAAATAGTACGGAGCATACTATCCTAATAGGAATTCGAAGTTTATTTGATAGAAATCGGTTTATGAATGGCTGAGACATTGATTGATTGATTGAGTGAGTGATTGGACTTTATTTCACCACGGATAAAAGCCTGCTTTCAGCTCTTAGCTGGTTTTCAGCAAGGCCGTGAACATTTATACAAAGCGTGTGTTCCCAAACAGATTTACAATGAATAAAATGTAATGACAAACGTGTAGCATGAAAAGTATATACATTGAAAAAACAAAGAAGAAATTAGAATAAGAACTGGGGAAAAGAATCATAAAGAAATATGCAAAGGTTTGGAAAAATGGACAATCATTATATCACAATGCAAGTAGATTAAGAGGTTTCAAAATGATGCACATGGATACTAATTGAATATAAACTATTGAAATCATACAGCTCTTTTATTTATTTCTGTTATGTAAACAATTTGATATCATTAATTGTCTGAAGACATCCAAAAACAAAGTAAAACAAAGAGATCGTAACAAAAGGTGGGTCCTACCTTTTTTTTTGGATTGCTCTATTTTTCATTTCAATTCAATTCAGTTCAATTCAATTCAATTCAATTCAATTGAATTCAATTCGTTTATTTCTATTTCAAATCACAAAAGACAACATTAAACAGCCAGTGTTACACGATAAAACTTACAAGCAATCACATATGAAAAACAAAACAACAACTACAACAAAAACAACAACAACGACATCAATTACAGTACCATAGGCTAAAGGTAAATGGAAAATGGTGTACACATACAAAGCCAATAAGACCTCAAGGCCGTTGTCAAAGTTACTTTATATTTCAGTCATTTCAATATCAATGTTCATCAAAGAAACGTTGATCTTTGTTCTTTTTTTTTTTGGAATTACATGCTCTTTCACATTTAATAATAGATTTCTCATTATCTCACCAAAAAACCTGAAGTTCAGTCTCAACCAAAACTATACCATTCCTTCAATTTTTCCATATCACGAATACGGTACAGATTGTTACTGTCTACTAGAGTATTGTTACTGTCTACTAGAGTATTGTATTCAAATTGGCCCATTATGCTAATTATGACATCCAAGACAACTGCACTATATACTGAAAATAGAAACTGAATATGATCCAATGATCCAATGAAAAGGATTCTTCGTCATAAGGACCCTTGAAAATCGTATCATTTATGTTTGTAGTCTTCTTGAATCAAAATCAGCAACAAATTACATAGCAATGGAACATAATCATGCTGATTAGATGGTTATGCTTATTAGGCTAAAAAAGGACATTGCCCAAGGTTGCCAAGGTGACAAGGTGATGGGGGGGGGGGCACCCTCGTCTACAAAACAACGTTTCCTTGTCTGAAAAGCTTTTACCAGGCCATGCTGTTATCCTTTGAAACAGAACCTTTAGGAAACTGAACCTTCATTCGTCACACCTACGAACCCGACCTAGGGCAAGTCCTCCATATTATATCCTTGCTCAAATTTCGAACGTGTTTATAGATGCCTTCAATAATCCTGCATTAAGCTCCTCGGTTGGAGGGCAGGGAATGTATTGTTATGTAATTGATTGTTTAGTTAATTAATTAATCTACTTGAATCTGTTGAATGCCTTTTGTACCACCCTATTAAAAAAAGAAAAAGAAAAGAAAAGCAAAAGAGCTGCGGTATTGATAGAATACTAATCATGCTAATAGATCATACTATCACTTGAAGGTTAGTAGTGGCACAATTTTCCCCCACACTCGTAGCCAATGAGTAGCAATATTGTCGTCATGGATGTATAAATACACTATTGAGAGCCACTCCCGCCCCCCCCCCCCCCCCCTTGGGAAGAATATCGGAGTGGAAGTCATAATTATGCTTTGTATTTCTTGTATTTCGTCCAAACATTTTTCGTGTTTTTTTTTTTTTTTTTTTTTGGGGGGGGGGGGGAAAGCAAAAATCCAAACCCCATCCACCCCCTTCCTCAGCTCATGTCTCCCTGATCAGCAAATGATACGAAATAATACATACTTCTCCCATGAGTTATGTTGCATTAGTAGCATCAAAATTGCAAGAAACTTGCTTGCTTGCTGGGTCTTTTATGTTCCATTCTTCACTGTGAGGTAGCAGAGATTATGAGTTTTTATGAAAACACTAGTTTCATATGCATAGTTATGCGAAATCAATACAATTTAACCTTGTAATGAAGGGCTGTCAACCGGAAGGTAATGATGCGACTTTTATGACTATAGTTTTGGGACTTGCATGTGACAATTATTATGTTTTTATCTTTTCTCAGTAAGATATAGTGATTCAGAAGAAAGATAATGTGCCTAACTGAAAACCACGGTTTCTTTCGGTGATAGCGCTCTGATTCGCGTTCTGAGTAAAATTTTTTTCTATTTCCGACCTTGCTGCGCAGAAATCGCGACTTTGTCTGTGAACGTTACTTTTCTTAAACATTTGTCTGTGAACGTTACTTTTCTTAAACATACTATATTCGAAAGGATTTGTCGTCTTACTTTATTCCATGTCTTCCCGCAAAGTACACCAGACAAACACGACTGTAATAATTTTTCTTTTCAGATTATCTTGCTCTTGATTGAAAGATGATAATAATAAAGCTCATAGGGACATTATCAATTTGTGTTATACTCTATGTAAGCACTGTCAATTATTATTATTATTATAGAAAATATGAGGATATACGATTGTCATATTATTATCATAAGCACGAACATCATAAATTATTATACAAAGGGTTCACTGACAAATGAAGTGTTTGGGTCTCATTGTTTTGGACATGGACAATATTGCATGCTATTATTTCATTTCATTTCTTCAATTTTCATGAGAACGTATAATTACAACAAGGTTTCAGTTTGCTTACGAAACCTTATTTTCTGTTACCAAAGAAAGGAAATGTCTATGCTCTTTAAAAAAAATGAAATGAAATTTGAATGGAAACTGAATTGAATTGAATTGTACGCTTAACGTTGCTCACATTTTGATTGATTTAACATTTCACATTTATATTAAAGGGAACGCAAACCCAAAGAGCAATGTATATTGAGTAAAAGCATTAACATTAGAAAAAACATCAGCAAAAGATTGAGGAAAATCGGACAATCGATGTAAAAGTTATGATTATTTTAAAGTTTTGATGTTGGAACCGCTGGATGAGGAGACTACTAGAGGTTATGACGTATGAGTGGACAAAAATATAAAGAAAATATAAAAAGAATTCCACAAAAATTTACTTTTCTACCAAAATGAAAGAGTACTTGACTTTCAGAAAGCAAGGGAAACAATTGCTACCCCTATATCAGTATCAAGTTGATGGAATGTGTAATTTTCACGAAAAATGAATTTTTATTGAATTCCCTTTATATTTTCCTAATATTGTAGTCTACTCATACGTCATAACCTCTAGTAGTCTCCTTACCCAACAGTTCCAACACCAAAACTTTAAAAGTTCATAACTTTTTCATCGATTGCCCGATTTTCCTAAAACTTTCACTGATGTGTTCTACTAATGTTACTACTTTCACTAAACCGATATTGCTCTTTGGGTTTGCGTTCCCTTTAAACAAACCTGGTTCGACTAAAGTCATACAAACTTTGCCGGCTATCCATGCAGTGAATGTCAAGCATAATTTTGATTAGTACATTCCGGTTGCTGTTTGAGGATACTGATCAACGATTTTAATCGCAGAGACTATCCACAAAAAGATACGAACACGACGAAAAATAGTAATTATGATTTTATACCATTCTCGGAATCATAACTATGGCCCAGTAAGGAAGATGTATTGGGTTCATGGTAGCATTTCAAACCCGGCGTGGCTAGAAATTTTGCGTAACATTATTTTACAGCAAAATCCCCATTCATTTCACTTTAAAGCATAGTCACTTTAAGATTAACGCATGTCTATATAGATTGCGTGCCCTCATTTTATTCCGCGTTGCTACCTAATTAACCTGGATGCTTTCGAGAAAATATTCTGCCCTTAGGAGAGTAAGCGACAACATTAATGGAATCTCGGCTGATATTTGACAAACTCATTTTTTTTTTCCCCACCGAGATCACTTTGCACATTTTATCATCATGTGCATCTCAAGTCTAACTTAAAGCCGCATAATAATATTGTGTGCGTGACCAACAGCTCACATTTTAGCATCACATTATTCACATTACTTCATGCATTGTCATCGGCGCCGGATCGTATTTACTCATATCTTCATACCATTGTCTACCGTATGATACGTGCTTTACTATGTATGTGTGCAGAAGGTATCAACTTACTGCTTAAATAATTTCTTGTCGGTGTAATGACGATACAGTATTAAAAAGGGTGCCATTCTGCTTCACTTCCCACAATTTCCTCCTCATTGCAATGCTTGGTCTTCGAAGATCAGTTTCTGCATTTGAATCAACGCAAAAGAAAACAAAAAATAGAAATTGAGAACTATATACGCTTGAACCATCCCCTATACAGTGATTTCCGCCTCAGTATCTTTGCGCTTCTCTGCAATTGTCTCATAATAAAATTTTGTATAATTTCCACGTGCAGTAGCACCTGACGGGCAATCTATTGTTTGATTTGAATGGTTTCAAAGTGTTTCAAGGCTCACATATCGGCGCACTCTTAATTTTGGTTCTCTCAATGCGTTATGATGATTTTTTTTTTAATTTCCTTTCATCTAATCAGAGTTACTGCAGCAAATGGACTTGTTCCTACGCCTTTTTATCGATCACAATAATATATATATTTTTTATATAACTATACCGTTCCCCACGGTAAAGTCCAAAAGAAGATGCATGAGCTGAAAAGAAATAAAGAAATAAAAAATAAGAAAATTTGACTGTGGTCAACGTGCAAACGTTGATCTGTAAGCCCTACCTATTGAATTCCAAAGTAAAGGGATGTTTCAGAGTGCCGATGATTGATGTTTGTTCTGTTTTTTATACCCTATGAATATACAAAGATACATTGTCATAATATTACGTGAAAAATTCTTATCCTATTCGTATCAATGGCCGAAACGACCTCTGCATTCTTCATTACAAGCATTTAGAAAACAAATACAATAACAGAACCGTGACCATGGTAACATGAGAGACAATAACACTGAAAAGGGATGCCTTGACGAACTCATTCACCTACATTGATCATACAAGGATAACTGGGGAGGAGAGGATAGAGGAAAAATAGAAAGATAGAGGATAGAGGATAGATAGAAAGATAGAGGATAGAGGATAGATAGAAAGATAGAGGATAGATAGAAAGATAGAGGATAGAGGATAGATAGAAAGATAGAGGATAGAGGATAGATAGAAAGGTAAAGGATAGAGGATATAGATAGAAAGATAGAGGATAGAGGATAGATAGAAAGATAGAGG
The DNA here is from genome assembly GCA_033980235.1 of Diadema setosum. Taxonomy (NCBI): domain Eukaryota; kingdom Metazoa; phylum Echinodermata; class Echinoidea; order Diadematoida; family Diadematidae; genus Diadema; species Diadema setosum. The sequence continues at coordinate 6,881,936 of CM067070.1, read as the reverse complement.
ATAGAGGATAGATAGAAAGGTAAAGGATAGAGGATAGATAGAAAGATAGAGGATAGAGGATAGATAGAAAGATAGAGGATAGAGGATAGATAGAAAGATAGAGGATAGAGGATAGATAGAAAGATAAAGGATAAAGGATAGATAGAAAGATAGAGGATAGAGGAAAAATAGAAAAATAGAGGATAGAGGATAGATAGAAAGATAGAGGATAGAGGATAGATAGAAAGATAGAGGATAGAGGATAGATAGAAAGATAGAGGATAGAAAGAAAGATAGAGGATAGAGGATAGATAGAAAGATAGAGGATAGAGGATAGATAGAAAGGTAAAGGATAGAGGATAGATAGAAAGATAGAGGATAGAGGATAGATAGAAAGATAGAGGATAGAGGATAGATAGAAAGGTAAAGGATAGAGGATAGATAGAAAGATAGAGGATAGAGGATAGATAGAAAGATAGAGGATAGAGGATAGATAGAAAGATAGAGGATAGAGGATAGATAGAAAGATAAAGGATAGAGGATAGATATAAAGATAGAGGATAGAGGAAAAATAGAAAAATAGAGGATATAGGATAGATAGAAAGATAGAGGATAGAGGATAGATAGAAAGATAGAGGATAGAGGATAGATAGAAAGATAGAGGATAGAAAGAAAGATAGAGGATAGATAGAAAAGGATAGAGAGATAGATTATAATGCATGAATATTGTCTGCATCTAACAGTGACTAATGTTCCCTCGCCTTGAGTGTAATAACACACAATATCGCTTTAAAATCGCTCCGGTGGTTACCAAGGTGGCCGTGCTATTGACTATATACAATTTCAGGATATTGCGAGCATGAACCTGTCGCTCAGTCATTTTGTCAGTACGCCTGCGTAAAGTTTTCATCCTCCACACAAGAAGTCTCGTTTGTGCTGGTTTAAATATCCCTCGATACGTGTACGTGACCGAGCTTCCATTTGCAATGCCGTCGCGATTTATTTCAATGTGATACAAGCGAATTTGAGAGCAAGGATGGAGGATTATTGACTTTGTCTAATGTATTTTCTTGTGCTATTCTTTCTTAAACACTTTTCCCTGCGAGGTCACTTTCTTTGTCTGTTAGTGAACACGTTGTTGTTATTTCTCCTGCTCGGTTAGACAAATTGTATTTTCTTTTAAAGCAATTCATAGAAACTTGGTAAATACAAGAAATGTTGACATACTTATACCTGTCAATCACACGAATTTATATTGAGTTAACGTGAAAATAATTCCTTCGTAGAGAATTTTCAGCTTATCTTACCCAAGAGGTCAAGTACACTTTCGTTATTGAATTCTTAAAAAATGAAAATAATCCCAAATACCTTACTTTTATATTAAATTAACAGACAAATAATTCAAAAGGTGATTCGGCTTTGCACATTATGTAGAATAGATGCACCCATAATACAATATTTGAACCCCGATGTCGAATCGACATAAATTAAGTCATGGAATGTTCTAGAACAAAGTGCAATGTCTCTTCTGATAATTGATTTTCAGTTTGGATCGATAAATACAAAGACGTGTGGTGGAGAAGTGATTGATTTAAGGAATAGCGCGCACCACAGATTCCCCATGTGCCTGTTGTACTGTGTGACAGCGAGAATTTCAGTGCCTCACCTGCCGTGAATAAAGGGTCCCCAAATTACAATTGAAAACCAGTATCACTGTCCATTGATGCATAAACATGGATCTAGCCAGTTTAGTCTTTATATGACAGCACAGAGTGAATGAAACGTCTTTAGACGATGATTGTCAGGGTCGAATCAGAGACCTTTCCTCACTAATATCAATATTTTGAGGGAAAAAAGAGCGGGAATATGATTACGAGAGATTTTGTACCAACGGTTGATTTGCCCATCATAAAGGAATGACACTGTTTGCATCATGTGGGACTAACCAAGTTTACGTCCTGTCTGTCAGAACCCCGTAATTCTAGATGAGATCACTTTTATCAGGTTTGACCTCATGTTGTACTTTAATCCACGAAACATCTATGCCTTCTTCTTCATCTGCCAAGCAAACAAAACACCCTCCCCCAAATGCAATTGCAATAACACATTTGAATGCACATAATTACACACAATCAACACGATCAATGCATTATTGTAATCAAGGACATTGCTGTGAATTGGAATGCAATGTTTGTTGTGACTTTTATGACAGCCACCCCGATAAAAAAAGCATTGCAAATGGAGGGGACTTCTAAATGCTGTGATAGTAGTTTGCAGAGTAATCATACACAATAACAATTGCTGAACTAACAAAACTAACCAAAGCATTATAGTCACCGAACTTGAATTGGCTCGCAACTACAAAATCAGCCATATCTGTAATCTCTCTCTCTCTCCCTCCCTTTCTATCTCTCTTATCTGGCTGTCTTTCTATCCATTTTATCTTAAAGGTCATACATTACATTGATGGTATAGTATTGGTACAGTGAGAATTTACCGTTTAACTTTTTGCGAGATAATTAGAAACCACTAATAACGACATGTTACACAGCATAAAATTCTAAGAGGAATCCTTGTTTATTTGATGAAAATTGGTCTTGATGACTCAGATATACAAAAACAAAGTAAAACAAAGAGATCCTAGTAACAGGTGGGTTACATCTTTTATTAGGATAGCTTTGTCTTTGATATCTCAGCCATTTCAGGTACTAATTTTTTTATTAAATAAACGTTGAACTCCTCTTGGAATTACTTATGCTCTTTCATATTTTATAAGGGCCCGAATTCAAGAAGGTGGTACAAATGCAACCATGATAAACCATGGACAAAGACCGTAGTTTTGTATGGGGCGCCAAGTGTCACTGGCATTTTTCAAATTGTCAGCTCTGACTAGAAAATTAATGATTAAAAAAAGTGGAAAAAAAAAACCCGAAGATCTTTTCCATACTTATAAAATGTAATAGCTATTATCATATGCTGACACTTTCCAAATGTTCACCTCTGCCTAGAAAATTAATAGTTTTAAAAGGAGGAAAAAAAAAAGAAACCCGAAGATCTTTTCCGTACTTATGAAATGTAATGGCTATTATCATAATATATATCATGCTGGCATTTTCCAAATTTTCACATCTGACTAGAAAATTATAAGTTTTAAGAGGAGGGGAAAAAAGAAACCCGAAGATCTTTTCCATACTTATGAAATGAAATAGCTACTACCTTATGAAATAGTACAGCATTTTTCTCAAAATTTTATGACACCGTGCAGTTATCTGCAATAAATACAGGCAAGTCAGAAAAGAAATAACACTTCAAACTCAAAGTACACTCTCCAATCTCAGATTAGATAGATTCTGCCTGTACATATTGTCATCACTCTATTCAGTCTTTACAATCGAATTTCGTTTTGTGTATATTGTGATATTAATTTTGGACTTTTTTGTTTCAAAAACTAAATATTATTATAATGATATACCGATAAAGATACATTATATATTATATAATGTATCTTTGTGTTTCTGTTTAAAATGATAAAAAAAAATAAATAAATGACTGAATGAAAGAAAAAAACAAGTGTTTTAATGATTGGGAATTCAAGATGAAGTATTATAAGTATATGTACGGAACTCCAATGTTGAAAAGCTGAGGGCTTAACCATATTACAATTCAAATGAACCAGTAAATAGTTATGTGATAAACCGTGAGGCAATGTATCGACAGGCAGTGTAAATGCATTCATAAGATATGCCAGAGGTACGGAACGTTTTGGAATTTTGCCAGTCATTTATCAGTAGTTTGCTGGACAACTTTCTTTCTTTATTTTTTTTTTCTTGCCGGAAAGACAAGCGTACATCGAAGAGGCCAGTAGAGGAATACCATTCACTTAAAATCGATCGAAGTCGATCTACATGAAATGTCAAATCACCGAGGCAAAAGTGGCAATTCAATAAAGCATTATTCTAGGAAACAGCCGACAGTTCATCGTCAATAGAAAAGTCATCGTTCACATATCATTTCAATCTATTCTTGCCCTGTACTCGGTTTTGTTTGATAAAAAAAGGAGAGGAAGGAGATGGTTTATGGGTGGGAAAAGAGAAGGACCAGATGGACAAAAGGGAAGAACGTCCTCGGTCAAAGCCTGATTATTTCATTTAATCTTCTGTTATCAAGCAGGGTGGCTCTTCCAGTTTGACATTTATCTATCAGTGGTCTTTGTATACATAAGATAACAAACGCAGAGTGTTTCCCCTTACAAAAATTAAAGCAAGGGAATGCATAAAAAACGTTGAACATATGATATATTGTGCAATTTTAAATAAAACTGAGAATCTTTTTTTTTTTTAAATTGAGATGATACAATGTGTCAATCAAGGGTCATGCAATGCCATGTTAATGCAGGAAAGATTGAAAGCACATACTATACGCATGAAATGCAGGACCTACAAGTAAAGAAGTTTAAAACAATATTAAAGTTGAGTTTAAGTGGTAGAGGTGAGTAGTGAAAAAAATGGACTAGTCATGTTGATGAGTTTAAAGATAAGAACAAATTAAATGAAATTGAAATGAACTGAATTGAATATCGCATTTATTCATCCACCCGTTAATGAATAATTCATTATGTCTGATTTTCTTCTTGTTTGCAGTATGGTATCATCAACATTTGCGCAAAGGACTTGATTCTCGAGAAATACGGTGAGGAAGCCTGGGAGACAATACGGTAAATTGAACTTGTCGAGAGAGGAAAAGAAGTGGTATACGAATGCCCCCCCTCAAAAAAAAAATACAAATTTAAAGAAAACGGAATTTCCTAATAAGAAAGCATTCAAACCGTAAACATTTTTATCATAACTCATTGTTTTTGTTTGCTTTTTGTGACTTGAACATAAGGACTAATTCCACTTTTCTTTTCTTCATTATAGGTGCAAAACAGGACCTTCACTTCACCATACGGAATAATCCGAATTTAATTGCAGAGGGCCGTAAACCTTGCGTAAATTGTCGAAAAATCACACGATCAAATATGAATATGCTCCCTGATGCGCACTGTTAGGCCTACACTCACGATATTAAAAGCGGTTTCTGTAATCTACTTCAATTATATTTTCTCTCCTATCAATTAGTCACGCTAGGCGGGTTTGCATTATCATGCTCAAGGGCATACCAATTAATTGAATTAATGTTATGCTGGTTTAAACAATAGATACAATAGAAACTGAAGCTTTTCGAGGCCGACATGCCATTAGTATATCATTGTGATTGATTAAACATGCGACCATCCTTGTTATTTAAAGTGTGTGCGTGTTTTAAACTCGATTTTTTTTTTTTTTACAGACGTATAGATTTAATTTTGTCACTAACTTAATTATCTGTGCGTCACCAGTGTCTTCGCATCGTCTCTCCTGCCCTGTCCTCCTTTTTTTTTTCTCCCCATTATTATCATGATCATAATCATCATTGTCAGAAGTAAAATGAAAGCTGGTTAAGTTGGACCCAAAGGAAGGGACACGGAAAATCCTTCGACTTAGTTGAATTACGACTTACATGATTAGCAACTTATATGAGGTCGACCTAGGCGAAGTTGACTGTAGATATACCAGCTAGCAGTATTGTTGTCATTATAATTATGAATGTAAATAAACTATAAATATCATTATTATCATCATCATTATTCACTGCAAAAAGATCGGTGTTAGGGTTAACAGCATGGGCGTTAAATCTAACACCTACAAGTGTCAAGAGAGGACCTCACCTACAGGTGTAGAAAGCATGTCGGGATGGTGTAGAAAAGTGTTCACCTGGCACTTTGTGGTGTTAACTTGACACTGTAGCTGGTGTTCATTCAACAATGACACTACATGGTGTTGATTTGATATTGCTGGTGTTACTGTCAAATCCAATAACACCAGCCCGATTCAATAGGAGACCACACCAACTGGTGTTACAGTGGTGTAAATGTGTTTACAACTCTTTTTTGTTGTTGCAAAAATCAAGTACTTTATAGGAAAATTCTTGTTTATCTTGTCAAGAATAGTAGCTAATTACCTATTTAAAAATAATTTTTATAGTTTGAAGTGACACCAAGAGGTATTAATTAAACACCAGAAATGAGCACAGAAAATTTAACACCAGGTCAGTGTTTTATATTTAACACTCGAATTTTTGCAGTGTTCCAATAACCAGCATCTTAGACTTTATGATCTGCATTTCTTACGGACTGTTAACAATATAATCATGATTTAGAAATGTATACTTCGCATTTGTATTACCTTTCTGTTGCAAGAAATAAAAAAAAAACTCATTTAGATTTAATTGATTTAAATAATCATTATAATTGAAATGATTATTAATAACAAATGAATAAATTGAAGTAATTGATTTAATGAATCATTATTTAGAAATGTACTAGTGTACTTTGTATTTGTCTTTACTTTCTGTTGCAAAGAAATAAAACACATTTAAATCTATTTGAAAATTTCACTCCTCTCCCTTCCTCTCTCGTCTTTAGACAGAAGGCAGAAGTTGATGACAAGTTTGTGAACTATGACCTCTATCCCGACGCCCTCACTTATAAAATCGTAAAGGCGGCTGCCGAACTGCTTGGTAAGAACGAGACGATAAATACCACTATACGGTTATTCCTTTGTAATTGCATATTTTATTTTGTATTTCTTTACTTTTCACATTGTTTAACATCTTTATATTACTAGATTTAGGGGGGAATTTATAATAAATGGAAAATTGTTCGAGAAAATATAACAAAATATATGAGAAATTATACATTCCATTTATGGTATACATTGATACAATAGCACTTCTTCTATTCCCATATCACAGAGATCGAGCCAGGAGCTCTATAAGTTGAGAGAATTCGGTAATAATCCCATATGTCAGGTCCATATCTAAATACTTTATGTGCTAGTGATATCCTAGGAACATGTAAGAAGATATTGCTGCATGTACGCATGTTGGTAAAAGAATAAAGAAATGTGTCAGTTTGATATGCGTGATCACATTTCCGCATGGGTAATGCCAACAAAACCATGTGCAGTATTATGTTTTTTTGCAAACTTAAAAAAGCCTTCTTCTTGGTACAGAATGTCTCTTTAAAATTATGAGATTGCTGCATGGACAGCCTGCGCGCAGCACTCTTGTTCTTCTTTTTTTCCCTACAGCAGTAGGAGTAAAAGTAGAATTAATAAAACTCCTTGGTAATTATTCATTAAACCAATGATTTATTACTATATCATATAAATAAAGTTACATGTATTTAAACTCTATAACAGTATCTTACTATGAGCGTGCACAGATCCATGAAAGTGGTCCCTGGTAACTCAAAAGGTCCATTTACAAGCATATTTTTTTTTTTTTTTTGGGGGGGGGGAGAGAAGTATCAATTGCCATTTCCATCATGACTGCATTTTTTTTTTCATTGGATTGAATTGAATTGGAGTGAATTAAATTGAAAAGAATTGAAGTGAATAGAATTCACGTTTTATACATTCTTAAGGGAGCACATCAGATGAGGTATGGGAACTCTTTGGCGTTTACTGGGTCTTGTGGTGCATGCGGCGAGGCTATGATGCCCTCTTTCGGACGCTCGGGCGAACCCTCTTCGATTTTCTCGCCAACCTGGACTTCCTCCATAGCGTCTACATGAAGACCATGTACCCCAACATGACGGTGCCGTCGTTCCGAGTGGAGGAAAGAGGGGACGAGATGATGATCTTGCATTACTACTCAAACAGACCGCAGCTAGGAGGGATCGTATTGGGTGAGTGTGTGCGAGCGCACGACAAACCCGGATGTTGTCTGCGCTCGACCGTGCGTAATTACAAGACTGAAAAAGTATGACGTAAATGGTGTTTGTAATTGCTATTGATTTCATGCCCCAGAGAAAGAAGAGACAAACACGTGAAGGTATGTGCACAGTTTTGTGGGATATCGGTGAGGCGATGACATTATCCGTTGCCAATTTGAATATGTGATTGTGATTCACATCAACCATTCGCGAAAAATATGGGAAACTTTAAAGATCCTTTTCTCTCATATTCTTCGAATGATTACAATTTAACTTCTATTTAATATTCCGATGTGATTTTACCCTATTTATTGGAAACAACTTGAAAACAACGAAAGCCGTAAAATTACCACTTATCCACACTCGCCAGGTATCGTGAAAGGAGTGGCCCGAATCATTTTCAACACGGAGATACGGATGCATATTAAGGACCACAACCAGCTCACGCTCCTTGGGGTAGAGAAGGACCACTACCGCTTCGTCATCATGTTCATCAACTACGACCTGCCACCTCTCGGGTCAAAAGGCTACATCTCAGATGAGGTAGAGATTTTCAGGATTCCGTACTTTAAATGGAGGGATCTGAATGGTTAAAAAGTCATTACGTACTTTCAATTTCGTCGCGAGAATGACACGTGTTTTGCCATTGTGCAGCAATTATCTATGATTTCACAAAATAATGGTCGATCATGCATGGAGATAGTACAAAGAATAGGTTTACTGATAATCAAATTCCACGATTTATACAACAAATATGACACGTTTTTAGACATGACTGATACCCTAAAAAAAAAAAAAAAACACGCCTGCTTTACGTAAAAGATTTGTGCATGCAGTACTGTATCATCATGGGCTGTGTTCATTGCAAAAACATGAAATCATTCTAGATCTATCGGTGTTAACCCGTTGAAGACTAATCCCGAGTATGCCTGCACAGGTTCCTATGGGAAATGTGAGCTTTAACAAATCAGCATGTCCTCAAAAGGTTAATATTTCTCTGTTACTATTTCAAGATCTAACTATATTCCATTTACATTAGATTTCAGGCTAAAGATGTAAGAATCAATAGATATCAGTATAGCAAAGGTACTCCTCAATGGTTGGCTGATTGTTATGCACTATTGAAAAGTCTAACATTGATATCATTGGTATTTTGGATATTTTGTGTAAATGTTTTGCTATAAAGGAATGGAATGTTGTAATCAACGGAACTGTGTCAAGCCGAACCCGGCACACCTCCATACATTCATTGAACGGGGACTTACTGCCCCATGGATGTCCCAGTAGTACGCCAAATGGAGCAGCATCGTCACAGCAGAAACAGCTGGCGAAAGGTCGGGAGTGCCTCCTAGTTCCGGCAGACGGGAAAGGGCATCTTACAACTCTTTCTGTTCCTTGTCTTCGGGACCTTGTGGTGCAAAGCAACGGCCCAGAACTCCAACGACCCACCAGCAGATTTGGGAGGCGAGCGCATTTTCGACCGGTTGTTCCTGACAAGTAAGATGTGATTTCCTTGGATATTTTCGGAGATTTTTTTGCACCTTAATTAATAAAAAAGAAGAAATTTACATTAATAAAAGTATTAATTATGTTAGATCGTAAATCAATTATTGGGGATTTGTTGTCATAATAAGCTCCCTCCAGATCTCTATAACAGTTTGAAATGAAAGCTATGTCATTTTGAATAACAAGCCCCTCGCACTGAGAAAGAATTCTGTTTGAGCTTGTTCCATCAAAATACGAAGACGTAGTTTTCTTTCTACGTTTGACCCGGTTTTGTTTGACAAAATGTGTGCTTTAATCTGAAGTCTCATGTAGTCTAAAATCTTGTGCATAAAGATTAAAGAAAAAAAGAATAAAGCTCCTTCTTCAGAACATTAGTTCAATATTTCAATTAGTTCAAAAGTCCATCGTATCAGCTTTTTAAAATTTCCCCCTTTCGAGGAATTATCATCATGATCAGAGCGGTTGTGGTAATTTTGTGGCATAGCTTGTTACTGAAAAGAATTTTGTGTGCATTTTTTTCTAATGTAATTAACGTACTATTCAATCGTAGTTTTTAATCATTGTTATAGGCACAGTAAGTATTTGAAAAACAGCTGGTAAGAAACGTGTTGAAAGAACACAAATGTATTTCTATATGCATGCTACAAGCCGTCTACCAGTATGCTCAAGTCTCATAAAAGGAAATACACACGTTCAACATCTGAAATGAACAAAATAAAGTATCACTTAGTATGACGTCACTCTTATTTTCTCTAGAATTCTGTTGGATGGACTAACATTTTGCCAAGCTTTTCCCTACCATGTTGTCTTCGATCACCAGATGCAGATTTTGCATGCAGGTATAAAAGTAAGTTCAATCACATTGAAGAATAATAAAACCCCATAAGTGTAACCAACAATGAAAATAAAAATAAAGAAACAAAGAAAACTGAGTGATTACGGAAATGGCCAACCATGTCGTAAGACAAGTTGATACTGCACACGCCATCGCATTAAACAAAAAGAAGCATTAGGAGTTAGCTCATTTGAATGTGCTTTCCTTCTCCCAGTAGAAGGAATAAGCTATCAACCTGCAAATGTCTTGTACGGGTAATAAATTGAACATTGATGTGTACACTTTAGGACAATGGGCAGAGGCCTGTGATTCTAGTTATAGGACGAAATAAGTTCATAAGGATGGTTGTTAAATATAGGTAAAGAGTTCTCTAAATCATCCAAAAGTTATATTTACCTCTGACAGTTTCGACGACGGGCTGTCTTCTTTCTCAAACGATGGCTAATTGGCAACTGATGATTTGGCGCCAATCAGCAATCACCCAGATGTGACATCCGGGTGATAGCGCCATCATAAATGTCAGACAGTGGCCTCCCTGATGCGTCTGTTCAGGTCCTGGCTCTCTCTCGCTACCAACCGCGACCCCTCCCAGTTGATGACGTGATTTTCCCTCCCAGCATGGTCAGTTATGGCAGACAGGAATATTCCATCACGATTTTACCAGCTGACAAAGGGAAATGTACTGTCACTTTAGACAAAGAGGAATACGACGGAAAAGTACAACAATTACTGGCAGATGAAAACACAGAAAACTGAAAAATGACCCCACTGGCAGCTACAAGAGAAAGCTGATCCAGCTGTTACAAGGTCACAGGAATAATGGGAAGATTTCAGTGATACAATACAAGTACCTTTACCCCACCCAGGAAACAATTCCAAGATTGTACTGCACTCCCAAGATACACAAGCAGGGATTACCGCTCCGACCAATTGTAGACTATACAGGTTCTATTCTGTACAACTTGTCAAGATCATTGGCAGATATTCTCCACCCTTTAGTAGGCCCCACCGAGCACCATGTGAAGGACACTCAAGATCTCATTGAAAGCCTCAAGGACACTATCTTACAAGATAATGAGGTTCTCATCTACCATGATGTGGTGTCACTGTTCACCAAGACACCTATAAGTGTGGCCCTAACTGTCATAAAACAGAGACTGGACAACGACGCAGCTCTCCGTGAAAGAACAAACCTCACTCCAGAGCACAGCATCGACCTACTAGAACTGGTTCTCACTTCCACCTACTTCTCCTTTTGAGGAACCATCTACAAGCAGACCTTCGGCGCAGCTATGGCGAGTCCAGTATCCCCCATAGTTGCAAACATGTACATGGAACATTTAGAACAAAGAGCATTATCTTTACACAGCTCCTTCTGAATGCAAGCCAAGCTTATGGAAGCGTTATGTCGATGACATCCTAGAGATTGTGGACAAAGACTCGGTGTCTCTCCTCACAGATCACCTAAATCAAGTAGACCCAACAGACAGCATAAAGTTCACTTTTGAACTTGAAAAAGAAGGATCAATCCCTTTTCTAGACACTCAAATCAGCAGAAAGCCAGATGGACGCATAAAGTTCACGGTATTCAGGAAGCCAACACACACCAACCAATACCTCAATTTCAAGTCCCACCACCCCCTTCATCAAAAGTTAGGCGTGGTTCACACTCTCTTCCACCGCTGTGAAACAGTAATATCTGACCCCAAAGACAAGGAGGAAGAGGCCACCACCATCTCTACTGCTTTGACGCAATGTGGCTATCCCGGATGGACGTTCAAACAGAAAGACAAGAACAACACAACAACCTCCAAACAACAGAAGAAAGACGCAACCACACGCAATAAGTATCCGGAAGTCATCCCTTACATCAATGGCCTGTCAGAGGCAATCAGCAGGATTTTCAGGAAAAGTGGCATCTCTACAGCAATGAAGCCATGCAACAAGCTCAGAGACATACTGGTTCACCCAAAGGACAAAATCAAAGAAATGGACAAAGCACAAGGAGTGTATGTAGTCCCCTGCTGTTCTTGCCAAGCCAAATATATCGGAGAAAGCAGCCGCGATTTAAGTACCCGAATTGACGAACACAAAAAGGATTGTCAAAAATTGGATGGACAATCATACACACGAGCACAAAGGGCATCCGTAAGCCAAACATGCAAGAAGTCTGCCATTACTGACCATGCTGGGAGGGAAAATCACGTCATCAACTGGGAGGGGTCGCGGTTAGTATCTTTAGCGAGAGAGAGAGCCAGGACCTGAACAGACGCATCAGGGAGGCCGTTTGGATTAAAAGACCCCCCCCCCCACAATATGAACCGGGATGGGGGTGCATACCAACTGTCTGACATTTATGATGGCGCTATCACTCGGATGTCACACCTGGGTAATCGCTGATTGGCGCCAAATCATCAGTTGCCAATTAGCCATTGTTTGAGAAAGATGACAGCCCGTCGTCGACTACTGTCACAGGTAAATACAACTTTTCGATGTGTTTAGAGAACTCTTTACCTATACTTATCAACCATCCTTATGAACTTATTTCGCAAATTAAATATATATATATATATATATATATATATATATATATTATTCTGATGCAACGCGAGAGCTCCAAATGTACTCAATATCAGCATATCAACAACAACAACAACAACAACATCAACAACAACAACAACACACACAAAAAGAAAAAAAAAAACAAACCAAACCAAAACATTGTCAAGCTTTGTTTATTTGTCGTGTACTAGATGGCGCAGATGTGCGGGTAAAGCCTTTTCATTCATTTTGTTTTGTTTTGTTTTGTTTTGTTTTTTGCTTGTCAGCTGAAACGTGGAAGTTGCAGCAGAAGGTTGAGCTGAAGGGCTCTTTCTTTTTTTTCTTTTTTCTTTTTTTTTTTGCTTGTTAGCTGCTGAAATCCGGAAGTGGCACCAGAAATATAAGCTGCCCCTCCCCCCACTTTTCAAAACGTCGCGCCGGCAATGCTTTTGTAAGTTTATTTACTGTAGTTTCTCCCACAGTCTAATTATATTGCCATTTCTCCTCTGCAGCTGCAAGCATTTTGTCCACGTGTGAACGAAGAGGGCGCGAAACTCAATGACATCATGGAGCTCCACCATCCTGAGATCGAGATGACGTCAGAGAACATTTGTCTCTTCATGAACATGATCTTCCTACTTTCCCTACGCCAAGGCATGCTGGGTAGAAAGAATGGATCGTCGAAACATCTGACACTGCGAGGTATTCTTTGGTTATTAAAAGGAACACAGTCGACCTCATTAGAATAAAGAGAGCGGAGAACATCGATTGACTTTATTACGTGAATTGCAACCACACAATAATCATAATGACTCATGTTTATATCTAACCAGTGAAAAATTCATCCTCAACTTTTTCTTCGTCGTCATCAATCTTGTACTCGTGCACATGATTGTGCAGAATGTCGTTATTTCGTTAAAGAAAGCACAAAACACAACAAAAAACTTCAACCGCAGAAATTCGTGATTTTTTTTTCCGAATTATTTATCTTGACATGATTAAACGTTTGCTGTTTTGTGTGACTCAACGATATTGCTTCGGCATGGCAAGGACATAGTTAATGACGTGATAAGTCCTAAGTGTACGTATTGCGGAGAGTGAGGAAAGAGGTGACAATGTAGCTCATACGTGATCTTTATAAGGAATGCCTAAGTTGAAATAGGAAAAAAAAATGTATCAGAATTTTTTTTTTCATCCGAGAGAAGCAGTAGACCTCACTTTTAATCGAATTAACATCTTCCCACCCTGCTATTAAAGGGTGCATAAAGATTCCTTTCTGAATAGTGATGAGCCTGATGATAATAAAAACAAACACAAACAAACAAACAAATAAACAAACAAACACACGGACCTGCGGAAGAACAGTCTCCGGAAATGAAAACCTCGCTCTTTTTCCATTGTCTGTTCTGTCTTCTCTTGGTCTCGCTCTCACACTTTTTCAGTGTTTATTTCTTTCATTTTAAGGACAAATGATTCGGATGGAGGCCAACGGACTATTCGCCTTCCTATGCTCGCCCGTTCTGACGTCACTGGCTGAGCTACAGAGCAGACACATGCACTTCTCTGACATAGCACCGCATGACGTCACACGTGATCTGATCCTCTTTAACCAGCAAAGGATAGCCGAGGTACACTGATAAAAGTTTAGAGAAGTCCTTTCATACCAAGATTTGATGACCTCTTCAGTTGCTTCGATAATGATAAATAATACGATTTCATAAAAACCAGAAATATTCGTGAGCAAATTGAATAAGCCAATCCTTTCACTGTCCGTACACTGCAAAAAGTCCGGTGTTAGATAGTGAACACCGAGCTGGTGTTAAATTTTCGGTGCTCATTTATGGTGTTAAATTATCACATACGGGTGTCATTTCCAAATTTTAAACTGCTTTTTGAAGAGTTTCTTAGTAACTGCACTTCTTGTTGATATTTTATTTAAACAAGGCGATCAAGAATTTTACATTAAAATACTACATTTTTGAAAAAAATGAGAAAATAAATTTACACCAAAGTAACACCAGCTGGTGTGGTCCCTTATTGAAGCTGGACGGGTGTTAAACCATTGATATTAACACCAGCAAATATCAAATCAACACCATGTGGTGTCATTTTTGAATTGACACCAGTACTGTGTCAAAATAACACCAGGTACAGTGTCAAATTAACACCACGAAGTGTCAGGTGAACACTTTTCAACACCATCACAGTGCATTTTTAACACCTGTGGGTGTGGTCCTTTATTGAAGTTTGATCGGTGTTAGAATTAAACACCAGTGGTGTTAAATCTAACACCGATGTTTTTACAGTGTACACCTCTGTTTCAGAGGCGTCGATTGTGGTGGTTTCTAGGGATGTGGTTAAAAAAGAAACAGAAAAAAAAGGTGTTGATACAGTTAGGTTGCTAAGAAATAACTGACAAATTGTAAGCAAACTGTGCATTTATCTTCCAAATCTTGTCAAATGGTTAATAATTTCCTACAAATTCCAAAAGAGTGCGCCAGATCGTGTTATTTCAATTCTAAAATACAAAAACTCCGTCCTGTGTGTGTGTGTTGTGTGTGTGTGTGTGGGGGGGGGGGGGTGGTATCATAACACACAATACAAAATGTCTTTGGGCTTTACAAAACATCTTTTGAGATAACGTAGAGACACAGCAGGCCTACTTCCTTTTCTGCATTGTGTCAATAGATGTGTCAATTGTCACAATAGATTCATACGTTGATATTGAATGGCGCTATAATACAGGTGGAGTTGGCGAAAGAACTGGAGCAGAAGAAGGAGGAGCTGAGGTCACTGATGCGGGACCTGGCCCGGGAGAAAGAGAAGACCGATAGCCTACTATCCTCCATGCTTCCAAAGGAGGTCGCCAATGATCTCCGGGAGGGCCGCCACGTACAGGCCGGTAAAAATGACACTAACAATCAAACCTATTGTTTTAAAGACATAAATAAGACTAAATTATCGCGGCATCAATGAATTGTACGGTTTAATCTGAATAGGCAAAGTTTATACACTAATAAAAGAGAGAAATATTATAGGAACGAAAAAGAAACAAAGGGATAATGATAGAAAATAGTTCGAAGTGTATGTTTTACTTATGTCTTTGTTTGCGTACTTTTGCAAAGTATTTTGCAAAATTGCTTATAAAAACTAATATTAATTATCATTACAATTTGAAATCGTGGGCAGCGATGTTTGTGTGTGTGTGTGTGTGTTTATGATCATTTAAATGCAACTATAGCTCTTCCAGAATATGCTTGACAATGTCAGAAAATAGGAGGCGATGAAAATCATTTTTGATTTTAGTGGATTTCCATTATTCATTGAATTTTTCAAACTGTTGAACATATTGCATGTTTTATACATACACGATGTGACGAAAATCATCTAAAGGCATGTTTGAATGCACGGATAGGGCATATTCCGACATGTATTCTTTTGTATATCCATATGCGCCTCCTTATTTTTATCACGTTCTTGCAATGGATACAAACCAGTCCAGAAATATCCAGGGGATAGCAAATCAATTTGCCATAAATACATCATTCTAGACTTTTGGTACATACACAAACAAGAAAGTTATATATGTATATATTATGAAGAGTTTGTTTGCAAAAACCGATAAGTCCATATTTGTCAAATGGAGATATTTGCGATTAAAGGTCAAGAAAAGTAAAGGGAATAATAACAAAATTTTTGCTTCTTTTGACCATAACTTCAAAAATATACCTTTATATGTAGTGACCAATATATTATTTAAAAGGTATTATTTTGTACTTTATGACAGAGACCGTACTTCAAAATCCTCAAAAATGGACTTATTGGTTTTTGCAAACAAACTCTTCATATATATATATATATATATATATATATATATATATATATTTATATGTATATATAACTTATTATTCATAAATTATAAATTATATATTATATAGAGATGTAGAATATGTTTCTCCGTAGGCCTAGTGTTGACGCACTATTTGCATTTTCTCGCAGATCATTCACGGTTCATCTTCTATTTTTTCCTGCTCTGCTCAACCAGGTGAATTCCCGGAAGTGACAGTCATGTTTAGCGACATCGTCAAGTTTACTGACATGTGCTCTCAGTGCCAGCCAATACAAGTCGTTCACTTTTTGAACGAAATATACAGCCAGTTCGACAAACTAACCACCGTCTACAATATCTACAAGGTACCTTGCCTCGTCTCTCGTTAATACAGTCACATGTATTTCTTTTTTGTCTTATATTACAGACTTCGAGAAGATTTTCGCGCTTTTTTGATACATGCAAAATTTTTCGTATTTTCCTTTGCAGGGTATAGTCATTCATTTGTTTATTTTATTTCAGCCGAAAGGAACCATGAATTGAAGATGTAAAATTCTCGATATCAATTCTTTTCATTGCTGGGGAGGGGGTATTAGGCTGAAAAAAGGGGAAAAAGAAAGAAAGAAAAAAAATCATAATTCCTGTCTTAATTATGCTTCACTTAATCTTACATCGGGGAAAAAGTTGGAACTGAACAAAACCATTAAATCAGTGCAAAATCAAATAGTAAATTTACAAATTACAAAGTTTAGAGAAAAAGTTTTAAAGACTTCAGTTTGAAATTTCGTTATAAATTGAAGAGCTTGTTTCCAAAAGGCGCTAAATCCATCATTTATCAATAGATTTAGCGCCTTTTGGTTGAAAACTCTTCAATTCGACAATGTTTTGAAAAGCGAAACAAGCATAAAATGTGAATAGTGAAAAGCTCAAAAAAAAAAGAAAGAGAAAGAAACAAAGAAAAAACCCCAAAATAAACCAAGACCAGTAAAATGTGACAACAAAGAGGTATTTGACAGAAAAATTAACCTCTGTTTCAAACATGCACTGTTGAAGCCAATAGGAAGTCCAAATATTTGCAACGTTTGCTAGTTTTTATTTCTTTTTCTTCTTCTTGACCGCAGGTTGAGACTATCGGGGATGCATACATGGTGGTTGGAGGACTTCCGGTTTTCAGTAAGACGCACACTGAACGGGTCATCTCTTTCGGTCTAGACGCGCTGGACCTTGCACCCACTCTGACGTCCCCTGTTAAGGATCACTGCATACAGGTAAAACGCTGGCTGGTGGAGTAAAGTTTGAAGTGTGGGGGTAATGCCACGCCTAATTCCATACCACACGACACGTTTCATTTTATTCACGCCTGAATTTGTGCGCGCGCAGCACACAACACTAAACATGAACTAGAGATTGTAATTTGTCATTACTGACAAATTAAGGTGATCCGATTTTTTTTTTTTGATCAATGATTCCAGTCCTGATCGCAATAGGCATGACCATACAGGTTTCATCTGTGTTTAGAGACATTGGCCGTGTGATGTTTGGATTCTCATTTAGAAAAGGGAGTCATATCTGCCATCTTTGGTACTAAATTCTGTATACACTAGATAACAAAGATACAGCAACAAATACATATGACCTTTGACCCACCTTTACACTCCCAAGATGGCATCTGACGAAAAAGTGTTTATTTTGTGAAATGATTCTTGCGACATCGTATATACGCGAGCAAAATATGGGAAAGATAGGACAGGTATTTACCAAGATACAAGATGAAACATTTATGACCTTTGACCCTATTTTACATACCTAAGATGTTGTCCGATCAAGTAGTTATAATTTTATGAAATAATGAACATGACATGAACTAAACATGTGCAAAAAAAAGGGGGTGATAGAGGCTGTTTTTCTTGAGTTATTGCAAAGAAAGTTGTAGAAAGAAATATCTCAATACATCGAAGATAAGCTTTAATTTCAACCAAGTTTTTTAACGTGATCCCAACATCGTATGAAAAACAAAGAGAATTTTAACGATAGCGCAAAGTCTCGGCTACAACATATTAAAATCTGGGAGAAATTCACAGAAGGGTAAGTGAGCTAGTGCTCGATAAAGACAATCATGTCAGTTTTCACATTTAAAAAAATTCCCTCCCATAGAGATAACACGTCATAACGAAGATACAGAAAGAAGTACATATGACCTTTGACCCTAATTTGCACCCCCAAGATGGCATCTGAGCAAAAAATTGTTATTTTGTGAAATGATCCTTGTATCATGGTCTTTGCCTGTGCAAAATATGGGAAAGATAGGACATGTATTCACCAATATACAGGATGAATCATTTATGACCTTTCATCCTAATTTACATACCCAAGATGGTGTGCGATCAAGTAGTTGTTATTTTATGAAATAATGTACGTGACATGAACTCAACATGTGCAAAATATGGGGGTGATAGAGGCTGTTTTTCTTGAGTTATTGCAAAGAAAGTTGCAGAAAGAAAGAAATACCTCAATACATCGAAGATAAGCTTTAATTACAACCAAAAATTTTGACGTGATCCTGACATAGTATGAAAAAACAAAGGGCACATTCACGGTAGCGTAAAGTCTCAGCTACAACATATTAAAATCTGGGAGAAATTTACCGAAGGGTAAGGGAGCTAGTGCTCGATAAAGATAGTCATGTCAATTTTCATTTCCAGAAAAACTGCATTCCCATAGAGATAACACGTAAACTGGTCAAATTTGACAAGATTACATTCAATCCATTTTTACGAGGTGATACCGTCATCCAATCAAAATTTTGTAATTTTATGTTTAAAAGAACATTAAATAAGCTACAACATACTGAAATCTGGGTGAAAATTGGCAAAGGATTAGTGAGATACGCTCGAGTGAACTTGAAATTTGATGACGTCATTTTGAAAATTTGCTTTTTTTACTTCATTAAGAAATTTGATATCATTTAAACATTTTGCCAGCATTGCCACCGCATGAAATGACATGTACAACTCATCAGCTTTCAGAATATGTAAAGAAAATGGGGGGTCACCGTCCATCCTGACGAGTAAAATCGGGTTTAAAATTAGTTATTTTTTGGAATAGTTGAACTGTATATCGCCATTGACGCGCGCGCGGAATTTCAAATTTGACGGGCCCGTATGACGTCATATTGAGTCGGATTGACTTGAAACTTGGTAGAATTATTCCTTGACATCTCAGATATCCGATCCGTGTGAAAAACCGTTAAATTTATATTGCATATGAGCTGTGAGTGCGTATATGCGCGCGCGCGTACGCGTCCGTCCAATTTTTTCAATTTTTCAAAAAATGCTGCAAATGGTCTGAAACGGATGCAAAAATATTTTGAGCGCGATTGGAGCATACAAATATTTCAACGAGCGCGTACGCGCACGTCTTAAGGTATAGATGATTTTTGAGAACATGGGTACAATTCACTTGACTTGAAATATATGTGACGTAAATTTCATTGAAAAATTCCATTCCATTAATGAGATATGAATGAGAATGTGTTTTCATATAATGACGTCATAGTGACGTCACGGTCGACTGATCACTATGATTTTATTAGATCTGTCGTCTTTGTGACATGATACATATATGGTATAATTTTAAAATTAATAGGAGTAGCACTTTCTGAGCTAATCGCTGCACAAATTTTGTCCAGAAATAAATAAAGAATCCGTACAGATACAATAGGTGATCCGAAGGATACTCGGATCACCTAATAATAGGTAAAACTAGAGATTGTAATTTGTCATTACTGACAAATTAAGGTGATCCGATTTTTTTTTTTCATCAATGATTCGAGTCCTGATCGCGATAGGCATGACCATACAGGTTTCGTCTGTTGTTAAAAACGTTGGCCGTGTGATGTTTGAATTCTCGTTTAGAAAAGGGAGTCATATCTGCCATCTTTGGTAACAAATTCCGTATACACTAGATAACGAAGATACAACAACAAATACATATGACCTTTGACCCACCTTTACACTCCCAAGATGGCATCTGAGGAAAAAGTGGTTATTTTGTGAAATGATTCTTGCGACATCGTCTATACGTGTGCAAAATATGGGAAAGATAGGACAGGTATTCGCCAAGATACAAGATGAAACATTTATGACCTTTGACCCTAATTTACATACCCAAGATATTGTCCGATCAAGTAGTTGTTATTTTATGAAATAATGTACGTGACATGAACTAAACATGTGCAGAATATGGGGGTGATAGGGCGTGTTTTTCTTGAGTTATTGCAAAGAAAGTTGCAGAAAGAAAGAAATATCTCAATACATAGAAGATAAGATTTAATTTCAACCAAGTTTTTTATCGTGATCCCGACATCGTATGAAAAAACAAAATCAAATTTAACGATAGCGCAAAGTCTCAGCTACAACATATTAAAATCTGGGAGAAATTCACCGAAGGGTAAGTGAGCTAGTGCTCGATAAAGACAATCATGTCAATTTTCACATAAAAAAAAATTCCCTCCCATAGAGATAACACGTCATAACGAAGATACAAAAAGAAGTACATATGACCTTTGACCTCAATTTGCACAGACAAGATGGCATCTGAGTAAAACGTGGTTATTTTGTGAAATGATCCTTGTAACATGGTCTTTGCGTTTGCAAAATATGGGAAAGATAAAACATGTATTCACTAAGATACAGGATGAAACATTTATGACCTTTGACCCTAATTTACATACCCAAGATGGTGTCCGATCAAGTAGTTGTTATTTTATGAAATAATGTACGTGTAATGAACTAAGCATGTGCAAAATAGAGAAGTGATAGGGCGTGTTTTTCTTGAGTTATTGCAAAGAAAGTTGCAGAAAGAAAGAAATATCTCAATACATCGAAGATAAGCCTGAATTTCAACCAAAATTTTTGACGTGATCCCGACATCGTATGAAAAAACGAAGGGCACACTTACGGTAGCGTAAAGTCTCAGCTACAACATATCGAAATCTGGGAGAAATTTACCGAAGGGTAAGTGAGCTAGTGCTCGATAAAGATAGTCATGTCAATTTTCATTTCCAGAAAAACTGCACTCCCATAGAGATAACACGTAAACTGGTCAAATTTGACAAGGTTACATTCAATCCATTTTTACGAGGTGATACCGTTATCCAATCAAAATTTTGTAATTTTATGTTTGAAAGAACATTAAATAAGCTACAACATACTGAAATCTGGGTGAAAATTGACAAAGTACTAGTGAGATACGCTCGAATGAACTTGAAATTTGATGACGCCATTTTGAAAATTTACTTTTTTTTTACTTTATTAAGAAATTTGCTATCTTTTAATCATTTTGTCAGCATTGCCACCCCATGAAATGACATGTACAACTCATCAGGTTTTAAAATATGAAAAGAAAATGGGGGGTCACCGTCCATCCTGACGAGTAAAATCGAATTTAAAATTAGCAGTTTTTTTTGCATAGTTGCACTGTATATCGCCATTGACGCGCGCGCAGAATTTCAACTTTGACGGGCCCGTATGACGTCATATTGAGTCGCATTGATTTGAAACTTGGTATAAATATTCCTTAACATTTCAGAGATCCGATCAAAGTGAAAAAACTGGAAATTTCATTTGCACATGAGCTGTGCGTGCGTATATGCGCGCGCGCGTACGCGTCCGTCCGATTTTTTCAATTTTTCAAAAAATGCTCCAAATGGTCTGAAACGTGTGCAAAAAAATTTTGAGCTCGATTGGAGCATACAAATATTTCAACGCGCGCGTACGCGCACGTTTTAAGAGAAAATATGAATTTTGAGAACATGACTAGAATGCGCATAATTTGAAATATATGTGACGTAAATTTCATTGAAAAATTTCATTCCATTAATGAGATATGATTGAGAATGTGTTTTCATATAATGACGTCATAGTGACGTCACGGTCGACTGATCACAATGATACATTAGATTTGTCGTCTTTGGGACATGATGCATACATGGTATAATTTTGAAATTGATAGGCAGCGGACTTTCTGAGCTAACCTCTGCACAACTTTTGCGGAGAAATAAAGAAACAAAGAAGAAGAAAGAATCCGTACAGATACAGAAGGTGATCCGAAGGATACTCGGATCACCTAATAATGGTATGAGTGAAATGAGCGGCGTGCGATATTTCGTATTTAAACGCGTGGATAGTAATCCCGTATAGTAATATAGTAATAGTAATCCCGTATATCTGGCAGGCAACGGGCTTTTTGCTTGTGATTGGTTGATTACGAATTATACGATTACAATGTTATTTCTGTTATGTCTTACTATATGAAGAGCTTACTTCCAAAAGGCGATACATTTTTCAATGGATTTATCGCCTTATGGAAGCCAGCTCTTCATATATTAATATCAAGAGAAAATGAATACAAAATCACAATGGGCTGATCAATAACCTAAATGGATGTCTGCTACGTCACGGTCACGGGCAGGGACTTGATCCATTCTCCAGATTGCCAAAGAACATTCAAGCAGTGCAACATACTACTCAAGCATTGTGTCTTTTCTTCAACTTAAATCAGGCATTATTCTCTATGTCATGACTAAAACTCAAGCACAGCTTCTCTCAGTGAAATCGTTTTTCTTACAGAGGTTTCTTTGTAGAGTAGAACACCTTTCTTCTTGCCCTTCGTAAACAACAACAACAATATATATATATATACATATATATATATATATACATATTTACACATTTTATTTATTTTTTTTAAGATCCGTGTTGGTGCTCACACTGGTCCCGTCGTAGCGGGCGTGGTTGGGGTCAAGATGCCACGGTACTGTCTGTTCGGCGACACGGTGAACACCGCCTCTCGGATGGAGAGCCATGGAGCTGCGGGAAAGATCCACGCCAGCGAACCAGTGGTGAAGTGAGTCTCCAATTTGCTTTCAATCTATTCTTTTGATGTTTCCTTCTTGTTTGCCTTCAAACAGTGAGGAGACACTCAAGATATTAATTTAAAGAACACACATTCTAATATTCGTATGGGAACTTGACAGGGAGTGCAGTCACTCTCTTTGTTTCGCCCAATGATGTTTAACGAGAAGAAATCTTTTTTTTTTTAATCTCAAATTGTTTTCATGACATTCTCCCTGAAAACGGGGAATAAGTAAGAAAGCAAAGACAGAGAAGACAATTGGTTATTCTGTTTAATTATCCGTGTAATTACTAGTTTGCTCAAGGGTCTGGAGACAAAATTCCACGCAGAGATCAGAGGGAGTGTGCACATAAAAGGAAAGGGCGACATGATGACATACTTCATCACGCGACCCAGCGCTGAGGGCGCCACGAACGCAGCTGATCAAGCTGAGGAGTCAGGCGACGTCGAACCTTCGTCCCATGGAATCGCAGTCGACGTCGAACCTTCGCCAAATGGAATCTCAATACCAGGTAGTTAGCCCATAATATTGTACAGCAAATAGGGACTTTTCGCCGAAAGCGGTCAAAATCTTCGTGGAGCCACGGTCATTACAGTGTTTCCTTTCTGTGTTTTGTCGAATAAAGAATCTCATCTTTGTGCACCCTTCTTGTGCAGTTCGGGTACCATCGTGTAGCCTTCCTGTAGGCATCGTAGTTGCTTCGGCTGTTGATGGCATTTGACCAACTTTGGGGCCAACTTTGAACAAAATTGATAATTCTATACTCCTATGACAGTCACGTGCAAATTTTCGATAGTGTGACTCCACCAGAATGCAGATTTCATACATTCCCTATAGCATTCAGTAAAGATAGACACGTGATAAAGAAAAACCGTCCGATTGCGTAAACGTCGGGAAATTCTGAAAGGCATCTTGAAGCTCTTTGCTAACACTTGCGGATGGAAAGAAAACCCAGCTTTAAGGCTTCAAAATAATTCTAAGAATGTGAATTTGGTATTAAGATAAACAACATGAAATGTTAATCAGTATAATCAATGTCAAGTATTATACAAAATGTGAAAAATAGTTTTATTACAACCCGTTTCAAGAATAAACCGTCACCGTGACTGTTTATTGAGAAAAATAGTGATATCTCCTTTAATTTGCTTCTTTATTGAAAAAAAAAAATGTTCAGTTGGGGGTTTTGTGATACAGCTGATTATGCAAAAAAAAAAAAAAACCAACAACAAAACAAAACCCAAACGCACAAAAAAAAAATCACAATCATAAGGCCATGAAGCTCGTAGAAAGGGTCAGATATACGATGTGCTGATGCCAATCGTTTTGTCTGTTACGTCCACACACGTCTACTTTCTACTAGGAGTTTGCCTAAACGGGCGTGTTTTACCCCACACATGCCATTATTATAAGCAATTTGATTCGGAAATATGATTATGCGAATCAGATGGACTTGCTTTGATACTTGTCCTTGGTTCTTACGTCTTGTCAATACTCAGATCATGGGGCGAAAAGTCAAGCCGGATTTCGACATCCCACCACACCTGAACCCGACCAAATATCAGGAGCTCTTGCACCGAGTAGTCGAGTGTCTTTGAAGGACACCGGCGTTCCAGCGAAAAATGCACTTGATTCGCCCATCATCAACTCGCCCTCTCTCTTCTCGCTCTCGACTCGACTCCCTGCATCGGGCAAGCTATCATCTAGCATTTGTTCAATCTTATGAGGGCGGTCTTGTCATTACTTCCATGAAATCATGGACTGTAGCGTCGGGTATAGCACCGTGGGAACTTACGAAAGAGAGGTGTACTGCGCTCTAGAAAGAACGCAAGGTACCCTCTAGTTTACAAACACCGCTCACGGTGAGGGGAACAAGACACGATAGAGAGTGGAGTGCAACCACAGCGTCAAGAGAGCACGGGCCAGTCTTTATGGCTGTCTACGACAGAGCATTTTGTGTCAAAGAGGATATTTTGCTAGCGCACTGACACAGACGTATGAACTCATACCGTCGCTAGAACTCACAGAATAGTTTTTTTTTTTTTTTTTTTTTTTTTTTAGGGTATACAAACAGCAGTTATGGCGATAAAGCAGCTTTTGGAATAAGTGTTTCTCGAAAGAGGACGTGTGTGGATGGAGCCTGATGTGTGATCGATACTCCCCTTTTTCAAGTGGGTTATGTCTGACATGAATCCCTTTTATTACCTTAGATATAGGTAAAATAGTGAGATGAATAGTTCGATGAATTTCACTTGAATTTAAGGAAACATTATCAACTACATTTCACGTTCATTTTTTATTTTCATTATGGCGAGATCTCAGCGTCAATGACCAAATGCCATGATTACCAGAATTTTTTTCAAAGCAGAGTTGTCTATTAAAGGTATACGTCGAGAACCGAGATGAAATGCAATGAAACGGAAATACATTAATTTGTTCGTGTGGATTTCACCTTCCTTTTGTGGAAAACCAAAATGAAACACACAAAGGACATAATATTTCAGTGGCAATACATTATGTTTATGAGCAGTGACACTACACTGTATTTTCTTTTGTCGGATTCTGAAATCTAAACGGACTATAAATATACAATTGCAACTACATAGCAAAGGGAGGTTCCAAATCCATAGGACGTGCCAAATAATGCAACAGGGTGAGTAGATATATTCAGATTTTAATTATTTTAGACAGTTTACACCGATCACCATCAATTTTAGCACTTCCAGAAAGATGTTGAGAGACATCTAGCAACGAAAAATGGAGGAAAGCGATTATTTTAATGGCACAAGCTATCACTAAACGCTTATTTGGCTGTGAAGGATTTTATTTTCTCTACATTTCTCGTTCGTTGGTTAGCATGATTAAATGTCGCAGTTTTTACATCTTAAAATATAAAAAAAAATCTTTTGTACTAATTTGAATGTTTTAGCATATTTCGAAATTAAATTGCAATTGAATTATAATTTTACAATGGATTGTTAAAATCTTTCTTTGCTTATTAAAAAGCATCTGACCATTTTTTATGAACTCTACTCTATAATTGCGTTTTAACACAAAATTCCCTGCACTATTGAAAGTAGATAAACCTCCAAACCCATCAACGTCAGAACACTTTGCTTGCCTCTTTATAGTTTCAAATCTACTCGTCTCTTTTTAGTTATATGATATTGTATGGATATTGTCTTTTCAGAGGTTTAATAAACATCTCTCTGCTGGAATGTTCTTTTTTTTCCCCAGAGAGATTGTCTTTTTATAGTAAAAAGTAATTTCTCCTTGAGGAAAAACTTTACTCTTAAGTGACTATCATTCAATGTAACCTCACAACAATAGACAAGGCTTTGACATGGCTACTGAAGTCATCCTTTCATTCTTGCTCTGTCGGCAGCCGATCAAATTCTTGAATTACATCACCGGATGTGATGTCACTGCTAGCAATACAACAATTTCCATCCTAGCTGTATTAGGTATATGATTGCATTATAGCTATATTCACCGACTAGTATTTATTTAAACCATTTGATTTTAGGCCCTATATAGGGCATTAGCTTGCATTGACAAAAGGAAACGAGACAAAAAAAAAAATGACCAGTTTACTACTGATATGTTAACATAAGAGATATGCATCATAGGACACAGTGTAAATACACATATGTGTTTAGGACTATTTTCCTTTCACAGGCTACTTTGAACGTCTCTGTCACATTTATTATCAACACGCGTGTAAATTATGTTCTCAATTTCTTGTAGAAATAAACATTTGAGCCCCTTACGACTTCCACTGAGTAAGCCTTTGTGTCAAACATCTGAATTTTGTCACAAATGAATTCAAATATATATATAATGTATTATAATATATGCAATATATACATACACACATAATGTATTCGTGTGTGCGCTTAAGTGTGATAGTGTGTATTACATACATACAAACATTTCTCATCACCTATTTCGTGTGCGTTGGTTTTGACCCTTCAACTCCTCTTCATTTGATCTTTTTTTTTTCCCTGTACACTTCCGTCTCTTTCGGTTATTCCTTCCTCGCTTGTCCTTTCCTCTCGCTTTTTATTTGTGTCTTTCTTTTTTTAAAACAAAACAGCTGCCTTGTGTTTGTACTAGGTGTTACCAAAAACATTTCCAACTTTTAATTCTTAACCCATATCGGACCATCTACGGGATATTCCGTAGTTCGTCTGAATGCCGCACGGGCCACATACGGAATATTCCGTAGTGAATGAAATGACATATTAATGACGTCATTCACTTCCGCTGAGTACTTTGACTGTACTATGCATTAAATGGCAGCATGTTATATATCGTAGTAAAGAGATTTTTCCCCTCTTTCAAATGATGTATAACTTGTCTATGGGTTTTGCATTGCTTGCTAAGGAAGAGCGATTGTTTGGAGAGTTGTTTGTTTGTCGGCGTGTGTGCGCGAACGGTGCTGGGCCACTTGGGTGTTTGTTTACACACGTGCGTTGGCCCGATATGGGTTAATAGTTAAAAAAAAACTTTATATCAGATAACACTGACATTGATATGAGTAATAGCTGAATAGCGTATAATTTTGCTGGAGGTCATTTAAAAATGAAAGCATAATTCAGTTTCATTGAATTGAAGATTTATTTTTAAGTTAAGGTTCAGATTTTGCTCTATATTCAACCAGGGAGGTGGTGCCACCTCCCTGATTCAACCCTCTGTACAAAACTTTGCACAGGGGACAATGGGTGTGTATGGGAATGTGTGGTTAACGCCCAAACAATGGTCATGAACAATGGACTGGGTTTGAATGCTCTCTTTACATATTCATGAGAAATTCCAGTATCACAGTTAGTCTTTATTCATCCTGAAATGTAGTGTCTACAAGCACATGAAAACATGTGCTTGAGGGGGTTTCACACCGGGCTTTACGTAGAGTTACGTAGTGTTACGTATAGTTGAGTAGTGACTACGTAACACTACGCAACTATACGCTGCGAGAACGCAACTCTACGTAAGAGGTCGCCGAGCGACGCAAAATAAGTACGCGAGATGTACGGAAAAAATGAAACATTTTTAATTTTTTCGCGTACCCTCCGCGTAGAGCTCTGAAACGCAGGTTTTACGCAAGTCTACGCAATCAACTACGCAACTGTGCGCCACCTATACGCAACAGTACGCCACCGAACCCCATTGACACCAGAGCACTTTTAGTGCTCGCGTATGACATGGCGTAGTGTTGCGTACCGTTACGTAGACATTTGTGTAGACTTGCGTTGACCTGGCGTACATTTGCCTAGACTTGCGTAGACCTGGCATACATTTGCGTAGTGTTGCTGACAGTTGCGTAGCCTATTACTATAGGTGCAGATTTGGCATTCAAATGCCTGACCCATGTTGGAAAACTGCTAGATATCATTCATCTCATTGGACTCTGAATTGCTGGCGAATGTATAGCCTACTTACCTGTGCTCTTCGAGACTTAACTATTTCTTCTGTATGTCTAATAATTGTAAAATGCCGAAAAGAAAGAACAAAAGGTGTGGTAGAAACAAGAGTTCTCTTGCTCGTTATACATGCCTCTGGTGATCAAGATGCATACAATTCGCCAGCACTTGTTGACCCAAACGCATTTTCTACAGCCCGTCTGGCTCGTGAAAGCCTATAGTTGTAGATTCGCTGCTGGTGAGTCATGTCACAAAATGACAGAGGCTTTATCAGCAAAGCCCTCAGCGCAAGAGCGTCATATTCCACGAGGAAGAAGTCAAGTGGCTGCATATGGTCAATTTGGGGCAGAGGGTCTGCTGCAGGGAGGTTCAGCTTCTCGGTCTTAATGGCTGTCTCGAAAGGGCTCTGCTTGAACACCCCAGCATCAGAGTCAGAGCCAGTCTGTCCAATCTCCACGTACATGAACCTGTAGTTAGCGTCTACAATTGCAAGCAGGTTAATCGAGAACAAACCTTTGAAGTTGCAAAACAAACCTCAGGTCTTTGCAGGTTTCTTGATGACAACATGTTTCTGAGCAAATCGAAATTCATACTGCAGGGTCCTGTAGGTATTGTTAGTGGCCAAAAACCTCAAAGTTAGGAAAATACAGCAAGTTTTAGGTTCCAAAGATTCCAGAAGTTGGCATCTTGTTTTTGTAATTCTCAGTGCAATTCGTGTAAGAAATTAATTGAATACATATGGCGCCATCCGCATAAGATTGATCATTTTAATGAACAAAAATCTTCGGCATGCAGTTCTTCCATCAGTTGTTCATATTGCCGATGTATTGGTCGACGCCGAATCCAAGGTTTGACCCACACACTCCTTCTCATTTTTGCAACAGCTCGTGTTCTTCTCTTTTGCCGTTCTTGAAAACGTTTGCATTCTGCGATGCGAATCTCTAGGACGTCCAAAATGCTTAGGAATCAAAGATAGTAGCAAAGGATTTAACCTCCCCCATGATATTTTGCTACGTGTTCGAACAGCAGGCAAGAGTGAACTGAAAAGCAGAAAGCTATGTGCTGAAGTAGCTCCGAAGTTTCATTAATTTGTTAATAAATCGACGGTACGCAACTACAACCAACTCTACGCGTCTGTACGCCCGACCTACGTATATGTACGCAACTCTACGCCCGTTACACGCAAAATACGCTACGTGAATACGTGCGTCCTACGCAACCATACGTAACTCTACGCCGGGACTACGCCAGTCCTGCGCGTATCATCATGATTATTTTTCATGGGTACGCAGGTAATTTCGGCGTAGTCGCTACGCAATTCTACGCAACTGTACGCAAAGCCCGGTGTGAAACCCCCTTTACCATGAAATCAGACTAGCAGTGCCCAGGGCAATCCATCATGAAGAGCTCTGAAAAGGTGGTATTTGTGGTAATCATGTCTATTTTACAGGGTCATTGTAAGCACACACTCAAATACACATCATTGGTACCTGTGTAAAAGTTCAATTTTGTACAGAGAGTTAAAATTTGACCAAAATCTTGAACTTAACTTTAAACTCAATCATGGATTTAATGAAACTGACTAATGCTTTCATATTCAAATAACCTCCCACGAAATTGTACACTATTCAGCTATTACTCATATCAATGAGAGTGTTATCTCATATATAGTTTTTGAACTATTCAAGGCTCAAAAGTAGGATTTTTTTTAACACCTAGTATGTTCTTGTGTATCTCTTTTTGCCTTTTTTTTAAAGGCAATTGGTTTAGTTTTCCTCGTTCAGCAATTTGTTATTGTCAATGAAGAGACTGCAAAATACATGCTCTGCTTTTTAGCATACTTTCCTTAAACATTTCCAACAATTATGATTTTGTGTTTATCATAAGAGTCACAACATTTATGACCTGCTACAACAAAAGGATCCTAAAGTCGCTGACGGGTGAGCCGAGAAAATCGAGTTTGAAGTCAGATCACCAAAATCTGTTAAAACGTTTGGATTTCTGTTTTTACATAATTTTGTAGCCTAATGTATCTTCTATCATCTGCCGAAATTTCGAAGCTAAATGATCAAAGGAAAGGCCTGAAAATAGCATTTTTCTTGGCCATGCTTGGCTCGCCCGTCAGCGACTTCAATAGGATCCTTTTGTTGTAGCTGGTCACATTTGTTTTTGTTCACAGTATTTTCCTTAATTATTGTTGTACTGATTTTAGATGTTTTATTGCAGGTGTGTTCTTGTTGGATATGAAATAACAGAAAATACAATTCTAAGGGCTCCTTTCAACACACTCCTTAACATCTGAAAGACAAGTCGATACGATTATTACTCACCATCTGGGTCAGAAATGCTCCATAACACCTTCATAGGTAGTAAAAATAACCATTAAACTTCATTTGTAAAGTACATTTCTTTGCATATTGGTTTCATTTTAAGACATAAGGATTCATGTCAGAGGTGTTGAGTGATGAGTACAACTTTTCAATCTTAGCTTAATTTTGTTTTGTTCAGCAGAGCATCGACTCAAAATACAATGTCCCTATGTTTGCCCTGTTTTACAGAGTTTAAATAAGTCTTTGTAGATGATTTTCATATCAGTGTTACAGAATCACAGTGTCCTGAATAAAAGGGAGAGAATCTGGATCGCCTAAAAGAAAATAAAATTGAGTATCTGAATATAAGAACGACCCAAGTCCATGGAAGACCATTTCGAGTAAACTTAAAAAAAAACTTCCAATAATATCTTATTTAACTGTGATGGGAAGACCACATTGTATATACAAATTAAAACATATATCATTATGACAATTAACATTTACATTAATTGTGGAGAGGCCATTTTATGTGATGGACTTGGGTCGTTCTTTGAATCATATACATGATATTCTGCCATAGAGATGAGAGAAGGATGAAAGACGGCGCTATAATATTAATGTAAGAATGACCCAAGTCCATCATTTTTACATTCATATAAGGATTAATTCATTCATTTCAGGCACTTCCGGGGGTAATTAGGATTTATCATTTATACACAAGATGACTCCATGCATAAGCTACAATTTCCCATGTCAAACTGAATTTGGCCAAAAATTTGACTTGGGTCGTTCTTATATTCAGGTCTTCAATTATATCAGTATGATATGCTATATCTTTACGTTTCTCGTTTTCCCTGTTTATCACATGCATGTTGACAGACATGAAACAATCAAGTTGTTCAAATAATTTTATTTTTCTTTTTTTTTGTTTCATTTACAGCTGTATTTCCGCAACTTGCACAACTTGCGTAAAAGGAATGAACAACACAAAACGGCAAAACTCCAAAACTCCACAATAGTAAACCCATCACAAAATACTCAACAAATATTACAACTGACAGCGATGTATAATTATGTACATGTACAAAAATCAATGGTACGAAGAAACAGCATGTAACAGAAATAACAACCAAAATTACAATGTTTGCATTTTCACTCTACGTCCGTCTATCAACAAATAGCGCTTACCTAACCTAACAATACAGTTACACTATAGCATGCGCATTAAAAATCAGAATGAAGACATAGGTCACTTAAACAATTAAAATTTTGTAGGAATAATGAAACATTGTAGAAGAAAAGATAATGAAGAAGTAAGAGAAGGAGGAAAAGAAGAGACAGTATCCTCATTCGAGGTAAAACATTAAACGGAAGAGATGCTACTTTGTAAACACATCGAGATCAAGAGTAAAACGACAAGTACAGTGTATACAATGTGTTCGCCATTGACAAGAAAATTAAAGGTTAACCACGAACAGGAGTTAAGAGCAGATCAGTACTGCAGAACATTAATTAATTTTAGAACCTTTTGCAACATAAGAGCATGGGAACTACACAAATTCCTGTTTCCAATGCATAGGTGTATTAACATTTTGGTCTCTCAGTGTAAAGAAATTAAATAGAGAGCTAGAGTGAGGGATAAGGTGAACAGAGACAACAAAGCCTGATGTGAAACTTGGATCCTATGCAAATTAAATACTAGCATCAGATAAAGGCGATCATTTATCACAGTGTAAGACCTTAAATGGGTGGCAAGTGGTGACGCAAATGTTGATACCCTTAGTATACATCGACATTTTATGAAACAACTACCTTCAAAACTCTGTAGGAACTTCTCTGCGGCCCGGACATATCCGGCTGAGGCATCTTTGTGTAGATGCAGGGCAGATTGTTCCTTGGCTTCAACACAAGTCTGTACACTCTACAAACTTTGGAGCCTAACCTCTACAACACTGGCATGTATCATTTGTACACAACTAGTCAACTCAACTAAAGGGGTACTGTAATTGCATTCACTTGACATATCCAACTAAATTCTATCACACATGGTATAGTATTTTGATACTTTGGATTCTTAATTTTCTTTTTTTCAAATTTCAAATTTCTTTATTCTCCAAAGAGTATATCATAGGCCTACCCCCATCCCGACACACACACACACACACACACAGAGAGACACACGCACTATACTATGTACATAAAGACGTTTTGCTGTCCTTGCTACCAGAAGACGTTAAGGAGAAGAATGATAGTACCCGACCGTTGGCGTCGGTTCTTGTACAAATTTTCTCTGACTATATCCACACGTTCCGACCAGGAAGGAAACACATACAGTACGCGCTTTCACGATTTCTACCTGTTTGCAGATTACAATAGGCCGCTATACGGTACAATAAGAAACAGGAGATCAAGACCTATCTATGGATAAGTGGTTGGGTCTAAAGTTCAAAATGTGTACCCGGTTAGGTCGTCACCCTTCCATTTCCTGTTAGTTGTTTTATTATTCTGTTTTATTATTTGCTCTGTTTGATGCGTGTATCTTAGATGCTAGGGTGTGGGATTGCCACAAAACGTTATGACCCGACATGATTGTAGCACATGTCGTTTATTGAAACGAGAAATTCGTGAGTGTTCATGTATATCCCGGTTCAGTGCCGGCATAATTTTCCACAAGCATGGATAGGGTAGCAGTGTTCTGTGTGGTGTTGGTGAGCTTGGCTGCATCGGTAAGTGGAGGTAACATCCTCATTTCCTCCGAGTACGGAGCGGGAAGTCACTTCATGGCCGGCTCGCTAGTAGGGAAGACACTGGTCGAGCGGGGACATAACGTCACGATGCTCATAGGAGACGCATACAGTTACAGGGCTAAGGATCCGCTCTACAAGGACCTGAACTTTGTGATCTTCAATCACTCTGAGTCAAACGATGCGGTAGTAAACCGATTCCAGTCCGTCAGACAGATCGTGTTTGATTCATGGTTCACCCAGCTGGTGAAATATCAAATGATCTTTGAGCCTGGTTACTACGCAGACTGCGAAAAGATCCTGGATGATGATATTCTTATCCATGAATTGAGGAAGGGAGAATTCGATGTGATGATTATAGACACCGTGTGGCTTTGCCCGCTCCTTATTGCCAGGAAAATTGGACCTCTTCCGGTGATTGGAGAATCACCGGTGACTCTTTCCCTTGTCATTCATTTAAGTGCCGGTAATCCACTTTATCCCTCCATCATGCCGGAAGTGACTTCGGGTTTACCTCAAAAGATGAATTTCTACCAGCGGCTTGGCAACACTTTACTCATCGGCCTCTTCAGATTTGCGTTTCCCTATGCCTTGCAAATGTATGACGCCCTCATTGCCGAACATAATTTAGGCCCAAGCGGACTGACCCTTCTTGACCTCATCAGGAATGACGTCATGCTGTGGCTTGTGAACACTGATTTTGCCTATGAATTCCCGATGCACATTACTCCCAACATCATTCCTATCGGAGGCCTGACAGCACGACCTCCCCAACCATTACCACAGGTCGTATAATGTTTGTCTTTGGTATTAGTCTTTCCGCTACCCCTCCTTTTCTTTTCATCTCTCTCTCTGTTTATTTTAGGTAAGCAAATATTCGTATCTTTGTTTTTTTTGTTTGTTTTTTTTTACACTACTTTGAACAGTGATTCATTTGAATATTGTCCTTTGCTCACATCAAAATTTACCAAAATATATTGTGGTTTTATGACCTCTTCTTTCTGAATTAAGGCAGGAACTTTTAAACTTCAAATATTATAAACTGGGTGACCGCCACCTCAACAAATGTGATTTAAACCACTCCATTCTGATTAAAGACAGGTCCATAAGTTTTCACCATGACTTCTACTTAAACACTAAATAGTAGGTGTATATTTACGTATTCATTTTATGAAGGGCAGTTTGTCAGTCATTTGAAACTCAAATGCCAATTAATGCCAAGCCTGGTATTACGAAATATATCTCTAATGCTTACTTGGATAATGCAAACTCAAACTTCCTTGCGGCTTCACATAACACTACCAGATTGTGACAAACTTGTCAACTGAAAAAAGTAATTGATTTAAAATCCCCTTTGAAATTTTGAAATTTCTTGGAAAGATATCTCAGGAACTTTCTTCTTTCTCTCTTTTTAATACCCTACAGGAACTGGAAAATTTCATGTTAAGCTCTGGAGAACACGGGGTTGTCATATTCTCACTTGGTTCCTACTTTACCTTTGGAACAGACATGACTTCACTCAAGTCAAACATTGTCCAAGTCTTTGCCGACGCTTTTGCTCAGCTGAATCAGAAAGTGATATGGCACATGAGGGATTCAGGAGCGCTCAACAGGACGCTACCACCAAATGTCAAGTCTCTCCCGTGGATTCCACAAAATGATCTTTTGGGTAAGTACAATTTTTATTTTACCGAAATGTTAAGGATCTGAGATGTTGAGGTGAAAAATCCAATTAATATTTTCTCCGACTACAATGACGAAATTCAAAAAGAAAAAAAAGAAGAGACAAATTTAACCATGTTAACTTAATTTAACGTGTTTTCCAAAACACAAATGGATTATGATAGAAAGACACACAAAGAACGATCGAGGGATGGAGATTATTTTGTTGTTAATATGTTCCGACTTCATCTAATTATTGTCATGAATGAGGCCTATAGTTTAGCTCAGTCCTCATGAACACGCCCCTTTCACTTTAAAGGATTGAGATAAGAAACCTCATATGACATATGAGAGAGCATACAATTCGAGGAATTTGAAATTAATTTGATGAAAATTGGTTTTGAAATAGCTGGGATATCCAAACGAAGCAATCTTAATGAAAGGTGGGACCAACCTTTCATCTGAACTGCTTTGTTTTACTTTGTTTTTGGACATCTCAGCCATTTGAAAACCGATTTTCATAAAATAAAGTTTGAATTCATCTTAGAACTGTACGCTCTTTAACATTTAATACAATCGTTTGAAATGAAATGAAATGAAATGAAATGAAATTTATTCATATTCGACATAGTGGACATTATATCATAAATATACAGGGTATAACACATAGTGGACATTATATCATAACTATACAGAGTATATTATGTACAAAATATCGTGATATTTTGAGATAAAATTAAAACATGTACACGTGGAGGGGACTACTTAGAAGCACTGCTTGTTAAATGTAGTCCCCCTACAGATTATAGACAAGATAATATCAAAGATAAGGCGGAGTGGAATAACGAAAACACCATATACATTATTTACAAGGGCACAATTATGAACCGTACAATGGATATACAATAAGTCATGTAATGTTACAAACTAAAAGTACAGGTTTATGTACAAAGTGTTGACAGTGTACGTTATTATACCATTAGAATAATGAATGAAACAGAAGATATCCTTCCGAGTTTACTTAATGAAAGTACTTCTAGAAAACATTGGTTGAAATATACATACATTTAATTACCATAAAACTGTTTATTAGTACTTATCAAGAAACACAATTTTGGGCTTATACTTAAAGCTATTTAAGCTCTGAGCTTGTTTCAGTGAACGATCGAAGGAATTCCAAAGCTTAAGACCAGTAAACATGAAATTTCTTTTGCCAAAACTAGTTCTGGGAAGATGATAGTCATTCGTATGCCTTGTTGAGTAATTATGTACAACATTATTTTGTCGAAACATTTCCTTAAATGCAGCAAGGGTAGAGTTAATTTCTACATTGTACATAAAACAACCCAGCTGAAGACGATATAAATCAGTAATCTTAAGAATGCAGTTTTCTTTAAACAAGATATCAGTGTGTAATCTATAAGCGGTATTGCATATCAATCGCATCGCTCTTTTATTAATATTACCAACAACAAAAAATGCAGCTGTATTCTTCTTTCTTGTGCTGCTGAATCATTTTTCCAACATACAGTGCAATATATATATTTTTTCCAAATCATGCCATGTTTATATAAGAGAAATGACATGCAATTCTGCATAACTCTCAGAAAAAGCTATCTTGATTAACCTAATCAAGCCAATCCAAATGTGCCTTGTTACACACACACAAAAAAAAAGGAATTGTGCTGCTAAATCACTTTTTTTAAAAACATAACTTCCTTCTTTTTTTTTTTTTTGCAGAGCACATGCTTTATACAAAAATATATCAAATTAAGCATAACTCTTAAAAGGGGAAAAATATCTTGATCAACTTGATCATATTAGTCAGTATCCACTTTATTACATAAATTCTCTTACACTCCCTTGAGAATACAGCATTTCCCAAAACATGTCAAAAACTGAAAAAAGTATATATACCTAAATTAACCAAACAAAACCCATCATCTTTATTTAACCTACCTTTACCTATATACCTATCTAACCTACCTCTTTATTTAATCAACCTACCCCCCCCCCCCCAGTACAAAACCAAATAACCATATGTGTATATTATCAAAACAAGCCGTATTCCTGCCTAACCCCCTTAACTTACACACCATTACTCTCCTATATACATCTACCTTATCCCGACCATCCCCACTTATTTCCCCACTAACACCCCCCCCCCCGGAAACTTACCCTCAACACGCACTCATACACACACACACACGCGCACACACACACACACATGAATACACACTCAAATCAATAGTGGGTAAGGAAATCAGAGAGGGAGAAAAAGAGGAAATATCAGAAAGACAAACATTACTCTCTGTAAGGGGATCTCGTTGTACAACGGGTCGACATAAATTCATGTATTCTCACCTCTAAATTGTCTTCAGGTCACAATAAGACGAGACTTTTCATGTTTCACGGTGGTAACAACGGTCTCAACGAGCTCGCCTACCACGGCGTACCGACGATCGTCATACCTCTCATGGGGGACCAGCCCGACACAGCAGAGCGGGTGAAGGCCCGGGGTATTGGGGTAGCCCTGGACAGGATGAACCTGACCACTGACTCGATACTGTCTGCTTTGAGGGAGGTCCTTGACAATGACAAGTAGGTCTTATTTAGACGAAGCAAACACCTCTGCTCTGGCATACTTTTATTTCAACCCATTTTAACCCATGAGATGCTTTGTAACGATCCATCTTCCTATCTGTCCACCTAACCAAAGTGAATGCGATTTCCTGCAAAATGTATGTAAGAAGTTAAAGTTTGTTTCCCGAAATAACATTTAGATTGTTAAATAATGTTAAAGGTTTTCAATGTGGAAATTCGATTGCATTTTTTTTTTTTTGGGGGGGGGGGCATACTGTACAGTAAATCATTTCATAGGAACGCTAAAAGGCGCGTATGGCTGTACTTAACTATAAATCAAATTATCAGACATGAACGATATTATGGTTAGAGGTACGAAGAATGTTGGACAAAATCACATCTATGTAAATGCGCTTATGAGTAGCTTTTCCCGTTTTATTTTGTTCTTTTATTTTGCATTGTTTCTCTGTTTGTGTGATTTTCCATCTCCACTTATCCCTATAAGTGCGCTGAACACTTGTATGGATATGGCGCCGTACTAATAACCATTACATGTATTATCTTTAAAATTTGCCACAATATTTTACCTCCTTGTAATACCTATCAGAAATGTTACATATGAAATAAGATACTTTCGTCATGGAGTACCCCATGTGTGCTAGATACGGTGATTTAGTCGAGAAATTCAATGTCGGAAGTGCGATTTCTAAAGTGCCACTATTCTGCAAATTGGTGTTTAGAATTCAAATGTTTTCAGCTTTTTGTAACGATATTGAAAATTCATATGTTCATTTAAAAAAATAACAATTATATTACAATGATAACGATAAAAAAGGGAAAAGAAAACCCCCCAAAACACGAAAAAAAAAGGTGAAAGTAGATAACAATATACTATAACAACTTCTTATTGAATATTACCTCCAGGTATACCAAAAATGCCAAGCGTGTGTCCGCCATTTCTCGTGATCGACCGATGCCACCGCGGGAACGCGCTGCATTCTGGGTAGAGCACGTGATGAATCATGGCGGTGATCACCTCCGCTCCTCTTACAAAGATCTCACTTTGGTCGAGAGTAGCCTGCTGGACGTCTTCGCGTTTTTGACAATCTGCCTTTTTCTCATTGTGCTGATTCTATACGCCCTTGTTCGCTGCCTATTTAGAACATTAAAACGTTGTGCATTGTCAAGACATAAAAGCAAACGTCACTGAAGCTGGTGCGAAATGCAGTTTGTTCCCGGGACCGTAGTGGCACAAAAAGGCATGTAGTATCCATTCATAGAAACAAACGTCTGCTCTCGTGGAGTGTTTCGTTAGGAACATTTTATCAGGATCCTTGGATTACATAAGTATAGGAAAGATACGGTGCTTTCATCCTCCTGTCTTGATGATCTTTTGACGTGCAACTGCATAACAGAAACGAGACACTTAAAGAACATTATGTTACATACTCATTCTGATAGCTCCAGTCATCCATTTTGTTCCCATAGACATTGGATTTGCGATACTCATATCAAGGTATGTAGGAAATCGTTAGTGAATGCCAGCATTGGACTACCTAAATAATTTTCGAATCGGATAAATCATCGAATAAGAAATTTCATTGCCCTACATGCCCGAATCGATTAAAAAAAAAATGAATTCTATAGCAATTTAATCTCATTTACACTAATGAGTATAAAAAAAATTAATTATGATTTGCTGTTATAAATGAAGTCAAAACACTGCCCAAAGCATTTGTATCTTCCTTGTTTCTTTTTTAATTTCTATAAGGGATGTCTTTGAGTGAAAATTATGTTTCTAATTCTGTAAACATCATTTTGTACCAAAATGCATTCAAAGTATACTAATCCTTGAATTTTGATAAACGATCGTTTATATTGTAACCAACATCGGTTTTGAAAAATGAAATATTCTTGCGCTACAATTAGATTTAAACCATCATTTATATACTTAAGACAAAACATTTCTGAGTGATATATTATGTCAAAAAATCACAATTTGACACTGCGCTCAAAAGAATGAAGAGTACAAATTATTGTATCGGAATAGAAAACAGAAAATATGAGGAATTATTACCGGTTCTACATTGATCCCATTTTCATCATTCTCCACTGAATATTTCCAATCAAACGTCTGTTCCTTCCCTTGATTATCCAGCATTATTTTTTTTGGAAATTTACATAAACTTCACAAATCTCCAGAATGGGGCTACTATCTTTGTGGTCATTCAACACCGAATAAACCAAGCTGTCCAAAATTGCCATGAGACAAAGTTGTTTTTGAATTTTAGCCACGACGCCATTTTGAGAGTGAGTTTAATGCCATGGCGTGGTTTTAAAGTGTGTGTGTCTGTGTGTGTGTGTGTGGGTGTGTGTGTGTGTGTGTGAGCCCCTACATGTACAACCAGAGAAGAGACTTGTAAGGTTATATTACCAGTCTCACTACGTAATTTTCATTTGTGAATAATTATGATGACTGAATCGCCACTTCTAAAAGTGTGTAACACTTTGGAATGATTTTTCTTTTTAATGCATTTATTGATCATGATGACATAACATAACATAATGTATCTGGTTACAATAACGTATCAATGTCTATGGCATGAAATGCGTCTTTCTTAGATATATGCAATACAATCGAAACGTGCATTTAGTTTAAGTTACGTTTCTATAAGAGGATTGAATTTGAACATGGGAATTTTTTTTTTCTGCGTAAAGTACGTTTAAAGAAAGTGAATAATTAACTTCTGTCGATCAGGCGATTCACACACCTCATTGAAGAGAATAAATGAGCATAGGAAAAATAATGTAAGACCGTCTACCTCCAATCTTTGCACGTTTGCGCGAGCATGTGTTTTTATGTAGTCCCACCCTACAAGATGTCCCATGGAGTGCCAAATGAAGAGGTTTGTCTGTCTGCCATGACGTGTGTGCGATGAGCTTTGTTCATATAGTATCTTCGTAACCCGTACACTACATGCTTGTCAATAAACTCCTCGCCTTCTATCATGCAATATACGTACATTATATCGTCTTCCATTCATATGCTTGGTTTCTATCAAGAAAAAGGGTAAATGATACGCATTAGTGTCTTGGAAAGGTTCAGTAGGCAGGTAATGTGGAGTCTAAGGAGATAAAATCAATAATTATGTTCATGCTTAGATCAAAATGCAAATACAGTCTATTATAGTATCATACGACGGACTTATCTGTAATGATAGCATTTATCTTGTCGTTACACTGGGGATACATCTTTAGCGAACATCAGTAGGAGCTCGACGTTCATGAGCTCTTGACAGACATATTATATCGGCACAAAGTCCCCAAAGGTTGCCACTCTCTTGTTTACTACCTTTTTGCCGTGAGATAATAATTACAGGAACTCCCGTTTGGTGCTGTGTATGCTCATTTGCCAATGTACAGGAATCATGCCACAAAACGTTGGCACTCACTCTTTGCGTTAATTTGTACACGTTCATTACAACTTCACGTTTGTAAGCAAATGTGCATTTCAGACGCATCGAATCACTACCACCTACCACAAACATGGTCGGTGCTGTAAAGGTGTTTACTCTATTGGTGAGCCTGGTCCCATCGGTCAGTGGGGGTAACATCCTCGTCATGACTGGGTTCGGTGCGGGGAGTCACTTCATGGCCGGCTCGCTGGTAGGGAAGACACTGGCCGAGCGAGGACATAACGTCACAATACTGATAGGGAATGCATTCAGCTACAGGGCTAAGGATCCATTCTACAAGGACCTTAACTTCGTGATCTTCAATCATTCTTGGTCAAACGAGGAGGTGATAGAGCGAGTTAAGTCCATCAGGCAGATCGCGTTTGATTCACGGTTTAC
The DNA here is from genome assembly GCA_033980235.1 of Diadema setosum. Lineage (NCBI taxonomy): Eukaryota > Metazoa > Echinodermata > Echinoidea > Diadematoida > Diadematidae > Diadema > Diadema setosum. Next base: position 6,839,960 of record CM067070.1, on the reverse strand, counting down.
TCAGATGGTAAAATTTCATAAGATCCTAGCACCAGGTTACTATGCAGAATGCAAACATATCCTGGAAAACGACGCTGTCATACGTAAATTGAGAAAAGGAGAATTCGATGTGGTGATAATGGACACTATATGGCTTTGCTCGCTGCTCATTGCGAGGAAAGTTGGTCCTATTCCAGTGATTGGAGAATCACCAGGATCTCTGTCTTTTATCAATCATCTAAGTGCTGGCAATCCGATCTACCCTGCATTCATGCCGGATAAAAAATTGACCTCGGGCCTACCTCAAAAGATGAACTTCTTCCAGCGACTAGGCAACGCTTTAGTCATCGGCCTCTATATTAAGTTTGTGCTTCCCTATGTTTATCAAATGTATGACGCCCTCATTATCGAACATAATTTAGGCCCAAGCGGACTGACCCTTCTTGACCTCATCAGGAATGACGTCATGCTGTGGCTGGTGAACACTGATTTTGCCTATGAATTCCCGATGCACATCACGCCGAACATCATTCCCATCGGCGGTCTGACAGCACGACCTCCCAAACCTTTACTGCAGGTGGCATAACGTCTGTCTTTGGTATCACTCCCCTCCCCTCCACCTCTCTCTTTGCTTCTCTTTACATTTTCTTACTCACATTTGTACTTCATTTCAGTGACGCGATTCCGTGGACATCACGCTGTCTCGTAGAGTTTTTTTTTTTAAGTAATTCATTCATTTATTTCTTTTTATAATATCAAAATTCTATCAAATATATCGTAATTCTTTTATTTTTTTTCCGCAGTTAAGGCAGGATCTTATCAACTTGATTATATAAACTTGCTGACCACAACTTAAACAAAATGTGGCTAAAACTATTTGTTGTTTCGTTCTTTATCTTCCCTGACTTTTTGCCTGTTGGTCTGTCTCGTCCTCCCTAACATCTTTGTCTTTACATCTATTAGCAAATCCATCTGTCAGCGTAATACCATGTGAGATTTACCCTTCAATTTAAACGAGTTACCTTTTGAAAGTAGGTAAAGAAATCATCTCGATCACGCGGTCACAACAACTAGGACTTCAAACAATGTGTTAATTGTTTGTTGAGTTTTTCTCCTATTGCTATCCTAACCACGTTCAAAGATTTTGCGTTGGTTATCACTTTTTGTGAATTGAACAATGTACGCCAAATAAAACATCTTTAGTTTACTTAGTTTTAAAAGGACAAAAAAAAAAAGCAAGACAAACGTTCAAATTGATGATTTTGCGTCGAGATGTTTTTTTACCGCGAGTGATAGACAAATAACTCGTCACAAACGTGGAAAAAAACCCCCAAACAAACCACGGATCAGTGTTTTGTATTAGCCGTGACAGAATATTATGAGCATACTCCTTTATGGCCATTTAGTCAATCTATAAAGTCGATGAAAGTCAAATTGTCAAACCAATGTCAAATGCAGAGCTTGGAAATAACTTATTGTATCTTTAGTGGCTCGCGAACTCCAAACTCAAACTCATTTGCAGCTTAACAAAAATAAATTGTTTCGAAATTGTCATGCGAAAATATCATTGATCAAAAGTCGACTTTGGAATTTTAAAAATACTTCAACAACTTACTTCTTTCTCTTTTGATTTCCTTAACAACAGGAACTAGAGGACTTCATGTCAAGCTCTGGAGAACACGGGGTTGTCATATTCTCGCTCGGTTCATACTTTACGTTTGGAACAGACATGGCGTCACTCAAGTCAGATATTGTCCAGGTCTTTGCCGACGCTTTTGCTCAGCTGGATCAGAAAGTTATATGGCATATGACGGATTCAGGAGCGCTCAACAGAACGATGCCACCAAACGTGAAGATTCTATCGTGGATTCCACAAAATGATCTTTTGGGTAATGCATTTTCCATTTTACTTAAAAAATTATATATATATATATATATATAAGAAGTTCAAGTGAAAATTGAATAAGTTTTTTTTTTCCCGACCAAAGCGAAAAATAAAAGAAGACGAAAGTAGCCCTGCTATTTCGTGTTAACATATTGTCTTTCAAAACATAGGTGGATTATGATCGGACGACACAAAACGAAGGAAGAATGACAATCATTTTGTTGGTTGTTGTTCCAATTTCATCTTATCAATGTCATGATGTAGTTGAGGAGTTATGATGTAGCTTAGTTTTTATGAACATGTCCCTGCCGGTTTAATTATATTCGAGGTTGGTTCTTTCTCTTACACTTATAACACGGACAGAGACTAAAACTCATAATTCAGAATCTCAAAACCTTATAGCTAGCTTTCTTCTACCAGTAAATGAATATTTGAATACACTGTACTTGTTTGAGTACATGCATGAGCTAATTTTACGAGTCTAGGGCAATTACCCCTTAATGGGCAATTACTCCGGACCCTTTCCCTGACCCTACCTCGAATTATCCTGAATCTAATCCTAACCCAGGATAACCTAAGCTCTAACCCTAAACCTAACGCTAACCATAATTTTGTACTCTAACCTTATCACTAACCAGTATTTAGCGGGGGTGGGGGGTGGGGTAATGGGGAAGGAAGGTAATTGCCCTGATACAAATTTTAGGTGTGTAATTTTTCTTTCTTGCCGCCTTGCGCCTGCACTCGTCTTTCTTTTGCCTAAATCGGAATCTTTGTGTCATCGTCAATACAAAGGAACACGTCATCTCCATCCACAAACACGCACACACACACACACACACCCACACACGAAAACACACAAATCAAGAGTGGGTAAGAGAAACGGAGAATGAGAGAGAGAGAGAGAGAGGAAGAGAGAGAGAGAGAGAGAGATGGAGAGAGAGAAGGGAGAGAGAGGGGACGAAAATTAGGAAGACAGAATTTTTCTCTAAAGGGGTCTTATCATACAACAGGCCGAAATAAGTTCTGTTTTCTTTCCTCTATCATCTTTACAGGTCACAACAAGACAAGGGTTTTCATGTTTCACGGTGGCAACAATGGTCTCAATGAGCTCGCCTACCATGGCGTACCAACAATCGTCATACCTCTCATGGGGGACACACATGACACAGCAGAGCGGGTGAAGGGCCGGGGGCTCGGAGTATCTCTTGACAAAATGAAGCTGACTACTGACTCGATTCTTTCTGCCTTCAGAGAAGTCCTCGACAATGATAAGTAGGTGTTATGTCAAACCAGTCAGAATTACATGTGTTTGGACATACATTTGTAATTATCAACTGACTCCTTCATGCATTACACAATTTTAAAATTGACGTGCATTGTCCAGATTATGGAAGTTAATACAATAGCTAATCTTTAAACACAGTAACTTCATGATTCTACATACACTGAAATAAAAAAGAAAAATAGTCTGCGATTACTACGTGACTGAACGATAAGATGCTTTAGCCGAAAAAAAAAAAAATCAGTATAGCAAGTAAGATTCCTAAAGTACCACTTCTCTGAATATTGGTGGTTGGCATGTGAATGTTTCCATTTTTTTTCTTACGTTGAAAATTGATATGCTTCTTATGACCACACACCTTTTAAAGATACCGATTAAAGCAGTGTAAGGAGAAGAAAGGAAGAACAGGTGAAAGTAATAAATGACGGAAAAGATTTAACGATATCACAATTTCTTATCGAATATTACCTCCAGGTACGCCAAGAATGCCAAGCGTGTGTCTGCCATTTCACGTCATCGACCGATGCCACCGCGGGAACGCGCTGCATTCTGGGTAGAGCACGTGATGAATCATGGCGGTGATCACCTCCGCTCCTCTTACAAGGATCTCACTTTGGTCGAGAGTAGCCTGCTAGACGTCTTCGCGTTTTTGTCCATCTGCCTTTTTCTCACTTTGCTGATTCTATACGCAGTCGTGCGGTGTCTATGTAAAGCTTTAAAACGTTGCACATACTCAAGATATGAAAACAAACGTGACTGAAGTCTAATATTTTATTTCAATTAACTTGTTCCAACGACCAGGTTTAGGGAGAGAACTGCATGTAGTAGCCATTTTTGAAAGACGTCTGCTCTCATGCATCGTTACCGAACATTCATTCATATATTTAGCTTGCAAAGCACAGGAAAGATACCGTGCATTCATCCTTCTGTCTTGATGATCATTAATGACCTGCAACTGCATAACACACAAACACACAGACACACAGACACACAGACACACAAACACACACACACACACACACACACACTCACATCCACACCCTCCCATGAAGGAAATTGACTTACACATCCCTACTAATGGCCCGGACTTAAGAGTGAACATCCAAATTGCATTGCGCATATCCCGGTATGTAATAAAACGTCAGTACGTGAAACCATTAGACTATTTAGATAATTCCGAAATGGGTATTAACTAAATCACCGAAATAGACATTTCTTAGCACGTGACGATTTAAAAATTAGATCTTTGGCAATCCAGGCATTTCATTTCTATTCACTGAGTATGAATTCTGAAATGTGGAAGGAATATAGAAAGCATTTGTATATTTTTTCCATTTTTAAACGCCATAATTGAGTGGAAATTTTGTTTCTCAATTAATGAATAACATTTCTGAGACGGTATTCACAAGTATATTCTAAGATTTTATAATATTATGCAAAAAACAGATATATGCCTTTTTATCAACTTCAGATATCGAAGATCAAAGTTGTTATAGATGAAACAAGTAGAATATATGCGATAATTCTGTATCCTCATTGATGTTCCCTAAATACGCATTATTTCATTTTAAGTATCGAGTGCAATGAAAAAAAATTGAGTTTTTCTCTAGGTGATGAAGACCTTTATATCCAGTACATTAAAACCTATGAAAGAGGCATTTATATGATTTTGCATTCAAAATTGTCATTTGCAGTAACCGTATATGCATCACTGTGTGTTAAAGAAAACCGAAGCCCAATAGAAATGTGAATTGAGTGAAGCGGCAATATTAGTAGAACGAATCAGGGAAAGTCTGTGGAAAATTGGATAATCACTTTAAAAGTTTTTTTTTTTTTAAAGACTTTCACTGTCGTCATCGCTGGATAGAGAGAGAGTAATTGTCTTCATGACGTCATAATGGACAAAAATATGAAGAAAATATAGACATTCTTTTTTCCTTTTCGTATTGAAAGAGCAGTTGACATACCCCTTTCAAAAGCAGGGGTCGCAATACTATCCGTAGTATATTAGTAAAAAAAAGTCGATAAGAAGTGAACTTTTTCACGACAACTTAAATTTTGCGGGATTCTCCTTATTTTTTCTTTAGATTGTTGTTCTTAATAACGCCATGACTTGCATTAGTAGTCTTATTCAGCGATGACTGCACCAACAATTTAAAAAGATATAAATTTTAATTCTATTGTTCAATTTTTACTCAAACTCCCACAGATGTGTTTAACTAATCATTATGATACTGATACTTTCACTCAATCCAAAATAATTAATCGGCTTTAAATTGTGGGCTTTTTTTTAATATCGAATCTTTAATAATGCATTCAGCATCAGAAGCATTGAAAGAAACAAAAAATATTCTTTTCCCACGGTAAGATCCGAGACATAATTTATGTTTTAGTGAAAAAAAGAGAGAATTGTAAATTACCAACTCCATACCAAATGTAAAAGATACGGAAGTGAAGACATTCGAATCATTGAACCAGTGAAGAACACACAAAAAAAAAGAAGGTTATTACCGGATTTATATTGATTACATATTCTTTTTCTCTTTTTTATTAGATACTTAATACAATAAAACGTCTTACCCTGCCCTTGTGTATCTGACATTCATATTCGCTTGATTTTCGTAGAAACTTCAAAAACCTTCCTGATCTTTACAAGTGTAAACTAAAAGAAAAAAAAGTTATTGCACCATTTTGAGAGCGATTTCAATGCCAAGAGTGTGTGGTGCGTGTGTGTACAAAGACGAGAAGTGGAAGGTCTTTAGCACATCTCATCACGTAATTTTCATATTGTGGTTATGACTAATGCCATCTCCACATATAATTATGTAAAACATATATTTTGTTCCTTTTATTTTTTATAATGTATTTATTGATCATAGCAACATAACATGATAAATTTTAAAGTAACATATATGAATGTTAATGACATATCTTTCTTAAATAGGTTTCTTAGATCCAAAAGGAACTTGTCTCTATATCAACATGATCAAATTAAATTCAACTTGGAGATATTTTCCACTTCAAAATCCTAAAATAACCAACCATGAACAATAGGTTACATTTCTTATTTATTTATTTATTCATTTATGTATGTATGTATGTATGTATGTACTTATTTATTTATTTATTTCACATATTTTGATAGGGTACCTTGCTCAGGAGGGTCTGGTTTTTCAGCAAGGCCCTTTAAAAAACAACAACACATAAAATGTACGGTTCAGAACATTAAAAATACGCAAAATTGCATTAGATACACATTTAGCTGTAAATATTGTAGAATACAAAAATCATTAAACAATAATTAACACTAATTACAACAATTCAATGGCCAATCCCCCGGGGGCAGTATTAGCCATCTGAAATGAACTGTAAAATCATCAATATAGATAACTATTTAACTGCAATAAAGTAACACAATTTCAATTCGCTAAAAAAAAAAAAAAAAAAAACTGAAATTATAGATCTGCTAATCCTAGGTAGTGTATTGAAGAGTTATGATATGTAGATGTTTGTATGTGTTTTTATGTGTGTGTATGTGTATGTGTATGTGTGCGTTGCATGTGTGTGTGTTGATCAGCAGTTGCACATAATCTCATTGAAATGAACTAAATGAGCACGGAGAAACCAGTGCCATTACTCCCATAGTTTGCACCACAAGCATGGCATGGAGTTGCGATCCCTCGGGGTAATGATATCAACCATACATGCCTCGACAGCGCCCGAGTTACAGCTGCAGTCTGTATATTTGTTTTATATACTGAAGAAAAAAAAAAATTAAATGACTTGGTCAGTCGCGATCGCTATTATACAAATGATGCACAGGATAGAGTGCGTTAGTGGAGATGTAGCGCACTCGAGGGTATTTACAATTGAGTATATGAATATAAGAACGAACCAAGTCCATGGATGACCATTTCAAGTAAACTTAAAAAAACTTCATATTTTTTTTTATTTGTCAAAAAATATTCTATTTAACTGTGATGGGAAAGCAACATTGTATATACAATTTAGAACATATATTATTATGACAATTAACATTTACATTAATTGTGGAGAGGCCATTTTGTGTGATGGACTTGGGTCGTTCTTTGATTCATATGGACTTGGGTCGTTCTTTGATTCATACACATGATATTCTGCTATAGAGATGAGAGAAGGACGAGAGAGGGCGCTATGATATGAATGTAAGAACGACCCAAGTCCTTCATGTTTACATTCATATAAGATTTAACTCATTTATTTCAGGCACTTCCGGGGGTAATTAGGATTTATCATTTATACACAAGATGAGTCCATGCATAAGCTACAATTTCCCATGTCAAACTAAATTTGGCCCAAAATTGGACTTGGGTCGTTCTTATATTCATATACTCAATTGTGAAACATGTGCACAAACATGTTGCACAAACATGTTGCACAAACATGTTGTGAAACATGTTGCACTACATTGTAAATACCCGAGAGTGAGCTGCATCTCCACTAACGCCACGAAATAATCCTGTGCATAATTTGTTTTATAAAATGGGTCGAAAACTTACAGCATTTTTCACGTACCTTTGTGGGTCAATACCAGTCAGCTACATGTAGCACTCGCTCAAGAGTCAAGATGTCCGAAGATGTTCGTCCCAAACATTTACGCACGTCGCACTCGGAAATCCTGCACATAAGTACTGTACGTATCAGACTATACGTACGCCACACATGTTATGCACACAAGACCATCACTTCTGATTTGAAGTGGACCCAACATATCAACAATACTGTCAATAAAGCCAATAACGTGCTTACATTTCTAAAACGCAATCTTCGCATAAAATCTTCTGATGTTAAAGCCACAGCTTACAAAACGTTGGTTCGACCAATTGTTGAGTATGCTTCCACAGTTTGGGACCCATCTACCAAGAACCTAATCCACCAAGTGGAAATGGTCCAGAGAAGAGCTGCGCGATTCACTTTAAATCGCTACCATAACACCTCGAGTGTCACCAAAATGCTACAAGAACTTAATTGGACCACTCTGGAACAGCGCAGAGAAAATGACAGGCTAATTATGATGTACAAAATACACAGTAATCTCACTCCTCGTTCAGCACAGGACTATATTATCAAACAGGCTACTCAGTTAACGAGAGCCTCGCAACCACACCCCTATCAGGTACCATATTAGAGAACTGAATCGCATCGCCATTCGCTCTTCCCAAGAACTGTAAGGAACTGGAATTCCCTGTCGTCAGAAATTGTTTCAGCGCCATCTGTGGGATCATTTCGAAACCGTCTAACGGTTGATCACAGTGGCTAGTTTTTTTTTTTTTTTCGTCAAATTTTCTATGTGCTTGTAAATATCTGTAAATAAATTGTATTATAATGTAAATAGCACCAGTCTGCAAGAATCTTCAGTCTATTGAAGGAGGCAGACTTAATCAGAAGAAGAAGAAGAAGAAGAAGAAGAAGAAAGGTCGGCCGGCAGCCCGAACTAGAAGTTGTTTACAGGATTGACAGCGCGAAACGTAGCGCGCGACGCACTTGTAACAACTGATTGAGTGTGCACTGCTAGTCTAAACATTGTGACGTCAGGCCGTGCATGTTTGAAGTGAGAAATTAATACAAGCACACGTGACTCATTTCAGCGCTTCCAATTGGCTACATTCTTGAACCTATTTTATAAAGCCAATTTACACATCGTGATCATCAGGCCCCTTTGCACAGCGTTTACCATGTTGGAGAATGCATGGGCCACAACACGTACGTAGTACTTCTCGCGATATGGAAGCTACGTAACAATCACATGCGATACCAGTTGTCCATTTTTCATACACCGAATAAACCTAAATGAAATTGCATTTTAATACTGATTACATTAATGTCATGTTACAAACCACGACTTTAGCTGTTCGTACAACCATAATATACACTGGGTGATTTCGAGTTTTGTGCTAAAGTGCTAGTGCTATTTCAACACTAGCACCGGCGATAAAACTGAAGCAGTCATGACTATGCCACATCTTTTTACATTAGGGCATGAACCACGTGACGTCGCTTTTTCCTTTTCTTCGCGCACTTCGTGCTGGATTGTTGTGAATACGTAGTATTGGGATCGATAATATCGTGATAGATAGGGCCCTATCGTAATGGTTTGCGTTAATCTGACGGTCGGTATTGCATGGAGCTCATCTTAAGGCAGTAATTGTTTGAAGGTATTAAATACTTGCACAGAAGTTGAAATCATCCAATATTTCACAGATGTGGAAGGAGCTTTTGTCTGCGATAATGGCCGGACCATTTCTGCTTCAGATTTGCGATCGTGTGCATTGTACACAAAAAGGCCAACGCAAGGCTTTAGCACTGCAGCGCGCTCACGATTATATACAAAAGCAAGCACATTATACATTCGTAGGGACATGCATGTACACACAAGTCCGCGTACAGGTCTTGTATGATGCTATCAGGACAGGTTGGATGCTATACATGGCCGGCGGAACCTGGGGAAAGGAGCCCCCCACCCCCAATTTTTTTTTTTTTTTTTTTGCTCAATACAAAGGATATCATAAAGTGTGAGTACTTTGGCTCCCCCCACTTTTTTGTAAGTGGCACTAGAAAGAAATAGAGACCTTTAAGTGTGAGGGCCGTAGCGTAGGGTTATGTTTTATTTTTGCCATGAAGTCCTTTTATTTATTTATTTTTTTGGTTGTCAGCTGAAGAAACCCGGAAGTGGCACCAGAAGTTGGGCTGAAGGCCTTTTTTTTTTTTTTTTTTTTTTTGCGTGCTAGCTCATGAAGCTCGGAAATGCCCCCCCCCCACTTTTGAAAACGCTCCGACGGCCCTGCTATAAAGCAGCTGCGCGCAGAGCGAGAAACGATTGAAGTCCAGCCGGCAATTTCAACCAATCAGAATCGAAAATTCTGATTGGTTGTGGGGAAGGTCAACGACCGCACGCCTCCTCTTTATCATTCATTTAAAAATATATCACAGTGGAAGATCGGGGGAGGGGGGTCATCGGGCGCGCGCCCCTCTTTATTTTTGTTAAATCAAAAGAAATATGAAAAAAAAATAATGCGCACCCCTTTAATTTTGTAAAGTCGCTTCCCCTCTACGGAATTTGTTTTATTTATTTATTTATTTATTTATTTTTTTTTGCTTGTCAGGTGAAGAAACCCGGAAGTGGCACCAGAAGTTTTGCTGAAGGCCTTCTTCTTTTTTCTTTTCTTCTTGTTAGCTCATGAAACCTGGAAGTGGGCCCCCAACTTTTGAAAATGCTCCGTCGGCCCTGCTATAAAGCAGCTGCGCGCAGAGCAGGGATTGAATTCCAGCCAGGAATTTTAACCTATCAGAATAAAAAAGTTGATCAAATTATTCATTTAAAAGATACCACCGTGGCTGATCGGGGGGGGGGGGGGGAGGTGGGGAAGGTCAACGACCGCACGCCTCCTCTTTATTTTTTGTTAAACCAAAAGAGATTTTAAAAAATGCGCACCCCTTAAGGCGCCTCCCCTTTACGGAATTCCTGGATCCGCCACTGCATGATATACCTCATAATATCAAAATTCTTAGGTCTAGTTCTACTTGCATAATTATAATAGATCCTGAGTCTACTCCTAGAATAGCTGGTTAGACCTAGTCTAAAACGATGGGGCATATAAAACAAATATATAGTGCTCGCTGCTTTTCATAACGACCCTTCTATCACCTCTCGGCTAACGCCTCGGGGTTATAAAAGGGTCGTTATGAAAATCACCTTGGGAGTGGTAATTTCATCCACCATCCTTATGAGAAGTCAATATTTGTTTTCTATGGAAGTACTCATAATGATAATAGTAATAATAATGATGATACAAATGTATGTTCGTCTTTATTTCATGAGGTGAACTTTGTACATATATATGTTCTTATTAGTGTAAATCAAATAGTGTTTATCGATGATCTCTCCTTTTAAGCGTACAATGAAATACAGCGGTATACGACAGATATACATGTCGCCTATGTATATAATATGCATGTCATTTTGTAGAATACTAAAAAAACAAGTTTGGAACTCTTTTTTTTTTTAGGGGGAGGGGGAAGCTCGGCTCAAAAAAAAAAAAAGTCGGGCCAACATAAGAAATCACAAAACTCATGAATTTCCAAAGGTTTCGTCTTTTTAGATTTTCCCGTCTATAAGCGGGGGTTAATATTATACCACAGACCTCGGCCGTCCGCGACCCCCACCCCCGTCCCACGGCCCTCTCATCCTGGAAATTGTTCCGCAGCCCTGAATATTGATGTAAAAGGGATGGTATAGTATTGGTGGCGATGAGTATAGGGCTTTTAGCTTTTTGCGAGATACCAAGAAACCACTTATGGAATAGTGCAAAGCATATCATTCAAGGGATTTAAAGTTTATTAGGTGAAAATCGGTTTTGGACTGACTGAGACATCCAAAAACAAAGTAAATCAAAGCGATCGTAGTAAAAGGTGGGACACACGTTTTATTAGGATCACTCTATTTTGAATATCTCAGCCATTTCAAAACCAATTTTCATAAAATAAATGTTGAACTCTTCATGGAATTAGATCCTTTTTCATATCTAATATTAAAGAGGTTTCATTATTTCACCAGAAAATGGTAGAAACCTGCAGTTAGGTCTCAACCAAAACTATACAATCCCTTTAAAATACATAACCATAACAACATTTCGAAGATCACTCATCAACAGGGAAAAAGTGAGTGACTTACAAAATTGATTGGGCCCTTTTGCAACTTTTCACTTTTAACCTTGCCCAACGGATGAAAGCACTGTACCGTGTATTAAAGCCATAATCGTAACAAGTAAGACATCGTTTTATAGAAAATTTAACAATCTTTATAATGTCCATTATTACTGAGATAAGGGAGCAATAATGTTTTGAGAAAGTTAGATTTCTAAACGTCTTAGTCGGACTCTTTCATGGGTTATTGAGAGACAGGCCTTATTGTTTCCTTATTCTTTTCTTTCTTTCTTTTTTTTTTTTTGCTGAGAGTTGACCTCGTAAATGGGGGCTCCCTTGTAATGACGTATATTTGCTCTTGTGCCAATGTACAGGAAGCATGCCATAAAAGGCTGCAGCCATAAAAATGCCGGCGCTCACTCAGGACGTTATTTTGTAGCTATACTTCTGCTGCTAATGGTTGTTGCACTAGGCCCTGTGCAGGTCTCCCCCGTGCGCATAAGCAAACATTCATGTGCGTTCCAGTTTTGAGGTACTATTGTTCTCAACAAGCATGATGGCTAGCGTAGTAAAGGTGCTTATTGTATTACAAATAATAGGCTTGACCGCATCGGTCAGCGGGCGTAACATCCTCATCTCATCCGGGTACGGAGGGGGGAGTCACTTCATTGCCGGCTCGCTAGTGGGGAAGGCACTGGCCGAGCGGGGACATAACGTCACAATGCTGATAGGAGACGCATTCAGCTACAGGGCTAAGGATCCGCTCTACAAGAACCTGAAATTCGTGATTTTCAATCACTCTGGATCAAACGAAGAGGTGATAAACCGAATCCAGTCCATCGGAGATATCGTGTCAGATTCATGGTTTATGCAGTTGGTAAAATATCAAAGAATCATAGAGGCTGGCTTCAGTGCAGACTGCAAAAAGATTCTGGAAGACGACGCTGTCATCCGTGAATTGAAGAAGGGAGAGTTTGATGTGATGATAATGGATACTGTGTGGCTTTGCTCGTTCCTCATTGCGAGGAAAGTTGGTCCTACCCCAGTGATTGGAGTATCGCCGGTATCTCTTTCTGTCATCAATCATCTAAGTGCTGGCAATCCGATCTACGCTGCATTTATGCCGGATAAAAGATTGACTTCCGGTCTACCTCAAAAGATGAACTTCTTCCAGCGACTCGGCAACGCTTTAGTTATCGGCCTCTGCATTCAATTTGTGTATCCCTTTGCATTTCAAACGTACGACGCCCTCATTGCCGAACATAATTTAGGCCCAAACGGACTGACCTTTCTTGACCTCATCAAGAATGACGTCATGCTGTGGCTTGTGAACACTGATTTTGCCTATGAATTCCCGATGCACATTACTCCCAACATCATTCCTATCGGAGGCCTGACAGCAGGACATCCCAAGCCGTTGCCACAGGTAGTTTAACGTTTTATTACCTTTGCTACCACTCCCACTCCCTTTGCTATGCTCTCACTTTCTGTTTGAATTTCCCTGCCTCTATACATCAATAGGTAATCTTTTGTTTCTTTTAGTGCTTTTTGAAGACACAACTACGTTTATTAGACTTTTTATTTGCGATTCGTGTCTCTTTTTTTAACAGTTACGTTCCACTTAAGAGTATCATTGTAAAACCTTCTTTTTTGTTGTTGTTGATGGCAACACCTGTTTAACCTGTAATTTGATAAACATGTTAAGCAAAGCTTCAAAAATTACTTTTTAAATCATTGTTAATGTTTTCATTTTCTTCCCTTTTTTGTGTTTGTCCAGGTGTCTCGCTCTTGGCATCTCCTTTTCTAGCTTCTCACCTATTAACTGTTTCTGTGCCATAAGTTGAATGTGCACAAATGGGCACGGATTTCACACACAATTGACAGGAAATAAAAATGACACACAAAGTGAACTAATTCGTCTATCCTGAGCAAGTCAGGTATATTGATTTCAGTTTATTAAACCTGAATTCAAACATCATCAACATTCTTCTTTCTCATTTTCTTTTTTTTTTTCTTTTCTTGACAGGAACTGGAAGATTTCATGTTAAGCTCTGGAGAACATGGGGTTGTCATATTCTCGCTCGGTTCATACTTAGATTTCGGCAAGGATCTGCAATCACTCAAGTCAGACAGTGTCCAAGTCTTTGCCAACGCTTTTGCTCAACTGGATCAGAAAGTGATATGGCATATGAAAGATGCGGGAGCGCTTAACAGAACGCTGCCACCAAATGTCAAGACTCTCTCGTGGATTCCACAAAATGATCTTTTAGGTAATTTATTTTCCATATTTCCAAAAATTATCAAAATGTGAAGAATTATTGGATGTTATGGTACAAAGTCAGATTCCTATTTTCTCCTACAACATCAGCAGCAGCAGCAATAACAAAAGAGATAAAGAAATGTTATTTAGTCAAGTAACATATCTTCCTGAAGACAAGTATATCATAATTGGAGAAGAGCGAGAGGGATAATTGGGTGAATATATATATATATATATATATATATATATATATATATATATAATAATTTTATTACAACTTTATCACTTTACTGTCATGAAATTTATCTACCCTATTCAAGAAAAAATAAACGAATATTTCGCTGCCGTTTTTATGCAATATACAGTGTGCATGATTTTTGCAAAAGTCCCTGGTTGGTTCCTTATTTCATCGTTTAAGACGAATTCTAACTGCTGGAATACAACTTTGAGACGAGAATAATTTTTTTTTTGTTATAATGTACATCATAAAGGACCAGCCACTATACACATTCTACAGAACTTTAATTTACAAATTACTCCATCACTGCTATGAAAGTTCCATTTTTTTTTTTAATATCTGCCCGCTAATACATCGCCATCTCGTATATCGTTTATGCACTAATACTCAATTCCTACATCATCATAATCATCATTATCTTTTCTGTTTTTGGATACATATCCCCATTAAGAAAAGAATATATTTTAACTTTCTAACTTTACTTCTCTCTCTCTCTCCTCTCTTTGTTGATTTTTCATTATAATTATTATTATTATTTTTTTTTTTTTGCAGTGGTCGGTAAAGTGCGTGTTGTAAACTATGATGAAGATGTACCTTGAGTACGCCCCCGAAAAGAATTCTTTGATTCTCCCTTTGTTACACTAGATTTGGTAATCAAAAATTAATGTCTGAATGGTTAAAGTGATAAATACATGTTTGGTAATACTTTCGTGACCTTTATGTATTTTGCAACCAAAAAATTAAACAATAATATTTTGTATTAGTAATGACAAGTTAAGATCTGATTTAGATTTTAATGGAGATACTCGGATTGTTTTCTTGCAAAGTTGTTAAACCTAAGTGTGTGTTATATGTTTGTTGTTGTTGTTGTTGTTTTTAGCACCAAGTCTAGTAAACTAGTAGTTCCCGACTAGGGCCTAGGTCCTATAGACCCTAGGTACTTTAGCACTCTACTTGACCATGTTGATGAACAGACAATGAACTGCGTGTCACAAAGCAGATGGATCGAAAATGGAAACAGCTCAGTTCCACTTCCAAGCTTCCTGATTTCGTCTACCAGTGTTGTGCTACCATGACCATGTATACTGCGGCTCGGATCGCTGAACTTTGCGTAGTACATGTACATACAGATTATAACGCGTACATTCGTTTAGTCACTGTTAGTCGGCAGGCAAGCTGAGCGAGGCCGCCCAGCGCGGCCGCGGTGGGGAGTTGTCGGGTATCCGTACGTATTATATACCTCATAAGTGAGATTCGTATCACTGATTGTCAAAAGTATATCACGTGACAAGGTGTAGTTCCGTCTATCTTGCCTTAGGGTTTTCATGTAAGTGATAGAAAGGCAAGACCGTCGTGATAGAAAGGCAAAACCCTCGTGATAGTAAGTCAAAACCCTTGTGATAGAATTCGTAAACCCTCCACGACTTTTGTACACATAAGTACACTAGACTTCGCGCGCGGTGTCCGCAGGCCCTCCACCAAGGACGTTTACTACGCGCATCGTACACAACACATACACATGCACAATCATAGCATTATACTAGCGCACAGCAGGCATGTTTCAACATGGCATGGTGATCGAGCGCTCACCTCCGTGATTTGAAGTGAGTTGAATCAAAGATCGTACACTTTGTCTTCAGGATTTCTTAGGATCCCGAAGCAGAGACAAATCTCAGCATGTTGGAAATTTTTAATTAAAACACGAGCGACGGGAAACTGGATGTATATTGTAATCTTCTTCCAAGATTTTATGCAGGAGCTCGCCGAAGGCCTTGTGACTTACCGTGAGTACCGTGCGTACTGGGTAATCTACGAAATGCACGAAAACCATGCAAGCGAGCGCTGCGGCCTGGTTTTAGGGCTAACGTTAGGCCTAACAGTTAGAATTTACATCGGTATTTGCCTAGCCCTAGATCATGGTTAAGTCTTAAACGATGAGGTATATAAAACAAATATCAACTGCTCTAATGATTGGGAGAAGAGCTTCATCAACACCATACTCGATGAGTTTGCGAATGACGATGTTGTGATTCACTCGGTCGAACGCCTTTGAGAAATCGATTGTGCAAAGTGTCGCGCATTGATTCACTTTTTCCAGGTCCTTCAAAATTGTGTCGAGTAAGCTTACAAGGTAGTGTGTCGTCGAGCTACCGCGAATATTCCCAAACTGACGATTATCTAGGTGAGGTGCCAGATCACTCATCAAATGCTGCACAACAAAGGTTTCAAACACACGGGAAAACACGGGTGTAATCGATATTGGTCTCAAATCGGTGCAGCCAGAAACCGGTAACTTCTTTGGTATTGGTGTCACGACAGATGATTTCCAACACAGAGGAAACACCCAAGAAGTGTAGATGGCATTGAAAATGTTGGTAAGTGGTGCCGAAATCTCGAAAGCGAATTCACAAATCAGCCTCATGGGAATGTCGTCTGGGTGGACAGCTTTCGTTGGATCGAGTCGCTTCATTTCCTTGTAGACTTTGAGCCGAGGAATAAGCGGAAGTGGTTATCTTGCAGGGAGAAAGGCTGGACATGAAGAAGTGTCGAGTTCGGGCAGATCTCTGCATATCTCTGCAAAGAAATTGTTAATAAAAGAAGCTCGCTGGAAATCGTTCACACCAAACTCGTCAGGAAAGCTGATGGTTTGTTTCGTGTTCATACCAGCCATAGATCGAATTCTGCGGTGCCATTTTCCTGGATTAGAGCTTTTCAAGGGAGTGATCTTTGAGTCATAGAAGGCAGCCTTACGTTTCTTGATATCACGTGAAACGCGATTTCGTAGAGTGCGAAATGTGACAAAATCTCCTCTATTATAGGCATGCTGTCTTCTTCGGATGAGCGATTTTAGACCGTTAGTTATCCAGGGTTTATCGGTTTTTGCACGTTTGCAGATCACAAGAGGAAAATGTTTTCTGTAAGCCTGTGAGAGCACTGTATTGAGATATTGGGCCATGTCCTCCGGAGAATGTAGTTGCGATATCTCATCAAAATTGTATTCGGTGATCCAGCGGCCAAAGGAGCGCACACAAGAGTCTCGCAAAGGACGATAACTGCGTCTAATTACAGACTTAGCTACGCTAGAGTGTGGTAGTAGGACGATAGTTGCATGATCAGAACGGCCAATTGGTGCTGTCACAGTAGGCTCTCGGAAGTACTCCCCAGAGTCTGTGAATATCATGTCCAGGAGACTGTTGTTTCTCGTAGCCTGATTGACCAACTGCTGAAATCAAGCTGTCCAGAAAATTGGTTGGTATCCAAGTCATTGAAATCACCTAAGACCATTATTGACGCATTGGAGAAGGAGTTCCGAATGCTATCGGTCATAATGATCAGATGGTTGATGATTTCATCCTTGAGAGGAGATGCAGGGGGTGAGTAGACAACACAGGTAAAGAGATCGATAGGTTGCTTTACATAACGACGGAGATTCATTTTAACCCACAGAACTTCGAGATTACCTGGAGTGAGATCACTTCCGTAGATGGTCGCAGGAATGTCATTCCTGACGTAGAGGGCGACGCCTCCACCGCGTCTTGCAGATCTGTCTTTATGGAAGAGATTATAGCCGTCTATGATGTTCTCATCAGCAGGATTTGTCTCCGAAAACCAGGTTTCCGTAACTGCAGCTATGTCAGCTCCATGGACCTTGACAGTGGCACAGAATTCGTCTATTTTGTTGCTCAGTGATCGAATATTCGTTAGAAGAAAGGAGGGGAACCTGCATTTGTAGGTGTTAATGCGTTGCAAAGGGATAACTTTGTGAGATATGGGCGAAGTCCTGTTGTTGTTACCACAATTAATCCGCCGAAAACGGTGATGCACTATGATCTCAATGGGCTGTCCAATGTCCTGATGAGTGCCCATGTGCACTGATCCATCAAACGTATGAGTTTCAATATCATCAGAAGTATTGGCAGATGACTTGGCCTTTTTTGTGATGACTACAGGGCCGTTGTTAATTTTCCTCTGTCTTCTCCCTCTGTGAGTTTTACGCCTACGCGCTATACCAAGGTGATGAATAGTTTCCCAAACATCTTTGTGAAGTCTTGAGGGAATTGACAGGCTAGGCTTCAACACGTAAAGGGAGTCAATGTTGTATTTCCTTCGCTGGTGCGTATCAAAAACCACATCACATCCCTCGCCGTGCGGGCCAGGGTTGGGTTGTATGTCCCCACATGTAATGAGTGTCAAATGAAATGTTGAAGTACCATTGCTGTAGTAAGCTATAGGAGCTCCAACAAATTTCTTAACATGACTTTCACACATCGTGGTGCTCAATGGATTGAAATTCTTTGAGTCCCAAACACCGCCCAAACAGCTTTTCACACATTCCCTGGGTGAGTGACCTCCTTTATCAGCTGAGCAGGTCCACAACAGAACCAGTGATAAAAAGATAATAGAGACTCGCTTGGCTCCTTCCATCGCCAGCTGGGTTGCAAATCCTTCAACAAAGGAGAGTGTTCTATTGATGTAGAATAAGAGGCAGCCAGTTCAAGTGTGCACAGGTTCATGTATGATGGCTGCTGCTAGGATCTGTGCACAAAAGTCACCAAAAGTTTGATGTCATATTTATCTCCAAGACAGCGTCCAAAACTCGTAAAAGCGATCCAGTTGCTTCCATGTTCATTCAAAAATACTTCACCACATAAATGATAGGCCAAAAGTCCACATGACTCCCAAAAATTGTGCAATTTAACAGAGCTCAAAACGAGGGGCAACCTCTTCGGCGCACGCACTCTTATGCAAATTCAAATTATACAAATTCGGACGTGGTCTTCTCCATTCCCCCCGCCATAGAGACTTCTTGCCACCTCCACGGAATCAGATCTCCACACGTCAACTTCGCAATTCTCATGCCCTGAACACTCCTTTTTCAGAACTGAACGTTATCGTAGATCCACTATTCCATCTGTAGTTCGCCTTCTTAATAAACAATAAGTTTTTTTTTTCTATGGTATTTAGTTTGTTATAGTTGTTGTATGTCAGTTGTATGTGAAAGTTGAAAGACTGGTTTTTTCCTATCTTCTTTCACACATGT
Source organism: Diadema setosum (assembly GCA_033980235.1). NCBI lineage: Eukaryota > Metazoa > Echinodermata > Echinoidea > Diadematoida > Diadematidae > Diadema > Diadema setosum. Next base: position 6,820,593 of record CM067070.1, on the reverse strand, counting down.
TTGTTGTATATACTCCCTATGTTTCTTTTTTCTTTTCAAATTTCTTTCCCTCCTTAACCACAACACCAGTCACTGTTTTATGAAAAGGTCATCTTTGTTTATCTATAGAAGCCTTTTAGGCTTAACTTTCTTTCTCTCTTTTTTCTTTTTTCCTTTTTTTTCCTACCCTTTTTATCAGACTGCATTTTAAGGCGCATTTCTCTCACTCTTCATGACTTATGAGATACATTGAAATGTTGGTACATACAAGCATACAATTATGAGTATATATGACAGTGCAATTTTGAATCTATTGTGGAATCACATGTTTATAAATTTTGTCAAAGGCATTTTCGTAATTGTTTTATATATTTGTATGTGAAAGCTGCAAGATTTGATGTCCCCAATTTTCTTCCACACGTGTTTGCTGTTCTTTCTATTTTCATACTCTTTTCCCTTTTTAACTACAAAACCAGTAACTGATTTATGAAAAGGTTGCTTTTGTTTGTCTAGAAGCCTTTTGGGCTTTATTCTCCCTCCCACCTTTTTTATCGGACTGCATTTTAATGTACATTTCTTTCACTTTTTATGACGCATGATGGTATATGGATATCTTGATACATACAACTATAATTATATTACGAGGAATATGAAAGTGCAATTTTGAATCTATTGTATACATGTCATCATATGATTTTATTCTGGCAATACATGTATGTGGAAAGAAATGAAGTGTAATTGTTATATAGATTCTGTTATGATATAATATAGTAAAATATAAATGCAACATTTGATGAATTATATTATGTTAGGTGCTTTTGGTGTTTAATAATGTCATTGATTTTTTTTCAATATTTTGGTGATTTTAGCTCGAGGGTTGGTGAAAAGTTTTGTAATTGCTGTGTAATAACGTCTCATTTTTGTACACCCCTGCATATGTATTTTTGTTGTTGTTGCTTAGATTAAGGTTTTTTTTTTAAAAAAATATTCATAATTCAGAGTTTTAAAAGAAAGTGATTGTATTGAGTATTTTTTTTTTCTCTGTTGTGGTACTGTATACATGTATGTAAGTTTTTGTTGTTTTAGATTAACAGTTGTGTGATTTTTATGTATAATTTCTCAATATGTTTATTGTAAACACCTTCAAATGTTATTTGTGAAGCAATGTTATTTTTATCTATATACACACTGTACATGTACTCTGTAAACTGAATGTATTTCAGCCTTTGGGCTGCCAATTTCAGGAATAATAAACCTTATCAAATTCGGATGATGGTGGAAATTATCACTCCCTCGGTGCTTTTCATACCGACCCTTCCATCACCCCTCGGCTAACGCCTCGGGGTGATAGAAGGGTCGGTATGAAAAGCACCTTGGGAATGATAATTTCCACCATCATCCTCATGAGCAGTCAATATTTGTATACTAGAAACACTCTAGCTAGATCTACCAGCAGCTGCAGCTTAGCTCAGGTAGCTCAGCTCACCCATCACTCGTGCGTGCGCTTCTACGCTCTTTGTTACGTCACTGACCAACCTGCCCAGCTGGGATGCGCACAAACATAGCTGAGGAACGTTCTTAATTAAAAGGGATGGCTAGTAACCGAACAGTGGGAATCAGTGGGAATGCTGAGAGATTATTGTTCAAATCCTTCTGGGATTCATTTAAGAGTACATTTTATATCTACGGTTGTATGAAAATTATTTGCTTGAGAACGGTCTCATATTCAAGTAATGTGCAGTTTAATGTTTCCACGTTAGCGTGCCTGGTCAGTGACGGGGCATTAATCTGCACATAATCTGACGCATAATCTGACGGAGCATTAATCTGAATATGAGGCCGTTCTGAAGCAAATAATTTAAGTACACGGTCTCTTCAAGCGCTTAATCTTTACCAAGCTGTGCCAGCTGTGCGATGAATGGGACAAAAATAAGATGTAAACCACCTTAGCAATAACGATGAAGGAATTATCAGATTGAATTGAAATTAACCGTGCTTTAGTAACACATTCTGTAAATGATTGCTGACAACTTTTTAAAGCAGGAGCTTTATCCTTTCAAAAGTGCTTTGAGTTGAAAGTGAATAGATTGCAAAGTATTTTCAAGAAATGGAAAGGGGCCTCTAAGACATACCTGATCACTCTACTTACCAAAAACGATTGTAAAAAAAAAACAAAACAAAAAAACAAAACAAAAACTGCTGAATCCAACTTTCATGATCCCAAACTTGAAAATAATGTAGAAGAGGAATAACTCTTCCAGAAAATATTGAGAATTCAAAATTGACTTGGTTGACCCGTTTCACCTTTTTTGAGTCATCACATAAAATCAAGGAGTGCGACTTTCTGTTGGTTTTGTTGGTTTTGACATAAATACCAAAAACAAAATACAATTGTGTATTTTTCGCTTTGTTACTCATTATAACATGCATTTTGCTATTAAAGCTAAGTTTTTCATTTTACAGTACTTATACGTTGTAAATAAGTTTCTCTCTTTCTTTGATCGAAATTTTAAAAAATGAACATTGAACTTTACATTTAGGGTTAAAGTTCTTATCTCTAGGGCCAATCTTACACTAAGGACAAAGTTATTGCTTTTAGGGTTGACTCGATCATTATATTTAACCTCAGATAGTCAATAAAACATTTGAGGCGAACAAATGAAGAGCTTGCTTCCAAAAGGCGCTAAATCCATCATTTTCCAATGGATTTAGCGCCTTTCGGTTGAAAGCTCTTCAATTATACATTTATGGTTGATGCTATTGCATCTCTCGTTCATATTACATTAAGTTAGAGGTGACGCATCTCCAGCAGAATACGATGGAAATCTGGAAAGTAGTGTGGCATGGACACATTTTTTATTTTCAAACCAGGAGTCAAAGATTTTAGCAGACATGAAAACAACAAAAATAGTCAAAAACAGAAAAAAAAACAGCAAAGAGAGGAAAGAGAGAGAGAGAAGTGAAGTTAGAAAGGTAGAATTCTCTTTTAATGGGTATATGAATCCAACAATGTAATATAAAAGACCGAGATTCAAGGTGTTCTTTCTTCTAACATCTCCACAGGTCACAATAAGACGAGAGTCTTCATGTTTCACGGTGGTAACAACGGTCTCAACGAGCTCGCTTACCATGGCGTGCCGGCAATCGTCATACCTCTTATGACCGATGGGCCTGATGCGGCGGAGCGAGTGAAGACAAGAGAAATTGGAGTAATCCTTGACAAAATGAACCTGACTACTGACTCGATTCTGTCTGCTTTGAGAGAGGTCCTCGACAATGATAAGTACGTCCTATTTAAAGGCAAATCAATTGCTACATCAGAGTCACGTTTTTAGAGATACAATTATACTGAAGCAGGCGATGCATAGTCAGTAAAATATCTAAAAAATCAATTTTCTGTAGCTTTGCAATTTGTTCAGACTTACCTTATCTTGAAAAATTGAAATAACATGAGTTATTAAAGTTCTTTTCAACAAGTACTCCTTTGCAACTGATGGAAAAATTGCCCTACATCGAAGTAGATAAGCGCTAAATTGATAAGTGTTTTTGTAGAAGCCATGATAAAAGAAAAAAAAATCATGGGCGTTCATACACGAGCAGGATTCGAACCTAAACTACAAAAAGTCAGGTGTTCAATATGAAACATGGAGCTGGTGTTAAATTTCCGGTGCTCTAAATATATGGTGTTAGATTAACACTTCTGGGTGTCATTTCAAAGTACAAAATGTTTTGTTTGTTTGTTTTCGAAAAGTTTCTTACTTACTAGGATTGTTCTACTTGTTGATTTTGAACTTCAAGCAAGAGATCAAGACTTTTCCGATGAAGTACTTGATGAAAAAAAAAAAGTGTTAACACAGTTACACCACAATAACATAAGTTGGTGTGGTCTCCTATTGAAGCTGGACGAGTGTTCTATCATTGACATTAACACCAGAAATATATAAAATCAACACCATGTGGTGTCATTATTGAATTAACATCAGTGTAAAACATATCACCAGCTTGTTTCAAATTAATACCACGAAGTGCCAGGCGAACACTTTTCAATACCATGACAACATACTTTCTACACCTATGGGTGTCGTCCTCTATTGACACTTGATCGGTGTTAGATTTGACACCCATGGTGTTAAATCTTACACTGATGTTTTTGCAGTGTAACACCTCCTCCTAAGTACACCTTTGTGTGTATATGTAAATGACAAGGTGAGTTCAAGGGGCTGCGCTTTTACTGATAGTGATAACGTTTAAAACAATGAAAAAAGAAACCAGGGGTAAAGGCAGAAAGGAGTATAGTGGCAATCAACATGCAATCATATACTTCTTATTAATTATCACCTCCAGGTACGACACGAATGCCAAACGTGTGTCTGCAATTTCTCGTGATCGACCGATGCCACCGCGGGAACGCGCTGCATTCTGGGTAGAACACGTGATGAAACATGGCGGTGATCACCTCCGCTCCTCTTACAAAGATCTCACTTTGGTCGAGAGTAGCCTGCTAGACGTCTTCGCGTTTTTGACCATCTGCCTTTTTCTCATTGTGCTAATTATTTACGTAATTGTTAGACGTCTATGTATATTTTTAAAACATTTCGCATGTTCACGGGAAACCAAGCGTGACTAAAGATAGTACAGAAAACTCCCACACTCTCGAGAAATCTGATCAAATACAATCAGAAACTGATCAGATTTGACCAAAACAACTTGTCAGCCGGACAGCACCACTATACTGATCAATATGATTGGCTAATTCTTGTCAAATATTTCACAATAACACGTGCTAAAATTTAAGCAGAAATTCATTTCTTTTGATCAGGTTACCATGCCGGCCAGGCATCTACATAAAATGATCCGGATCCGATCAAAACGATCCGGTAATTTTGGTTATATGTTTTGACTAGAAAACTTGCCAAATGTGACTAGGAACTGATTAGATTTGACCAGATTTTGATCAGGATAGCTAGTCAGCCGGGCACCTGCACTATTATCCGGGAAATTGTAGTCAATACACCATTGTCAAAATGATCAGGAAAACTAGTCCATGCATCATCAATTTTTCATGAAAACTGAAAAAATGACACCACCAAGAATTTCATAAGCACTTTCAAGCCAGATTTATTCAAATGATATCAATTTCAAATGATAGTATACAATACATTGTGAATACTATTTTTGTTATCCCATTACTATATCATACTCTCAAGAAATCTCCGTCACCATTTCAACTATGTCGAAATGACAGCAAATTTAAATCCAAGGATATAATGCAAGAAACATCTGATACTTTCTGTTACTTGATATCAGAATTTTTCAAGATAAAACCTGTACAGTAATATTGATATGACTTTAACAATACAGACATGCTTTGCTTCTACATTTACAAATTTGTCAATGGAATGAACGTTGTATGGGAACAGTAGTATTGTGTATCTACCTTTCAGTTGAGCAATGTAGCTCGTTCATGTTTATTAGAAAACAATTGTGCTATCCAGTGATCGAAAATTTGTGAACTGATATTATATGAAAACCTGATTCTATTGTGTGCAAGTGCTCACATAATGGTAGATACATAGGATTGCATGTTGCTAGAGGATATCTACTCAGAATTGAAAATAGCCTTTATCTGATTTTGAATTCAAATTCAACATTTTCAGTTGCTGTATATATATTCATCGAAGCCAAATTAAAATATGGATTGAGTGAAAGCAACAACTACATTAGTAGAACAATTCAGGGAAACTTTAGTGAGAATCATATAATTGGTTAAAAAATTATGATTTCTTTTACAGGTTTTGGTGCCGTCAACGCTAAGTTTAGGACTATTTCACTGCATGACGTCATTATGTACAACAATATCAAGAGAATATAAATAAAACAAATCGATGCATTTTCGCTTTTGACTTACTTTTTATTTTGACTTACCCCTTTCAAAAAGCAATGGTTGGGGAACAATATTATCCAGTAACAATTATGTCAGTAATAAGTCGATGCAAAGTGTCGCAATTATGGCATGAAAAATATATATTTTTTTGAATTCTCCTTGTGATTAATACTTTATACTGTTGTCCATTATGACGTCATGACGTGCAATAGTTTTATTCAGCCAAGACTGCCAATTAATATCAAACCTTTGATGTTGGTGTCCGCATCATTAAAGATTGAAAAAAAAAAAGAAGCATATCTTGCACCACGGTAAGATCTAAAACCAGAAGCATTAGTTATATGCTGCAATAAGAAAAAAAAAATGAATTGTGAGAAAATCCGACTAAATAACATTTTTGTTTGTTTTTGTTTGTTTTTTATTGTTCCATATTCCACATTTCAACAAATACATAAAACATAAACATCACAATACAAAAGTATGGATGAATTGTCAAGTACAGCTTATAAGACAATAAAACATGTGAAATATGAGGAATCTACATAGAAGCATTGCTTGTAGGGTGTAAATTCCCAGATGCCGATGGGAGATTATTTCTTACTTGGTATATGTAATTAAAGGAATGACAATTTGTGGATTGCAGAAATGTAAACGCCGAAAAGTAAAAAAGAAAAAGAAAAAACAAAGAAAACAATGTCCGCGGCAGAAGACTTCTTGAGAGTTGCGTGATCACCCGAGCGAGGTACAAGTCAGATGCAGTGTACAATAGCAGAGATACCAAATGTGTACAAAGGAAGTTCAGGAGATAATACAGAAATCACGAGCGAGGCACATGACTTATTGTTACATACTCGATATTGTCAGTAATGTGAATTACGAACAGAGAATGTCTAAGAGGATTGAAGAATAGCTATAGATATGAATTCAGAAAAACTAGTTTAAGTTTATGCTTAAATAAATAAAGAGACTGAGATTGGATTATTTCTCTATCCAACTCATTCCAAAATTTAGGTACTGTAATATTGTTTTTAAAGCAGATACGGTCAGTACAGGAGAAAGATGAAAAGAATCTTTTTGTCTTGTATGGTAAGAATGAACTTCGTTAAAATCCGTTAAAAACCGTGAACATAGATTGATAAGTTGGCACCTGAGAAACGCCAAAGTTCAGAAAGCACCCCTATACTGAATGGTATACCCCAGACATAGCTCAAGCAAAGAAGGTCTACAAGACTGGAGATTCACAAGCAGATGTATCATACACAAAAGCAAGGTACAAAACAAGAATATCTGATTAGACTATGACATTATCAATATCAATATCAGGGACTGCGGCACATGGAGCGGAGTGCTTTTTTTTTTTTTTTTTTTTTTGGGGGGGGGGGGGGGAGGGTTGGCTCGTAGAAAATCAAACAATAATTGAACAAATACAAATCAGAGTAATATTTATTTATTTATTTATTTATTCCGTCATATTTAAACAGAGTAGTCCCCTCGTTTCTCAACTGCTTTCCAGGGTAGCGCTGTGTACATATACATGATAAAACATTGGATTACAATAGACTTCATAAAAAAATCATATACAAGTATTACAAATATACACAAAACAATACACGCTTAAAAAGATACTAGACTATGCACGCAGAGAAATTACGGTTCTAATTTGCACCCTAGAGGGTGCATATCGTTGTAACACCAGCGGCTCCATTTAGGGTTCTATTTTTTTTTGGGGGGGTGCTTATTTAGCACCCTATATTTAACACCATATATGGTGCATATTTGCCCCCCTCCATTGGGTTCCCTTTTGCACCCAATAGGGTTCATATCGTTGTAACACCAGCGGCTCCATTTAGGGTTCTATTTTGGGGGTGCTTATTTAGCACCCTATATTCAACACCAGATATGGTGCATATTTGCACCCCTCCATTGGGTTTCCTTTCTGCACCCCATAGGGTGAACAAAAATTCAGGTACAAATTTGCACCCTTTCTGGTTCATATCGTTGTAACACCAGCGGCTCCATTTAGGGTTCTATTTTGGGGGTTCTTATTTAGCACCCTATATTCAACACCCTATAAGGTGCAAATATGGACCTCTATACAGGGTTCCCCTTCTGCACCTCATACCTGCACCCATTATGGTTCATACTGTTATTGTTGTAATTTTGCACCCTATGGGGTGATAAAGTCACCGCAATATAGGATGCAATACAATTTGCACACGTCTCTATTTAGGGTTACCTTTCTGCACCCCATATAGTGAAAATTATAACCCTTTTTTTAAACCAAAATAATCATATACTGGATGCATTCACTGACTTCACAAACAATTACCTAAGGTAACACTCCAGACATGAAGCAAAAATACCATGCACAGATTTACACACAGTTTCTCAGTCAATTAAATCCACAATCTTTCGAAAACTGAAGTCAGAGACTTCAATTCAACAACAAATAGAACATAAACATAATGAATACAGTGCATACTTACATATAAATTATTAACATTTTATTATATGTCTCATGGAAGAGGGAAAAGTTAACAGCGATTTTCTTTTTCATGGTTTACTTTAAAATGAACATCAAATATACATTGTATTTCTACAAATTCTCATACGAGATGCATATTTTGTCATAAAAAGGGCAATGTAAATCAAAAATGTATGAAATTTGGTCAGTACATTGAATAAGAAGAAAAATATTCGTTCTTTCCATCAAATGATTACTTTTTCTTCTTTTAAAGGAAGTTACCACATTGACAAAAAGCACTAATTCTTTTTATACAAAAAATCCCTGAAGCTTGTGCAGAGTAATAGTAAGCTATGTGACAAATATCTTTCACATTGTCCTTTTACTTCTAGAATGGATCATAGATATTTACCTTGAATTTACCGGTACATCTTACAATCAAAAGCAATCAAAAGCACCTTTATGACGCTCTTAGACATTAACAGCGATATGTCAACTCTGATTTCTCGTACACAAGTTATTGCCAAAACAATGAAGGGTATGGCAAAGTTCTGTCATATATATTTGAAACTCACTACTTGTACTGACATATTCCATCCAATTCCAAGCTCGAGAGCTTGCAAATGTGCCCCATTATGCAATTAGTATACTTCACATTTTGTTTTTCATATACAATTACACCAATGATAAGGTGAAAAAAGAATCAAAAAATGAAGAATGCACATCTAAGTTTGGTTACTTTTTTATGCACACAGCTAAAGATATGTCCCAGTTATAAATCTCGGGCAGAATAGCACATCTGAAAACACTTTTCATTGCATCAAATTAACATTAACAATTCCACAGAAAATGTTACCTCAGAAAGGGATAATAAGGTTAACCAGTCAGTGGTATGACAAACTGGACATAAAGAGGAAGGAATATGTCTTCAGTGAGACAAGTTTAAAAACAATTTTTTTTTGATACATTGTTTTTTTTTTTTTTCCAAGCGATGGAAACAAGAAGCACATTGTACTCAGTAGACCATAAATGTAATTACACAATGTATGCAGTTTAGCCCCAACATTCAAAATATTGTAAAGAGCAGTCGATTTTTCACATTTATAAAGCAGGTATTGGTATTGGCACCATCACAAGCATAATGATCAGGAGCAAAATATATTATTATTACTATTATCATCATTATTATTCCTATTATTATTATCATCATCATTATTATCATTATTACTATTACCATCAATATTTTACAGAGATTTATGATCATGCATGAGAAATACCTCAAGTGTTGATGTTACAGTCTCACAACTCTCCCAATCATTTTCAGAGACTCCAACTCTCCCGTTTTCGACGGGAGATCTCCCGCCGAAAACCCATTTTTGCAAAATCTCCCGTCCTCCCGTGTGAGATTTAATTTCTCCCGCCATGGCTCAATGTCTTTCTTTCTTATTGCTATCGTATGTTGCAAAAATAAGCCTTAGATAGCACCAGAGAACATCTATAACCCTAGGAACTTCGCGCTTCGCACACATAAACGTGGAGTCTCCCGTTTGCTAGGGGTTTCAGGCGGGAGAATCTCCAGATCAGAAGGTGTTTGGGGTTGGAGTCTCTGCATTTTAACACTTAATTTTCACCAAACCTTACACAAATATATCAGCACTTTATACAACCTACTTAAAGAAAGCTTGAAATTATAATTAGAGTTAGAGGGCAAGTCCACCAAGTTCATATTGACCTACATGTGGATTGAGTGAATGCGCAGCAATAAGCCAGTCCGGAGATAGCTCATGTGCACATAGGTACAAATGACCTTTCATTTTTCTCAGTTGGTTAGGCACTTCACTCAATGCAAAGTGACATAATGCAGCAGCTTGCCCACCATAGCCATTTATGGAACTCATATTCAAACACAGAATGAACCTAACCAGTGTAGATGTAGTGACCAGTATGGTTCGTCAATCAACACTTAGGGAATCATCTATTTTATTAAGTGGTGTCTTGAATATGTTAACAAACTTTTTTTGTGTGTTAACATTGCCAAATACCAGGCTTGCTGTCAAGTGGATGTACTGGCAGGCACCATTTATAAGGATTCCATGAATAATCCTAGCATTACACATGCTTATCTCAGTGAAATTAAAAAAAAAAAAAAAAAAACCTGTCTCTCGGTACAAATAACCTTTTTCTGCACATGCTCAAACTGGTACCCCAAACTGGCTTATACTATTAGAACACATCAGAAAAAAAATTGAAAAGCGGACATTCAGTTCAAAAGTTAATAATCTTTAAATCATTTGTGCAGTCGCAGCTGAGTGAGAAGAGTTTATGATGTCACATGCGTAGAACAATTCAAGGAAAACCTAAAAAGAATTTCATTTTTTTTTCTTTTAGGAAAAACATGCACATTTCCTTGACAAGTCACTGACGTATGTAAGGAATTGATAATAGTTTCTGCCTTCTTAAAGAGTGAAGTCCAGTGTTCTATTATATGCACACAAAAAAAGTAGATATGATATGTTGAGCTTTCTCAGGTTTTGGAACAAACTCTATTTTTTTTAATCCTTATATACATAAAGGGTTTGTGAGAAAATCATGCTTTTGTCAAGTGTCACAAAGCTAATCCACTTATGACATTGCATTGCCAGAGATTGCCCAAAATTGACATACATTGTGTGGCTGTCTACTACAAAAAACAGCAGGCGACTTATTTTTTTTTTTTTTTGTGTTCCCTACTTAAACAATCAGTTCTAAGTGTGCATGGGTTGTTGAAGCACTGAGGTTATCGATGGTGAAGAAATAACTGAAATATGAACAATACAAACTAACCCCATCTAGTATGAAATATAATGGAAAGCATACTTTGAGTATTTCATATCCATTAGCAGATTCATATTTTCATCCATAATCCACCCTCCCCCGCAAAAAAAAAGATAAAAGTGAATAGAAGTCAAGTTCTTTTTAGACTGTGTTTAAATTTGTAATTTGCAAGTTCGTTCTCTTGTATTTTTCTATTATATATTTCTTTAGAGTATTCTTGTTAATATTCAAGGCCAGTGCATTCTAAGAAAGGGAATAACCTGACAACAGTTTAGAAGACAGAATAAATAGTTACTATTATCTATGAAATTAGACATTTTCACGTATATTTTACAAAAAAAAAATGCTAATCTTCATTTCATGGAGTGGCTTTATTCTCACCCTCGGCTAAAAACAGGGAGGTGATTACTTTCTGGATTAAAATGGAAAGATGTTTCTAGAGCCGTGGTGTTTAGCAATTCTAATGGGGGGGGGGGGGGGGATTCAATGTGGCCCGTCTCAAATTTTATATGGTTTAAACATACATGACATATAGAAGTCTCATTATTATGCCTCCGCCCTGAATGGTGCCGGAGGCATATGTTTTCAGGTTGCCTGTCTGTCTCCCGGTCTGTACGGATGTATCTACGGAAAAAATGATGGGCTATCATCAAACCTGGTTCAGGGATACTACATGATGCTGATGATCTTATTGGCTTTTGCACTATATCTGCTAAAAGTCAAAGAAAATTTGAAAATAACTTTTTTGCTACTTCTCTAGTCAGGGAAATCGGTGCACTCGTGTGTACTGGTTGGTTGGCACATTCAGTTGGGTACAGCAAGGTTTCATCCTCTGCTTTCACAGGAAAGCAGACTCCCAACTTCTTGTTCTCGTAGTCAAGGTATATCTGCTCCTCTGCTTCAGCAACATGCAGCATGGTCTTCATAGCTAATCTCATCTTACGCTGCATAAGTCGAAACTCCTCGAGCTCTAGTTTTTGATGCGTTTCTATAGCAGCTGCGCCAGCTGCCAAATAGTATGCCCTTCTGGCCATCACTCTCAGAAGAACTGGCATGGCTTCCACACTGACTCAACGAGGAACCAGGATTGACATCCTGAACATCTTCCATCTCCAGCTCTGGCATCCTATATGGCTCACCAGTCTCTCGAGGTTGACCTGCATCACTCATCCTGAAGACCATCATTGAACTTCATGCATAGTGAACTCGATGATAAATAATCAATCAAACACAGGTCCCTTTGGCCCAGTATGAGACCAAGCTAACACCATGCATCAGCATGGATCAGCAAGGTTCAACCTGTAATTGAATAAAACAAAGTTCAACATACAATCAATATTGGAATATCTACCTGCTAAAGTATGGGATCAAGTATTTGTACTTCTGAAGTGATTTACCGTTTACATACCTTGTTTGTGTGACTTATTTTATGTCATGTCTAGCACATGCAACTTCTCCAGTGGATATTATCCAAATTCACATATCGTGTATCATTGCTTATGCTCTGTGATAACAGACATTTTATGTTTATAACACACATTCTATTTTCATTGATAGACAGCAAGGAGTCAAGGCCAACCTAAATTTTCTGACTTCAATCTTCATACATGTCTTAAATTCTCCTAAATGAACCAGGAACACTATTTTTCTTCATTAGGCACATCATACATGCCTACATCGTTCTTTCTGTCAACTTCACAGAAACCAATATCCAACTGAGCCTCAACTCGGCTCAAACGTAATAATTCCAATTAACGAAAACGATGCGACTATATCCGGTCACCTATTTACGTACGTACCTTGGTAACTGCGTCCAGCAGCCCCATACGCATAGCGTAATTACGCTATGCATATGGGGCTGTTGGTCGTAGTTAGTACCTTGGCTGAGGCTTTCCGTATTAACGTGCACTTTCATTGACTTATTCGCTATGCTTTACTGTATGTATGATCGCACTTCTGACATGTTAGTACACATGTACCTCGATACAACTCTTTCGCATCCGTTTTCACCACTTAGCATTCTATGAGCATAATTCACACATATCATCGATTACTGTTAAATATTTTCAACGGAATTACAGTACAATTATCTACTCACAACGTTTGGCTCATCAAAAAGATCAATTCATCATCCAAACCTCACGGTCGTCTGTCCATTCCAAACGAGGAACGTCAGTAGTATGCACGTACGTATACCGCGCGACCTACGGCGTGGCGTGCGCATGCGATTTTAGCTTTGCCATTGACCAAGTGCTCAACGGTCCACGCGTGCACGCATAATACGTGTACTTGTACTCGTTTGCTTTCTCTCTATGATAACGTCATTGAAATGATATTCTTGATCCCGGTGCGAGAAGAAAAAACAAATGTTTAATTCAAGTAGTATTTTTTTTTTTTAGTACAGTATTACTGATGACACTGTCACTCTTTAACAACGTGTAGTTATATTTTCAAATAAAAATATACGATAATATCCAAAAATAGTGTGGCATTTTAAGCAAACACCATTCAACACCCACATGTCAGCTTTCGGGAAAGACTATGGAATGGTTCCAAATTCGAACCCTTAAGACTTGGCTCCCTTTAGGGTTCGGATTTGCACCTCTACATCCATCCCGAACCCTATAAGGTGCCACTTAGTTAGATTTGCTCGTAGGGTGCAAATAAGAACCCTAATAGAACCCTAATTTCTCTGTGTGTGGAGACTGACATAACATTTATTCTTAATTCGGCATAGACAAAGTGTATTATTGAAGAAAAAAATGTGTAATAAAAATTACTGTAATGACACACCCAAAAAAAAAACAACAAAAACAACAAAAACTGAGTTTAAAATACCATAAAAGGGGTTAGTGGAACCAAAAAGAAAAATTATAAAAAAACACAATATCAACAGTTAAAAAAAAAATGTTAAAATCAATTTAAAAACAATATTCCTGAATTTCCAAAGGTTTCGGTTTTATATTCTTTTTCTAGGAGTAAATATGTACCATAATTCTCCCTCACCATGAAAGTCTTTACGCAGGTCCTAAATACTGATGTTAAAACACATAACAACATTTGAAAACTCACTCATCAATACTAAGAAAAGAATGAGTCACCTACAAATGAAGAGTTTGTTCGCAAAAACCGATAAGTCCATTTTTGAAGATTTTGAAGTACGGTCTCTGTCATAAAGTACAAAATAATACCTTTTAAATGATATATTGGTCACTACATATAAAGGTACATTTTTGAAGTTATGGTCAAAAGAAGCAAAAATTTTCTTATTATTCTCTTTATTTTTCTTGACCTTTAATCGCAAATATCTCCATTTGGCAATTATGGACTTATCGGTTTTTGCAAACAAACTCTTCAAATGTAATGAGGTTATTTTGTATTTTTTATTATTATTTTTTTTTATTTTGACCGTATACCCTACTGATGAAAGCACTGTGGTACCTTTGTGTATTAGAGTCACAATCGTCACATGTATTGTATCATTTCGTAGAAAATGTAACGATTATTACTGAGATAAATGATAAATATTATTCAAAATCGGATATCTTAACTTTTTTGAAGGGTAAATAAGTAAATTTGTCTATTTGGTATATGTAAATACATTTTCCTATTTTACTTAAAGGTAGGGGGTACCTTTTACAGAACTCCCAAAATGCAGCAAAACATTAAATATGAACCTCAGGGGACTTGTTTAGGCCACTGCTTAGAAATTTGGAAGTCAACAGTTATCTACAATTTGAATAATGCACAAAACTCAACTACTCAGTAGTTCTGTGTGTCAGCCACACTTAAGCCTTTTTTTTTTGTTGCAGTCTTCTGTATTTTTTATCTATAAACAAAAATCTAAAAGTATAAGAGCTGATGTAATAACATATAGAGTATGTGGCAAGAATGTATATAGAAATGAGGATTGTGTTGATGAACTTTCTTCACAAAATAAACATGATGAACACTCATGCAGTGCATGGGACTGCAAAGCTAGCCTAGTAATGTACTGGAATTTACGGTGAGCCCCGAAAAAAATTCAATTCAGAATCTAATGGTCAAAAAAATGTACTAAATGTTTCCTTCCACTTTAAATACTTTGTGGGAGTATCTAAAATGATACTCTCTTCAACATACCACTGTGTTTATACAACTCTTCATTTAAGGCGTGCAAATGGTAGCCCTATGTGACCATGTACCACAAATCAAACAAAAAGACGCAGCCCTCGATTTTATGTGATGACTCAAAATAAGATGGAATGGGTCAACCGGGTCAATGTTGAGTTTTTCATATTTTCTGAAAAAGCTTTTCTTCTTCTACATTATTCTTTGGTTTGGAATCATAACATGAACGGGAAAGTGTGTTTTCAGCAGTTTTTCTACTACACTTTTTTTTTTTTGGGGGGGGGGAGAGTAGAATGATCAGGTGTGTCTTAGAGGCCCCTTTTCATTTCTTGAAATCGTTTACACACTCCTCACTTTCAAGTCTAATAACTTTTGAATGGATAAAGCTACTGCCTTGAAAGTTGACATTAATCACGTACAGAATGTGCTCAAGAGCATGCCTAATTTCAGCTTAATTTGACAGTTCCTTCATTGTTGTTACTCCAGTGGTTTACATCCTGTGTTTTGTCCCTTTCATCACACAGCTAGCACAGCTTGGTAAAGATTCAATACTTGAATAGACCCTTTACTTCAGACCCTCTTTTCTCAGTACACACTTTCCCAGAGTGTGTGCTTTCTTTCCAGTATTTAGACAGGTTAATGGAGTCCATTTGAGTTGAGTTATACATCATTTTAAAGTTTAGAGTCTGCTCTTTCAGAATCTGCCCTTATCTAAAGACCCATATCTGGCGACTCTTTGTTCGTTTTGTGATGCAGGGTCACATATATACTTGGGCTATCATGGTAAACGAACAGTTGGAAACTTTTATAAGGTATTGACAGACAGGTCTTATTGGCGTAAAGTCTCAAAGGTAACACTTTTTCTGTTTTTTTTTTCGTTTCTTTTCTTATTTATTATTATTATTATTTTTTTCTTTTTTTACTGCCAGATAACCTCGTAGTTGACGGGACTCCTTTGTGATGTCGTAAAATTTTGCGTTTGTGCCGATGTCCAGGTCGCGATCATGCCATAAACGCTTGCAGCCATAGAACGTTATTTTTATTTTTTTTTTAGCTGTACTCCAGCCAGTGATGATTGCAGCACTAGTCCCCGTGTAGGTTTTTCATAACTTCACATTTGCAAGCATTCATGTGCATTCCAGTTCTGAGCCACAACTGTTCTCAACGAGCATGATGGCTGGCGTAGTAAAGGTGCTTATTTCAATGATAGGCTTGGTCGCATCAGTTAGTGGGCGTAACATCCTCATCTCCTCTGAGTACGGAGCGGGGAGTCACTTTATGGCCGGCGCGATATTGGGGAGGACACTGGTCGAGCGAGGGCATAACGTCACAATGCTTATAGGAGACGCATTCAGTTACAGGGCTAAGGATCCGCTCTACAAGGACCTGAACTTTGTGATCTTCAATCACTCTGGATCAAACGATGAGGTGATAAAACGATTCAAGTCGATCAGGCATCTCGTGTTTGATTCCTGGTTTACCCAGCTGGTAAAATATCAAAGAATCATAGAGCCTGGTTTCCATGCAGACTGCAAACACATCCTGGAAGACGACGCTGTCATCCGTGAATTGAAGAAGGGAGAGTTTGACGTGATGATAATGGACAAAGTGTGGTTTTGCCCACTCCTTATTGGGAGCAAAATTGGTCCTATTCCAGTGATTGGATCATCACCGGTATCTCTGTCTTTCATCGTTCATCTAAGTTCCGGCAATCCGATCTACCCTGCTTTCATGCCGGATACAAAACTGACTTCCGGTCTACCTCAAAACATGAAGTTCTTCCAGCGACTTTGCAACGCTCTAGTCATCGGCCTCTACACCAGATTTGTGTTTCCCTTTGCATTTCAAACGTATGACGCCCTCATTGCCGAACATGGATTAGGCCCCAAAGGACTGACCCTTTTTAAGCTCATCAGGAATGACGTCATACTGTGGCTCGTGAACACTGATTTTGCGTACGATTTCCCAGTACATATTACGCCAAACATAATTCCTATCGGTGGCTTTACAGCACGACCTCCGAAGCCATTACCTCAGGTGGTACACCGTTTCATCAACTTTGCTAGCACTATTCCCCTCGTCCTCTCTTCTCACTTCACCTGTGAATTTCGCTACTTCTATACATTAATAAGTTGCCTTTTTGTTTATTTTAGTACTTGTGAGGACACAGTAGTGTTTCATAGACATTTCTTCTTTGTAATGAGCAATCCACGTCCTTTTTTTTTTCAACATTCAGATTTCACTTACTTTTTGTAATTCCTTTGTTTTGAAGGCAAGACCTCTTTAACATCCAAGTTGATAAGCCTCTTCAAAACAACTTCAAAAATTATTGTTTACTTTATGTTTTGATTTTTGGTTTTATTTTTTTCACTCTTCTTGTATCTGTCCGGCTGTCCCATTCTTGGTACCTCATATTGTAGCTTCTCATCGATCAACAAATTCACCTTACATTGTAGCACGTCAGGTATTCTGATTGCAATCTATTAAGCTTGAATTCAGATGACTAATAAGCGTTCTGCTTCCTTTTTTTTTCCGGACAGGAACTGGAAGATTTCATGTCAAGCTCTGGAGAACACGGGGTTGTCTTATTCTCGCTCGGTTCATACTTTACGTTCGGCAAAGATATGATGTCACTCAAGTTAGGCATTGGGCAAGCCTTTGCTGATGCATTTGCTCAGCTGGATCAGAAAGTGATATGGCATATGGAAGATGCGGGAGCGCTCAACAGAACGCTACGGCCTAATGTCAAGACTCTGTCGTGGATTCCACAAAATGATCTTTTGGGTAATATTTTTCCTTTTTTTTCATATTGTCGAAAACTACTAAATTCTGAAGAATGAGATGTTTTGGTAAAAAACAAAACAAAACAAGGATTCTTTTTTTTTTCAACAGAAGTAACGAAGTAAAGAATCTGTATTTATTCATGTAACACGTGTTCCTGAAGGAAACGGAATCATAAGTGGACGATAGACAGAGAGAGAGAGCAAACATTGTGGAAAGGATTTTTTTTTGGGGGGGGGGGGTAATTTTGTAAGAACTTCATAACATCACTGTCATGAACTGAATCTGCCTCCTTTTTTTAATGAACATATCAGCAATGCAGTATACAAAAGGTCTAATACCTCGGTTAGTTCCTTATTTCACAGTTTTAAACGAACTCTAGCTGCAAGAATACAACTTTGACACCAGCATAACTTCACTTTTGTTACAATGCACGAGTGTTTCTCGTCTTCTATTTTTGGCCATTTGGTTTCTCTGTGGTAATTTCGTCATCGATTTCCGTCTGTCACGATGGACCATTTACCATTATCACCTACGACTGCCATGAAATACCCTCCTTTGTCTCCAAATTCCTTCCTACAGCTTCCTTCTTTTTTTTCACTATGTGCCCGCTGATGCAGCGCCATCCCGTATCGTTTATGTCAAACGCCCCTTTGTCTTTGTCTTGGCCTGTTAAGAGCATTCAGAATGTCTTTTTCACTTCCTTGTTTTAGAACGTACTGACAAAAAATCATTATGTCTGCTAAAACCATCTGTCACTCCCGAAAAGACGTTGCCGCACAGCTTTCTTGAAAGACCGCTTCCTGCCAACTTCCAATGTATTCTGCTGGAGATTGGTCACCTCTAAATGTAATATCGACGATATATGAAGTATCGACCCTAGATTAAATAATCGTTGACCTCAAATGCTTCGACGACCCTCACTTAACTTTTAAGGCTCAGTCAACTCTAAAGGCAATAACTTAATCCTGAATGTAATATTAAAAAAAAAATATCAACTTTGACGATAATTCTACATTGGGACTTGCATTCAATCGTATAAAAGACCGAAATTTGATATTGATTTCTTCCAACATCTCCACAGGTCACAATAAGACGAGGGTCTTCATGTTTCACGGTGGTAACAACGGTCTCAACGAACTCGCCTACCATGGCGTGCCGGCAATCGTTATACCTCTAATGGCAGATCAGCCTGACACAGCAGAGCGGGTGAAGGCCCGGGAGATCGGAGTATCTCTTGACAAAATGAAGCTGACTACTGACTCGATTCTTTCTGCTTTGAGAGAAGTCCTCGACAATAACAGGCATGTTTTACGTCAAACCAATTGTCACATTAAGAGTTACTTGTTCTCGAACACACACGTGAAAATTATACAATGTATACTTGATTAAAAATGAAAGCTCGGTTTCTTCAAACGCACTTTGTCATGAAAAACTATGTTAATAATGTGTAATTAAAGTTACTTTCAGCCAGAACTTCTTTGTGTGTGCGTATGCGAGAGGGGGTTGGGACAATAGGGCTCGTTGGTTTTTAGTATTTATGATAACGTTTCAAACATTGGATGACGAATCCAGTCGGAACAGCAATAAGTAACCATCACTTCTTACTTTCAGGTATGCCAAGAATGCCAAGCGTGTGTCCGCCATTTCTCGTGATCGACCGATGCCACCACGGGAACGCGCTGCATTCTGGGTAGAATACGTGATGAATCATGGCGGTGATCACCTTCGCTCCTCTTACAAAGATCTCACTTTGGTCGAGAGTAGCCTGCTGGACGTCTTCGCGTTTTTGACCACCTGCCTTTTTCTCATTGTACTCATTATTTACGCAATTGTTCGCTGTCTATATAGATTTATAAAACGTTGCGCATATTCACGAGATAAATCCAAACGTGACTAAAGGTAGAACAGTGCACTCCCTGTACAACGAACATGGTTATAACAAAAATGGTTATAACGAAAACGAGCTAGAAATCAGGTCTAAAAATTGTCATCATTAGAGTAGGTGGTATTAGATTTGCATAGAAATAACAAACACGGTTATAGTGAACTTTTCGTTATGACAAAGTCATTTCGGAGCACATAGACAAAGAAAAAAAAATAAATGTGCTTTCTTATAACGTAATGTGAATTGCTTACGAAAATATGAAGAGTTTGTTCGCAAATACCGATACGTCCATTTTTGAAGATTTTGAAGTACGGTCTCTGTCATAGAGTACAAAATAATACCTTTTGAATGACATATTGGTCACTACATATAAAGGTACATTTAGAAGTTATGGTCAAAAGAAGCAAGTATCTTCTTATTATTCTCTTTATTTTTCTTGACCTTTAATCACAAATATCTCCATATGGCAAATATGGACTTATCGGTTTTTGCGAACAAACTCTTCATATATAGCGAAGCGAACGTTTTACAGAGCGTCTCTGGATGAAAAAAAAAAAATGGTTCACATTTCAGTGTGTTTAAACAGAAATAACTCTGCGGTCGCTCTTTGCGTCTCACATCGTTTGTCATTACGAACATCTGTGGCGTTATTCCGAAGGTTTGTAATTCTTAATGTTCATGAATTCGAAGATGAAATTAGGTTCTCTATCACGACGGTTCATTAATTGGAAAATGATTTCAATCTTTGTTTTTCCGAAGGTACGATAATCGGAATATATAGTATGGTTCGTTAAAACAGTAAAAAACAAACAAACAAACAAACAAACAAACAAACAAACAAACAAACAAAAACCCTAATATTTTGAACTTTTTCCCATTTTCGGATTAATAAGCCTCGGAATTTAGCCTCGGAATTACGAACCGTATTTTATTTTTAGACTAACAAACTTTCGGAAGAACGAAAATTCCGAATAACGAACCTCTCATATAACGAACTGCAACCGAATCCTATAAAAGCATCACATTTCATTATACGTAGTATATATTTAGAAACAAAGCGTGAAAGCACAAAGACCCTAACGTAAAATTTAAACTAAATCAATGTGATCGCTTCCCATTAAATATTGCTTTTCAGCGAATGATAAGTACTTATCAAACAACGTAATATACACGCATGGGTTGCATGTTTTCATCATAAGTATACTGTACTCATTAGGCTATATAATGAATGTTTAATACACCGAAAAAAAAAAACTGTCTGCATGTGTCGAAGATTTCGTTACAGCTTGAATGCACTTTATAAACTAGCATATTCCTTGGACCAGGTTTTGGCAAAGAACTGCATGTAGATACAATTCAGAGAAAGGAGTTTGCTCTCCATGAGGAACAATTTATCTAGAAGTTTAGCTAACATAGGAAAGGTTCGTTGCAATCATCCTGTCTTGATGATCTTTTGGCGTCCAGCTGCATACTGAAATCACGCCCATCGAGTTCTAAACAAACACCCCTGACAGATCGTAACTAAGTCTCCGTCGTTCAGAAGAGATGAACAATTGTGTGTGTGTGTGTGTGTGTGTGTGTGTGTGTTTGGGAGAGAGAGAGAGAGATAATATAGAGGGAAATACTTGGATCATGGCTAAGACAAGACAAAAGTGATAATGATTGACGATCGGAGCAGCAGAATTTAAGGTATCCGTCAAGGTATGAGGGTATTTAGGCCAGCCCGGGATGGTTTGGGAGATAAGTGATTATTAGAAACGAGGCAGAGAACATATTATATCGACTAATTCCTATTGCGTGTTCAATGTATATGACATGACTTTAATAACATTTAGTACGTTATGTCCCTGAACTTCATAGACTGTTATTATTATTATTTTTTTTTTAGTGTAGATACCGCACATAGATTTCAGTCATGTTCAAATAAACTATCAAAATGTTATGCTACCAAGTCACCTTATTATGACATTCAGAAAGAATAGTCACGGGTCCATTTTTCAGACATTGCCTTTTTTTCAGTTGTCGATGAATCGACATACAAATTTCGTTCACATTGATAGAAGAATACAAGTGAAACTGCAATATTTCAACCTCAGAGATCTTTCGAGGCATGTAATATCTTGTATGCAAATACTTTTATGATCAAAGCCTAATTTAAGTACAATTCTGTCTTATACATAAACATTTATTACCCCATATCTACTCTTGAGTAAAAAAAAAAAAAAGAAGAATAAATTCAAAGTTTATGCCTATCAGACAGTCTGAAGAAAAAACAAATTTGCATCTCGTCCGCTCTAAAGGTGCAATATTTGCTTTAAAGTATGTTGAAATATTGAAAGGTATAATACCGCAACTCATTCCTTGTCTTACTATTAACAATAAAAATATGTGCAGTATAGTATCTTAAAATCAATGGTATCTTGGAGATGACAAAAAAGATACCTACTGTACAATAAAGTCTATAACGGCTTTATTGACTTTAGTTTGAGAGGTGCTGTGATGTTAACACAAATTTGAATACAAATGTGATTCCGAACGATATTGTGTATGTTAACATACATTATATTAGACGTCTTGAATAAACAACTTCTTGTAGCAATTTTGAAATCCGAGACAACAGAGAAATGTCTCTTTAATCACAAAACCTTTCTTATGATAATCTGGTCTTGGTGGTCACAAGTTGTTAAATTTTTGAGTCTTTACAGCTTGTAATAACGTCAAACATCCTGAATGAACTATGCCCTGCTCTGGACCATAAACAGAGCACCACAAGAGTATAGGACAGTATTGCACAATATGTGGCCTATTGCACGAAGTGAACAAATAACCAGAGGCCAAGGTGATTGTTACAATTTGTTTCGCTCGGACTCTGCACAATTGGAGAGGATTTCCGACCCCCCCCCCCCTCAACACACACACACACACACTCACAATACTTTTTTTAACACGAGAGTCGACTATTCAAATCGATTTGTTTGACGGTATGTATCCTAGCTCGATAACTCGCAAAGATACCACTTCATTGAGCAGTTTCTGAACTTTCACCGCTTTCTGGGAGTGGCACTGCGTCAGGCACTATTCACAGAAGCAAAATAAAACAACGATTCTATTTTGCCAAGGAACTTAAAGACGAAATACCTGTTCAGGTTAAAAATAAAACACTGCATTACAAATAATCTTTTCTGACGCGAGGCAATCTTTTTTTTTTCTTCTTCTTCTTTTCTTCTTCTTTGCTCCTCTTCCTCCTCCTTCTTTGAAACATGTGCTTATGTTTTTATGTGCATGCATTTCACACTTTGCCATGAATGCAGACTAGCAGTGGCCAGGGCAATCCATCATAAATTATTAATGAAGTATTCTTTTGACTTGGGGCCAAAACTAGAAGCGTAGTCAGCAGAGCTCTGAAAGGTGGTAGTCATGTCCATTGTTCAGGGTCATTGTAAGCACACAATCATATACAAATCACTGGTTCCTGTGTAAAGTTCAAGTTTTGTACAGAAGGTTAAAGTTTGACCAAAGTCTGGAACATAACTGCAAAATTAATCATGGATTAATTTCTAAAACAGATTTATTGCTTTCATATTCAAATCATGTCCAATTAATGTACACTATTTATCTATTACTCATACAGATGGCAGTGTTATCTGATAGCTTTTGAACTATTATGGATCAAAAGTAGAAAATGTGTTTTTTTGTAACACCTAGTATTAGGATGTCAGCTAATTCGAGTGGTGTAGGTCGGTTTCTGGGTGTCCTTGCAGAGCGAGACAATGCGATCGCAAACCTCGATGATAGAGGGCGTCACCCCACTCCCCCCGCCCCCCCCCCCCCCAAAAAAAAAGAAAAAGAAATAAAAAGAGGAAGGACTGACAGAGAGAGAGAGAGAGAGAGAGAGAAGGGGGGGGGGGGGGTAAGAGAGAGAGAAGAAGAGAGAACCGCAAAAGTTCGCGGTGCGGTGTCGGTATTGACCTTTGGACAGTGTTTCAACTCTCTCCCTCTGCAGCCCGATTTCACGGGCTGTCGATCCCAATGTCGTGAGCGCACGAAGACAGTTGCTTCATTTAATACGTTGTGAATATTCCGCGTAGAGACTGGTCGTGATTCCGTCTCGTCCCCAGGGTGCAGCTAGCAAGAGGTAGGTCTGTGTTCACATGGAAACTCGTCCATTTAACCCTTTGCGTGCTGTGAGTGTCGAATGGCACAGAAAGGGATAATGCTGACGTCAAAACCGCATTGACAGACGTAATTAAGGAAATCACAGGTGCCTCGGTTGACTCCACGTGCTTGATCAATCGCCTGCACACACAATTACGTACAATAATTGCACTATCCCTCGTCGTGTGATTATAAGGGGAACCGAATAGAATGGCCGCTCTTGCTTTGTTAGCTACTCTACTTAGCACGGTGGCCACGTTAGTCTATGGTGGTAACATCCTCATCTCGGGAGAATATGGCGCAGGAAGCCACTTCATGACGGGGTCCCTTTTAGGTCAAGTGCTTGCTGGCAGAGGTCACAAGGTCACCATGCTCATTTCCGAGGCCTTCGCACACCGTGCAGAGGATCCAGTCTACCGGGATTTAAACTTCGTAATCTTCAAGCATGCTGGTCCCATTGAAGAGGTGCGGAACCGCTTCAAGAGCATGAGGCACATAATGTTTGATCCAATACCGACTCAGATGGCAAAGTACGTGGAGATATATGAGCCGGGATTCTTAGACGACTGCAAGAATATCTTGCGAGATGATGACGTCATAGGGCAGTTGAAAAAGCAGAAATTTGATGTGATGATTCTCGACACTGTGTGGATCTGCACACCACTGATAGCGGCAAAAATTGGTGACGTTCCGCTGATCGGAATGTCGCCGGTTACCGGGATCGTCTTCCCGATCAACCTCAGTGCGGGGAATCCCCTCTATCCGGCCATCATGCCGGAAATGACGTCAGGGGCAACACAGCGAATGACCTTCTACCAGCGACTCCATAATGCGGTCCTCAGCGGCCTGTTCAGAGCCGTGTATCCCTCCGCTTTAAAAAGTTACGACGCCATCATAGCCGAACACAACCTGTTTCAGGAGGGAAAGACATTGTTTGACGTCATCAGGCACGACATAATGCTATGGCTGGTCAACACGGACTTCGCTTTTGATTTTCCTATTCCAATTACTCCAAACATCATTCCGATTGGAGGCCTGACAGCAAGGCCAGCTCAACCCTTGTCTGAGGTGATGTACAACATCTGAAGTGATTGATTGCAAAAACGGGCTCAGCGCGAATTGTGAAAAGCTTTAAGTAATTCGTCAATCATTATAATAGAGCAAAATAAAACTCTTCTATTCATACCTCGCTATCGAACATTCAAATTAAAATTCAATAACAGAGAATATTCTTAAATTTATGACTAAATTTATCCCAAATTGTGAATTTTTACTGTTTTTTTTTTGTAGCCGCTTTCGCAATTACAAGTATCCCAAATTTCATTGAATAAATTTCATTGTTTTAATCCAAAAATTCAGAATGGAGTTAAATGGGTTAGAGATCAAAATTTTCATCTCTTTTTATCTTTGTCATGTGTTCAAGCTAGTTTTTGCTTTTGATATTTTTGTTGATTTTTTGTCAAATTTGAGTTTCATGTTGCAGTATGAGATAAATCTACCATCCATAACTGGAATTTATTTACAAGTATTTTTTTATTTATTTATTTATTTATTTATTTATTTATATATTTATATATTTATTTATTTATTTATTTAATATTTATTTTTAGTACTGCTATAAGACTTAGATCGTGAGACAGGAACCTAATGAGGTTATGTGGCAGCGAATAAATCCAGATTCATACAATTAAAGCTACACGTTATGATAATGGGAATGCTCTTATGCTTCCACAAAACAGCTCTATAACACTTAATAAGAAAACATGCAAATGAGCGCGCTCATGATGTCATTGTCTCTTAATTATCCTCATAGAATCTTCATATTTGTTGTTGTTTTTTAGCAGTTCTTTTCTATCAAAACAATGAAAACCTAATGAATATCCAATATGTCGCGCTTCAATGGAAAGTAATGTAGCACCATTCGAATTGATTGATCGACATATAAAAGTGATAATAAATAGAAGATTTATTAGTAAAAGAATACAGGCTGGAAATGAAGGTTGATATCAGTTATTGTTTGACTTAACTTTCAGGAGGAGGGTAGAGTCAAACAGAACAGTACAAAGTTCAGCCCAATAAGACAAGGAACATGTTATCTTCACCAAACATGTCACAATCAATTAACACAAATCAGACAAACCGTCAATGTGAAAACGTCATAACTATCTTTTCGATCATTGCAGAGAAACATTCCCAATCAGAATAATCCCTTTTCTGTTCGTTAGTTTTGACTTAAGCCCTTTTTATTTAAAGAAATCATCATTACGAAACCTTCTCAACTATACTTTACACCTTGATGTTAATCAAACAATGTCCTTGTCACAGATTTACGTTAGTCATAACACAAATCTAAAGATTTGTCTCAAGAAGATAAGGAATATAATGGACGTGATGCCCTGATATTGGTACCTCGTTTACTTTGGATAATTTTTTTTATCTTTACCGATAACAGTTTTGTAGAAGAACATGGTGACGATTAACATCTCATCAGTTTCCCAAATTTTGTTTTACTCTAATGAACAATATTCCTGTCTCTGACTTTAATCTGCCTGTTTGTTTATTTTTGGTGTTGTTTACGCATAGGATTTGGAGAAGTTCATGGCTAGTTCTGGCGACCACGGAGTCGTCATTTTCAGCCTCGGCTCCTACTTCACTTTCGGGGACGACATGACGTCGATGAAGTCGGACCTGTTTAACATCTTCGCCGACGCCTTCGCCGAGCTCGATCAGAAAGTCATATGGCATATAAAGGAGGCGGACAAAATCAACATGACACTGCCACCTAACGTGAAGGCTTTGAAGTGGATGCCCCAGAATGATCTATTGGGTAACATATTGCGGTTACGTATTTTATTTTACAGTGCAATCGTTGCAACTGATTATCATGGCTACTACTAAAACACTGATCAATTCAGTGCTTATTTACGTCGATGTAGGGCAATTTGTCAATCAGTTGCAATGAAAACATCTCGACGGAAGAATTTCATGAATTTGAATAAAGTGCAATCGTTGTATAACGAAAACGGTTTTAACAAGGTTTACAACGAAGTAGAAATTGAGGCTGCAACAATATCCATTGCATGCATTTGCTTTCATTGTTTATTTATTTACTTATTTTTTTTTCAGTATAACGAATTTCCCCAAAACGAAAAACAAAATTACCGGTCCCGAGGACTTCATTATAACGTGAGTACACTGTACCTCGTTCCCTCGTTCACATACAATTGAATAAATAAACCAATAATGGGTTTAACGATGTGTATATGTCGAGTGACGCAACTCATTCACGAAAGGGATCATACTTCATTCATTCACCTTTAGAGAGCAGGATGCTAACCCAGTGGAGTAGTCTACCGACCTACTTACACAAGAAGATCGGGCAAATGATGCAAATCCGCCGTGGTTCATTCCAGGAGACTTTCAATAGCCAGCAGACAGTATCAATCACGGACATTGTGCCATACAAAGAAGAAGAAAGAGAAGAAGAAAAAGAACAAGAAAAAGAACAAGAACAAGAACAAGATGAAGGGAATCTCGCAACGATACAACGCTGCAATTCTAATATTACACTTCCTGAACTCAATTATATTAACGTACAATTCATTACAATTGTAATGTTTATCTGATTCACCGTCTTTCTTAAAGGGGATGGCGAGTAACTGATCAGTGGGAATCAGTGGGAATGCTGGGGGATGATTGTTTCAATCCTTGTGGGATTCATTTAAGAGTACATTATATATCTATTGTTGTGTGAAAATTATTTGCTTCAGAATGGTCTCATATTCAAGTGATGTGAAGTTTAATCGCCCAGTCACTGTACAGGCATGCTAACCTGGAAACATTAATATTGATATTGCTGCATTCACTCATTCCATATATACGGTGAAGTTGTCCTTTAATAACTATCAATATATACATAATTTCACTCATATTCCAGCATTTCCGTCATATCTCTTCATCAGGTCACAATAAGACGAGGGTCTTCATGTTTCACGGCGGCAACAACGGTCTCAACGAGCTCGCCTACCACGGCGTACCGACAGTGGTCATACCACTCATGGGGGACCAACATGACACTGGGGCGCGGGTGAAGGCCCGGGGACTTGGGGTTACAATCGACAAGATGAAGCTGGCAACGGATGTGGTTCTGTCCTCGCTCAGGGAAGTTCTAAACAACGAAAAGTACGTATGATTCTCCCACTCTTTTTTATTTGTTCAAATAAACGCAAATGCACAATTGATTACCGCAGTTGCCTTTAAAGGGATGGTAAAGTTTTGATTGAGATGGGGATTTAGAATTATTTTTTTTCGCGAAATAACTAAAAACATTAATATGAAATATCAAAGAGCATGCAATTCAAAGACGAATTAAAAGTTTATTTAATCAAAATCGGTTTTGAAATTATATGGATATCCCAAAACAATGAGGTCCTAATGAAAGGTTGGACCCACCTTTTTATCAGGAACACTTCCTTTGATATGTTTTTCGAGATCTCAGCAACCTCAAAACCAATTTTCATGTAAACCTTAAATTCTCCCGAGAATTGTGTGCTTCAATATTTCATATAAGTGGTTCATAACTACTTCGCTAAATGCAAAAACCTGAATCCCCACCTCAACTCTCTATAGGAAGTAGACATTCCAAGAATGTATGAATTACATTAATATCAACTGAATATGCCGTTATAAAAAATACATTATGTACATAATACATAATGTATTATCACTTTACATCAGAAGGTGTAACAAATGATCTGTATTTGCATTTGAATGCGTGTTTAACTGATAAGACCTGGACATAAGTTATCAAGGTGAAAGTATACACGTGAAAAGGCATAGGCAATGTATAGGATAATGGTGGATAATCATAGTTACAAAACATAATGATACCGAAGAGTAATAATATACAATTGATGACAATACCACTCAGAAGGAAGAGTTCCTTCCAAAGGCTTCTAAATCACTTATGATTATAGGGGAGATTTTTTTTTAAAGATTTTTATTTCACATGCTTCTCTTAGTATTTTCATTAAAAAAAATAATGACTTTATGTCATATAGTATTATCCCTTTACGGGAAAAAGGAAATGTGCCTCAGAAAAAGTCTACTTGTCTACACTCAATTCAAAAATAAGTAATATTTCATTGGATTTTGTGGATTTAGCACCTTCTCGAAGAACAAATGTTTGTGGCACGGTAATATTCAGCTCGTAAATAGATTTTGGTGACTTGTTTCAGTGACTTTCGTGTGTGTGAGTGTGTGTGTGTGTTTTTTTTTTTTCTGGGATGATTTGTTATCTCTTTACATTGTCTTCTGGTTTCCTCAATTTGTCCAAAGAGGTTGTAGGCATACAACTTAGATATTGCACTGACCATAACCTAGTAATTATCTGGGTCATCTTGCAAGGACTCATACACAGACAGGAAAGCGAGCCAGTCTAGCCTTACGGGGCTCAAAGTGCAATCAAGCATGCGCAATAGCTTCTGATCGGATCCTGCTGGCTTTAGCACCTTTCGGGAAAAAAAAAATACAAAATTGATCTACATAGCTGTAAAGTTGACTGTTTGGGACGACTACAAACACCTATGATATTTCCGTCAAAAGGCCCATTTTCTTTTTTCTCTTTTCTTTTTAATCGTTTGCAGGTCTTAGAACGGATCTCTCATAATATATACATACATATTTATTTCCCATTATCATTTGATTTTTATTTGGATGACGAATCTCAGGTATGCGAAGAATGCCAAACGTGTGTCCGCCATCTTTCGTGATCGACCGATGCCACCGGGGGAACGCGCTGCATTCTGGGTAGAGCACGTGATGAAACATGGCGGCGATCACCTCAGCTCCTCTTTTAAAGATCTCACTTTGGTTGAAAGTTTTATGCTCGATGTGTTTGGGTTCTTGATCCTTGTTCTATTCATTTTAATTATGTTTTTCTATGTAACTCTTCGTTGGTTATTTAGGGGGTGTAAAAAATGTGTATGCTCAAAGGATAAAATCAAACTTAGCTAGC
This sequence comes from Diadema setosum, assembly GCA_033980235.1. Classification (NCBI taxonomy): domain Eukaryota; kingdom Metazoa; phylum Echinodermata; class Echinoidea; order Diadematoida; family Diadematidae; genus Diadema; species Diadema setosum. The sequence goes on along the minus strand of CM067070.1, from coordinate 6,790,502 downwards.
GCCTAAACGTGTTTTCATTTGAAATCATTTTCCACCAAAGCGTATTCCCTTTTGTAGTGTGAATCGACATTCCTTTAACATGTACTTAAATGCCTTTTTGTTATCAACGAAACGTTCATGTCTTTGACCAGTCAAAGTTAAACCAATTTAATTTAATCATTTGAATGCCTGAATATAACAACGACCCAAATCCAAATTTGGCTATCGTCTTTGGAAACCATTTACGAAGTCATGCAAATACAGATAATCATTCAGGTGACTGTTTTACATTCAAATTTGTATGAATAACATCCCAACAACTGAAAACACTAAAAGCAGTAGGAAGTTATTTATTCATTTATGTTTTCCCCAAATTTTCTCTAATGGACTTGGGTCATTCTTATATTCAGGTATTCATTTGTCTATAAGCTCATCACTACCAGTCTGCAATATAGTTTCCAGGCAACTTTCAAACAATATTACATCAATACCAACGTTACAGCAACAATGCAACACTTTAGAAGTTTAATTACAATGCGTTTTTTTTTTTTTTGTAATACTGTCGAGTGTCGCAAGATTACTTCCATTATCCAATATTTTTCGACAGATCATATTGGTGTCATAGCAGCACCGTCTACATTTCAAACAAAGGCAAGTCGGCTCAATTCTGCAGTTTTGTGTATTTTTTTTGTTTTTTTGTTTTGTTTTGTTTTGTTTTTTTTTTTGCTTTTAATAAATCGTGCATTTCCGTTGACACGACCGTGTTATTTCGAGCAGTCTGACATGTCTGGTGCAAGAAATACTGAGTTGATTTAATCAAGTTCTGATATTGGTTTCAACCCAGATTATACGCTGTCTCTTGTTTGAAAGGCAATTAAGATGTGATTTTAGGACCAAAGTAAAACTTTACACACATGAGGAATGAAACATGCATTCCCTAAAAGCCTGAAATCAAGGATATCAGGACACCAGAAGCGAGTCAAATATTCTGTAGATGGAATCATACGTTTTGTATGTGGTCAATTAACAATTTATTTTTCTGCCTTTTTATTCAAGACAACAAAAACACTTTGGTCGTTTCTTAAAGTTTTGGTGCCTCAAAAGTTTCTCTGAATTTCCTTGTCTTAGTTTGTGTTTTAGGTTAAAGTACCTTTCATATAACTAACACTGTGAGACCTACTCTCCCCAAAGTGCTCTCATGTCTTAGTAATCATGCAATTAACTGCGACCAGCAGCCCCATACGCATAGCGACCAGCAGCCCCATACGCATAGCGTAATGGGGCTTCGCATTGTAGTATTCAGGATCATGAAAGATTTAGTATCGCGGGTAAATATCGACTTAAAATCCAAAAAATTCTTCAATTTGAAGACTTACCAATTAAGTTGAAGTATTGAAAACAGGCTTCGGGCAACGTTTGGTTCTGCCAATAGTCCCTTTCTGTTCGAATTGATGACTGAATTTGATTCGGTCGAGAGGACCTTGGGAGGGCTACATACACTGAGTACTACGGCCAGCGCATTGGAACACATCACATGCGCACAAATGTCAAATCAATGAAGGCATAAGATGTTTGTGTGCGCATGCGCTGGCCGTCAATTCAGCGTAGCTCTCCCAAGGTCCTCCCGACCGAGTCACATTCAGTCATCAATTCGAACAGAAAAGGACTATTAGCAAAACCAAACGTTGCCCGAAGCCTGTTTTCAATACTTCAACTTAACTGGTAAGTCTTCAAATTGAAGAAAATTTTGGATTTTAAGTTGATATTAACCCGCGATACTAAATCTGTCATGATGCTGAATGCTACAATGCGAAGCCCCATTTAGCTATGCGTATGGGGCTGCACGCTGCTGGTCGCAGTTGTCGTGCAATAATGGTTTCGTACAGTACGTGTATTACCTCGCCGCCGTACGGCGGCGGCTCTGGTACGAAACCATTATTGCATGATTACTAAGACATGAGAGCACTTTGGGGCGAATAAGTCTCACAGTGTTAGTTATATGAAAGGTACTTTAACCTGAAACACAAACTAAGACAAGGAAATTCAGGGAAACTTTTGAGGTACCAAAACTTTTTATTATCTTTAATATTTTGGTAGAAGGTTTTGATTTCTTCTTTATAGTAATCTTCTTTATCAGGTGATGCGTTAGCATCGGCGTATTACCTATTGTATCTGTACGGAATCCTCCTTTGTTTTTTCTTCTTCTTTATTTCTGCAATATGTTGTGGGCACGACATCTCAACAATGGCCAATTACCATGAAATCTTCAGTCAACAAATCTCATGGCAATATCTGACGACACGAAACCTTTCATGACGGTAACTTATCTGTTTTTTTTTTAATAGGCCCTATGTATGAATGAGATCGTATGCACGTAGTGGTTTTCTTCTTTGCTAGGTGTTGTAGAAGAGGTTGGGTCTTATCATTTTAAGGAAAATGAAGTCGGATCCTCTCTGGGGTTCAGTAAGAAACATTAGATTTGCGCGAACATTTAAAAAAAAATCTGCGCATGCGCACAGCCGCTCATCTAAATCGAAATCGCGTCGTCTGAGTTTTCACGACGGTCTTTGCTATTTTGATAGTGTCTGGTCAAATTCACGGCGCAAAGAGCAGCTCCTTGATGCCATGAAAGCGAAGGACCATATGGAGGCGCTACTGTGCTTTGAAAAGACTGCGGCGGCGACTTCGCGAAATCTAAAGCTACTTTGCGACACGATGCAGTAAGAGACTTAGGAGAACGGTCAACGCAACCGCTGTCCTAACGTTCCCATCACAAATCTACAGCTCCCCAGTGATAAATATATGTTTAGACGGAAATATCTTTCTGACTCATATTGGTTTCTTCCTTAATAGTTTCACGACTCGTATCAGTTTCCCCTGATAATTTCTTTTTCGATAAAACAGACATACCTGTAATTGTCACATCATCCTTTTTGTGCCGAAGAGTATGGGCACGGTGAATAAACTAGACTATGACGTGTTTTTTTTTTTTTTTGTGCCGATCGGTACTCATGCAAAGTGGGTTATTACGAAACGACCTGTATATGAATAGGGAAATGTAAACTCTCTTTTGTTATTATTGGAGAAAATCATATCTTGCCTTAATTAAGCTAGATTAGCTCATTTCACTGTAATATACACAGAGCACTGCTTCATTTCTGTTTTTGTTTTCTTTTCTTGTCATTGACTCATTGATAGTGGTCACTTCCTCGACCTCGTCATGTTCGGATGTGACGTGGATGGGCCTGCTGCTGAGTGAGCTAGTGGAGACGGAGAAAAAAAAGTGTGTGAGAGTGTTTGTGTTTTGTTGTTGTTGTTATTGTTCTTCTTCTCTAATGTAATTTTGCATCGTATCATTTTTTTTTCATTGTCTCATAGTTCCATAAATTATATCGAAAAGATCATCTAATTTTGAATACAGCACACTCGTAAAACGAACTCGTAATTTGCATACCATACGTATGTATACAGATGTTGCGCGGCAAAATCAGTTAGGGATAACACTTTGAAGCTGCAGGGGCGGATCCAGGATTTCAATAAAGGAGGGGGGAGCGCTAGGTGCGCCCCCGCCTGGATTTGTCATGTAAAAAGCCCGTGTTATCTCCGGACATCCAGGATGGCAACAGCCAAAGTACACGGCGTTAATAGGTTTCAAGCCAGAAAGACTAACGAGAGGGAAGAGAATATATATATCGTAGGAAAATTGGACCACTGCACGAGTCTGTTATCTTCATCAAAGTATCTTCATCAAAATATTTCCAGTCTACTACAGTGCCAAACAAACATATTCACAAGAAAAACTGGAGAATCTACACGTCAACCACCAAGTTATTTTGACATTTGTTTTTACGATCGACCAAAGGTGACGGAAAAATCAAAATAATGTGCTATATCAATTATTCAGACCGTGTCTATATCACAAATGAATAACAAATTATATATGAGTATGGCAAAATCAATTAGTATGAAATGTGTTGCTAAAGAGTTATGCGCTTTATATCCCACATTCATCAAACTGCCTGAAAAATATTACTGCGATATAAATCAACCCATCCCCTACTCGAACCTGGTGACCTATGTATTTAGTCTATGAGGATTTCAGAATTCAGTATGGAATGGGTTAAATGTATTTTGATCAGAATCGACAACAGTGAGCGTTTTACTGTTTTTAAATAGCTTAGGGATACGTAAATTATACATGTCGTCAAACTCACTATCTCTGTCAAACGCCTACACTTGCTTGAATGTAACTAGTACAGACCAGCGTTACTTGCTTAATTCTCTACTGTTGGACTGAATTTTGAACGCATATAAGTTCACGCATGTGACTTTGTTTCATCCATTTAATACGCAATGCCTCGCGGCTGAAAGGTTAGCTATTTATCTTATCGAATATCGAATGGGTGGGACATATCTTAACATCCATTTAATGTTGATGAATTGCCGTTCATGGGATGATATCTTTCTGTCATTGTGGAAGTACCACGAAACCATCCATGAATTCTGGATGAATTCGGCGATCTCTTTAACCCGTTTGAACGTATACAGAATGTAAAAAAAAAAGAAGGAAAGTAACCGAAGATCAGAGGTCAGCTATGTCAAAAATATGGTTTATTCTTGTAGAATGCTTACTAAAATACCAAGTAGCTCATCATTTTTAATTTGACGCCATGTTTTGTCACCATTGTCACGGATATGGTTCTTTAAGGGTGAAGGGTAACAATATACTTTTTCGAGCATTTGGTTTGTAAGGTACGAAACCAAATTTCTGTAAGCTTTTTTGTTTTGTTTCATCGTTTGTTTGTTTTCCATCCAACGTATTGATGAAATATTATCCCCTCGGTTAACTTTTGGCAAGTGACTACAATCTACAATGTCTGATGAGCACATCATTCAGCCCTTACCTTATATGAACCAACACCTTCGACGAGTCAACCTTCCCTGTTGGCGCAAAGCTGTGAACGATGCTGCATGTCTCGCATTGCTCTTCTAACCATTGCGGGATCATGACGAAGAACATCGATCTCATGCCGAATACGCGCCTGCAGTCACCCAGATCACGTTGTGGAGATGTGTATACCCTGCGTGTCAAGTCATAAGATCGTGGAGGCCATTCCATCTCATGATTGAGGGCTGTTATGGGCTGACCAAATAGCTCTACCACTGACCCTCTCACGACCAGCTCGAAGACGGTGAGCTGGAGGACCATTGATTGCTTGTGCAGTGCACTTCCGTTATAATGAAAACGGTTATAACGAAATTCCGGTTACAACGAAGTAAAAATTCAGCACGCAACATTATCCACTCTATGTTTATCTGTTCGGTTACAACGAATTTTCGATATAACGAAAGAGAACTATCGGGCCCGATGACTTCGTTATAACGGGAGTCCACTGTAGCGGTAGTCGATTATATACGTTGCGTGCCAAACTCCGATAGGGTACAATATCCTTTAAGACTGGAGTGCTTCCGTCGGATTTTTTTTTCGAAGGTTTACTTCTGATATGACTGCATACAACTGTCGTGTTTTTGGTCTGATATTGTACATATACGTCCGCATTGAAATAGAAAGAAAGAAATATGCGAACCAATGCTGTGATGACAAAATTGCAAATAAATATACACTCGGCAAAATCAAAAACAAGACATCAAATACATGTACTTGTTTTTACGAACGGTTTTCACACAAGACTTTGCTAAAATTAAGAAATTACATAATTATCATATCAGAGATAATTTGTCTTTCAACATTGTAAGTGAATTAAGAGTCACAATATGTGCAGGAATGTATACAGTCGTGTTTTTTTCTTTTTCATAATCAACGTGCAAAAGAAAACAATGACGTAAAATTGCCCTCAAGGAAAGTCAACTCACTGAAATTGAGTCATATTAATATTGCACAAAGGAAATTAAAGCGTGGCAAAAGTTTCCAGAGTTCTGTGCACATGAAAAGAATGACGTATTGTGTCTACAGTGTATTTCTAATAAATTCTTTATTGGATTTCAATTTACACAGTTCATGAGGAAAGTGGAGTTATTTGACGTCGACACGGAGATAACGTCAAACTTCCACATACCAGGGAGGTGAGACTCTCACCTCCCTGCACATACTTTAATCGTCGCAGAGGCAAGAGGTACCAGAGGAAGAAAAATATTTACTCTAGACGTCGAAATTTCGGAGGTAATGCCGAACAAATTTGGAGTCTTCTTAATTCTCTGAATACTAACAACAATCGTCTTACAGTATATAGATATTATGTTCACCACATGTTTTCAACCGAATTACGTTAGTGTTAAGAATATTTCGACCAGCAACAGTTTGTATGATTTGTTTAATGACAATTGTCCGATACGATGACCAAGCATTACTAGTCTAAACTATACTAAACGCAAAGATGCTTTGCACAGGTCACTGCCTATGGTGATAGCCGAGATATTTTGTAGTAGGGTTAACAGACGAGTTGAATGAAGGACCAATCGCCCGCTCAGTCAGCAGATCATAGTGATTCCAATAAAACCCCTTATACACCGCACTTAATAGAAAAGCGGACGGATAAAGCGCTCCATTTGCACAGTAACTAAAAAAAAAAAAAAAGAAGTAATGGGTATAGCCTCTTCCACTCGTACATACATTTACTGTATACACGCTTTTGTTTGGATACTTCACAGTTCATAAATTCTTAAACTTTTAAATCTTAAAGGAGAAGTCAAAGCAATTTTCAAAATTTGACATCATGTAGTAATACATGTAAGTCAGTCATACCATTATGTGAAGATTTGTGAAATCTATTTTACATTTCAGTCTTGATCAGATAAACTTATGCCCTGAAAAAACCCCAAAATAGTTACGTTGTATAAGATTGATGATACAGCAGTCTTCCGTATTCTTGTAATATAGCAGTACATATCTCCAGTACTATACCACTTTCTTTGCGACTTTATGCAGAATTGTATGCGTGCTTTCTTCAGTTCTACTCTTTGAGCACGCAGTCCTGCATTATTATCTGAGAAAGCTATGTCCTCATCCTAGTTCATAATGATTTAGCCTAGTTATGAATTTCGAAAAAAAAAATATTCCTCATCTCAATCAGTTCAGATTCTAAAACACACTACCCAGTTTAACTAATGTTTAACTATTCCAAAGTTCCTTTTGATATTTTGTTACAGTCCACATCAGCTCAAACGGAAAGACGCTGTGGGGAGATTATCAGATTAGATGAAGATAACGTGAAACACATTCTGTCCATAAATAATGCCAACTTTCAAAGCAGTAGCACTATCCTTTCAAAAGTTATTAGAGTTGAAAGTGAAGAGTGTGGACAAGGTTTTTCAGAAATGAAAAAGGGATTGTGAAGACTCACCTAATCACACTATTCTACCAAAAATGTTCGAGATAAACTGCTAAAAAAAAAACACACTTTCCTGCCCGTTTTATGATACCAAATTTTAGCATAATGTAAAAGAAGACCCGCTCTTTCAGAAAATATGAAAAAGTCAAGTTCGGTTACGTTGACCCATTTCACTTATTATCAGTCCTCACGCAAAATCAGTGTGTGCGATTTTATGTTCGTTTTGAGGTGCACGGTCACATATACACCTATAGAACCTATAAACAAGTTATCGCGGTTGCTGTAGGTTCATCCGTATCTATTGCAACTCTGAGTTTCATGCAACCTCCATGAGGCAATTATTACTTCCCAAAAATAATACCAGGATGTATAATAGATAATACTATATAGGTATAAGAATGAAATATAAAATAATATCAAGTATATATATATATATATATATATATATATATGAAGAGTTTGTTCGCAAAAACCGATAAGTCCATATTTGCCAAATGGAGATATTTGCGATTAAAGGTCAAGAAAAATGAAGAGAATAGTAAGAAAATATTTGATTCTTTTGATCATAACTTCAAAAATGTACCTTTATATATAGTAACCAATATATCATTTAAAAGGTATTATTTTGTAATTTATGACAGAGACCGTACTTCAAAATCTTCAAAAATGGACTTATCGGTTTTTGCGAACGAACTCTTCATATATATCTATATATATATATATACACATGTATCATAGAAAATTTAATTTACTTGTTCATATAACGACATTGACGATGCGTTTTCTCTATTTCAATTTCTTTATCAAAATGTTCCGAAAATTATTTTCGTGACACTCCTGTCCAGTTTCTTCAACGGCAAAAGCAATAATATTAAAGATCTCGTCTTCTCATTTCATTTCATTTTACTTCATTTTATTTCATTTCATTTATATCATTTTCTCAAAGAATTACAATGTACAAAAATAGCATCAGAAAATAATAAAATCACAGGAAAATACATATGTATTTTCATACCATTTCATTTTTTTCTGGTACTCTGTACATTATTCCTATTGAATACGGCGGAATGTTTTATAGGCACAGTGAATTAAGGAAGAAATAAATGAACATGTTTACGTAATTGACGTTACATAAAGTACTTATACAATCATGTGTCAAGGTAAAATAATCTATATATTTACAAATTATTGAGATTTAGTTTTCAAATGAAAACAATATATAGGGGACGTACAGAAAATCACTTTATACGTTCATAAATCGGTTTATCACTAAAATCCATGTCATAGACTCTACGTTTCTGTTATTCGTTGTTCTGTTTTCTTACAAAAAATACATTAAAACCAAAGGAAACAAAAGTTTGCACAAAAAAAAAATATGGCGCGCACACAGAAACACACAGTTACATACTACCACATGCACGATGTGTGTGCTCAGAAACAAAAGTCCTTACGTGATATACGACAGACAATTGTGTTCGTATTTGAAGTCAGAGGAGTCCGCCAGTTGATGTTCCATCCACAAACTAAATATATATATATATATATATATATATGTGTGTGTGTGTGTAATATATACAAGAATTGCTTATCAGCAATAAAAAAGAAAAAAAAATGTGAGTATTCACTTCTACTTTTGTTGACCTACTCCAGTTGTTAGTGCTAAAGTTTGACGGATTAATAATAATAATAATAATAATACATACAATTTCTATAGCGCCGTTCTCCACTTTGATTAAATGCTCAAGGCGCTTTACAATTGTACATCAAAGCGAACAGATTGAAGATACAAGTACATCACCGTAATAGAAGAAGATGAAGAAGCAGAAAAAAAAAAGACATGAAAGTCTGCCTTCAAAAGACACTGGTCTTCAAAATGCACTGCTAAACAAATAGGATTTTAAATTACTCCTGAAAGATGTTATAGAGCTTGAGTACAAAAATCACTACAATTTGTCCAGCAAGTGCTTGAAGACAAACATTCAAAGATAGAATACAACACACACTCAATTAAAAACTTACAACAGGAGAAATAAGCGAAGAATTAAGAGCTCTGCTGGCGGGCAGCCACCGGGCGCGCGTAACCACCACAAAAAAAAAAAAAAAAAAAAATAGTGTGTGCGACTTTATGTTCGTATTGAGGTGCACGGTCACAAATGAATAAGTTGGTAAAGTGATGTAATCAACGGGTTTTTGACAGGAACACTGACCATATTTTCAGAATAAATAGCGCTCTTTTTCAAAAATATTCATATTCAGTGCAGGGTATCAATACACCCTAATGACCATAGTTCGTACACCCTTCATCATAATTACATCCCACGTACCACAGAGACAAAACAAGAAGGGAGCAAGTCATTGGTTTTCTCATTATTGGTGATGAATTTTTATTTGTTTCTTTTTTTTTAGAATTCCACAGTATACCTATATTGCTTGTTTTGAGGGTTATCTCATTTTCAATTTAAAATTTATTTCATATTTCTCAATGAAAAATATATGAAAATACATCAAATAGAACAAATACAACCAAATAGAATTCATTTATTTGAATTTATGGCACAATGTGTCTGGTTAAAATCGTTTGCTGATTATTACTAATCACCTTGTGGCGAACCATAACGGGTTGGCATCATTCGTCCGTTTTCTCGTGTGTATGGGTAGCGTCACCACTTTCGCGGGTTACCCTGCCCCTTGCTATGAATGAATACATTTGGATCTTCTACGTGCGGCAGTCGTGACTAACTCACACATTGGGCGCCCATTAACGTCATATCTGAGGGGCAGAGAGGTTTGCCTGTTGTGGGCACAGTACGACAAGATTCGGGTATCGAAGTCAGTGACCTTGAATCGGAAGGCAGACGAGCTACGACTGAGACATATCACCACCTTAAAATACGATGACACATGAAATCAAACTTAAATGGACAATAGAATATTGTAACAAATACGGAAAATGGTGGTAAATCTATTTAATTGTGAATCTGTTGAGATGCAGGACATTTTGGCTACCTTTTCAATTTTAGAAATAATAATTATTTCCTATTATTTGTTATTTTTTGCTTATAACAAGTGTTTATTGGCACATTAATATACAACTATAAAGCTGTGTTGTACCTATTTATTCAAGACCATTGCCCAAAACAAAACAAAACAAAAAACCTTTCCTTGAAAAAAAAAATGTCAAGTGGCTCTACACTCCAGCACTGTGAGGACAGTTAAAGAGATCGTACAGTTTTGGTTAATACCCAATTTCAGGTTTCTAACATTTTTGGTGAAATAATGATTTTTTGTTAATATGAAAGAGCATGTAATTCTATGAGGAAATCAACATTTATTTAGTGAAAATTGGTTTTGAAATGGCTGAGATAGCCAAAAAATAGTGATTCTAATTTAAACGTGTAGGACCCACCTTTTATTACGATCGCTTTGTTTTACTTTGTTGTTGGATGTTTCAGTCATTCCAAACCCGATTTTCATTTTTGAATTCTATGGATTCCACTTGAAATGGTATCCTTTGTATGTACTATATCATAAGTGTTTTTTTTTTTTTTGGTATCTCGCAAAAAAGTTCAAAGCCCAATTCTCATCTCCGCCAATACTGTACCATCCCTTTAAGCCATGTCTTCAGGAGAGTTGAACAAGCTCACTCAAAGCTCAGTTAGGACATCTTTAATTTACATAAATGGACGATGAAAGGCACATTGAAGCGTCCTTAATGAATGAAGAGATACTGCTAAAAGTACGCAGTGTGATCGATCTCTCGTGTCTACGAAGGACGACAGAAGGGGCGGGGGGGTGGACTTGATTTTGTGACCCTTTGCACTTTTTCTTTACGTGTGTCCTTTTCTTCTATACTTCCACACAATATTTTTGGCAACAACAAACGAACAACAACAAAAACAACAAAGCGAAACGAAATCAGTTGTATTGTTTTCTTTTGGAAGTAGAAAGGCAATTGAACTGAACAGGGGTACGGATGACCGACAGGAGTCCCTTTTTTTTGTTAGTTTTTTTTTTCAACTAAATTTGCAATACGGAACATATAATGTGTGCACATTTTTCTTCCTAAAGAACACGTTATGATGCTTTACTGTTACCTTGTAAACGAAAAACTGTAGAGCTACACACGTGAAATGCTTCGATCACTCTCTTTGTTTCCGTTTGATATAATGTATAGTCATTTATATTCATATATGTATAATATATATTTGATATGGGTTAATTGCGTAAGATGTCCCCAATGTTAATTTATTCTTTTCATTGTCTTTATATCAAGTAAAACATAAACACATGCAAAAACTTTTTATACCGTTTTGATTATATTATTTTTCTGAGGTTACTGCAATATATAAAATTGACAATCTCCTTAATTTAAACTTTTCCTGATACTCAAAATTCAATACAACATTAATCCCATATGATTAAAATTACTCGATATCCTTATTATGCAAAAATTAATTGTAGATGTAAAGAATTGAACAGTACTAGTTCATAATTTTGTATCACCTCTGCTTTTCAGTTGAACACCTTGTTCCTCCATAATAATCCCGCTTTTTGTTAACCTTGGGAAGTATGCGTGACTTCTTTTCTTATTTAATTCATTAATTTTGTACACTATATTTTGGTATATCATTTTATAATTCACCTTGCATTACGCACATTTTTTTAAAGCAATTTGTTAAAACAAACTGTTTGTGAATTACATGCATTGTAAAGTGTTTCACACTTTTTTTTTTGTTGGAAAGAAATAAAGTATGATTGATTGATTGATTGAAATAAGAGACAGAAAGTCCAAGGACATTTTTTCAGTGCACTTCGATGATTGCAGAAGTGACGATTTTTTTTTTCATCTTTTACACTTGCTGAGACACTGTGCCATCTCTCTCTCTCTCTCTCTCTCTCTCTCCTGGGGAGGGGGAGGGGGGCAAAAAAGCTTTCAATTAATTGCGTTGGCAGTGGTATTCATATTAAAGCATAAATTTATCCCGTTTGGTGACGCGCTTTTTAATGCCTCGGTCAGATTCATGTAGAATATCTGTAAAAATAATGATATGATTCGAGCAGTAGGATGGTGTTGGAGAGATATCAGTGTTTGCAGAAAATATAAATGTTAACATCACGCTTAAAGGCAGTAGGCCTATAGGACGTTTCAATGGTGGGGAGTCACAGAGCATTTTTTTTTTCCTATAAAGGCTGTCAAAACCATTTTTATATAAATACTCTAAATATTACACGCCATACATTTTTTAGAAGGTAATATCTTGTAATCTTTGTAACTGAATATCATTTCATTCATTTTACATTTTCAACAAGAGTTGTATGCAATGCATTTCAGTTATATGTATCAGGAAGTGAATTGGTGCATATGATGAAGATATCAACATTATTATGGAAAATATGACATAGTGAACAGTGGCTATCAAGAAGGTAGTTTCTCATCTGATGATTCAATATGACAATCACCTCACAAAAAGAAATGCTTGCAAGCAATATCAAATTGGACGGCCTAACTCTTTTTTGGGTGCATGCTTACTGAATGTAATATGTATATATTAAATACATATTACATTATATATATATATATATATATATATAATTATTATTATATATTAGCTAAGAAAAAAAAAACGATTTTAATTGATTCCAATGTAAAGCGGTTGATTGGGATTTTTCTATCAATGGCAGTCATTCTGCATCATTTTCTTGTTGATTTTATTTTGCTACAGTGGCATTTTAAGATGAAATAGCGAACAGCTTACCATTTTTGTTGTATGTCTTCTACTTCGTATCGTGGGAATTCGAGATGCCTTTGGTGAATAAAAGTAATGTTTTGGTTTATTTCCATCTTCAAATTATTTACATTTACTGAATTTCTTATTCTTAGATTATTTTCAAATTAATTTGTAATCCCTACGCATGTATTGATGTTTCCTGTAATATCGCTGAAAAGATATTAGAGTTATGTATAAAGTGGTGTTGCAGAAAAAAAAAGTCAAACAAACTTTCTCCTTCTGAGCATACGATGCAAAGAGTTGCAATAAGTTTATTATCATTTATGTATTGTTTCCTTTTTTATTAATTCACCTATTTATTTATGTATTTACTCATTTATTTTTGCTTTCTGAAAAAAAAACAACAACAACACACCAGATAAGAGGTTACAGTAACTTCCATTCGACATTAAACGCTTAGAATACTGGGGCTAATGGTATAGATAATCAAATCAGCATTAATATATTCCACTTTAAAGAAGGCCTGAAGCATCAAAACAAACTCGGAAACACTCATGACTTTTAAAGTTTCTCTATCTATCTATCCATCTATCTATCTATCTATCTATCTATCTATCTATCTATCTATCTATGTATCTGTCTGTATATGTGACCTGCCACATTAAAAGGATCCTAACGTCGCTGGCGTCTGAGCCGAGAAAGTCGAGTTTGAAGTCAGATGATCAAAATCGGAAAAAAAGAAGGATTTCTGTTGGCGTAGTTTTGTAGTATAATGTATCGTCGATCACAGCGGAAATTTCGAAGCTAAATGATTGAAGAAAAGGCAAGAAATTAGCGTTTATCTGGGCCATGATTTTGTGTCTTTCAACGGAACAGAAACATATCCAAAGATTTGGATTTAGTACCGCAGCTAGACTCCGTCCCTGGCAACGAGGGAGTGATTCTATCGGTCAGTGCGTGGCATCCTGGTTACTGATTGGTCATGTGAAGACTGTTTGCGCTAATCTTGAATGAAAATCATGGAAGTTGCTAGCCTTCTATTGTCAAGAGGTCTCGCTGTCTTGCATCATGAGAGCGCTGGAAGGAAAACTTCGAAAGCGGTTTTCTTTTCTCGAAACGCTGATTTTCTAAATAAAAAATTTCGAATAAAATATCGATATCTCTACAACTAAGTATCATTATGAGTCGTGTTATATTTGAAATTAATATGGCAGAGTAAGGGCCTAATGTCACGTTATTTTAAGAAAATTCTCCTCCCCTGACTTTCGGATCTTTTCCTTTCATTTCATACAACATGCCGCAATGTAATTTTAGGTGACTTCTTGGAAAGGTTCTGTAGAAGTTCTTCCTTCATTTTTTCCCATCCTATTAAAACTTTCTTTACCACCTTGTATTATATTGGACAAGCCTTCGTTTGACAATTCAGCTGAAATACGCGCATCCTTTGAAATGGTCCTTCCTGGACAAAGTTTTAGAATGGGGTTGTGACGTCTTAAATGACGTACCCATTCAAAATCCCAGACAGCATGAGTTATTAGTGGTGCCCTCTTTAATTTTTGTGTGTCACAAAATCTTCATATTGTTGTTTGGTCATGCTGATCCAAGTTTGTTCAGAGTCGCTCTATACTTGGATGAAAGTATTAATCATATATATATATATATATACTCTCTAAAAAAAATCGAGTGAAAATTTTCACTCTTAAAAGAGTGAATACAAAAAAGAGTGAATTTCGAGTGAAACTGGAGTGAATTTTGAGTGAAAATGTTCATTTTCACTCATTTTGGAGTGACGTCAGGGATCACTCCAAAATCTTCGAGTGATCCCTGACGTCACTCCAAAATGAGTGAAAATGAGCATTTTCACTCAAAATTCACTCCAATTTCACTCGAAATTCACTCTTTTTTGTATTCACTCTTTTTAGAGTGAAAATTTTCACTCGATTTTTTTTAGAGTATATATATATATATATATATATATATATATATATACTAGTTGTTTCAAGAAACATTTCCCACTTTGGATTCTCAACAATTCCTAAACTATATATCAGATAACACTGTCATTGATATGAGTGATAACAGAATAGTGTACAATTTTGTTGGAGGTGGTTTAAATATGAAAGCATAAATCAGTTTCATGAAATCCATGATTAATTTTACAGTTAGGTTCCAGATTTTACTATTTTCTACCCTTTGCACAGGGGTCAATGGGTGTGTATGGGAGTGTGTGGTTAACACCCTGACAATGGCCCTGAACAATGGCAAGGGTTTGACTGGTTCATTATCTATTCATGAGAAATTCCACTATCAAACTAGTCTGTATTCAGCCTCCCGCAGTATCTGTGTAAAGTCAAACGCCTGCTGATACTGTCGTTGAGTGGCGACAGTGCTCTCCCTACTTCTGACAAACGAAATTACAATGAATAACTTCTGTTCTGTCGTAAACATGGTGACAGGAAGAAAAGAAAATCAATCAGAGCATACACTTGTGTATATGGAGAATTAAATGAATCTACTGTGAAACATATCGCCCCAATGAAAAATGCTGCTGAACTCTTTACGAAAAATGATCTCTTTTTATCGAAAAAGCGACAAATTTGTCAGACTATTACTTGAAAATTTTATCAAAAATGAATAGATTTAGATCATTTATGCTTATTCATATCCCAGATTTAGTGATATGTGAAGCAAAATTTGAAAATTGTTACCAGCTGGAATGAAACGTGGTGTTTGCGAGCACATGGAAGCATGTGCTTACTTTTTCCATGTGCATGCATTTTACCCTTTAGCGTGCATGAATTCAGACTAGCAGTGCCCAGGGCAATCCACATGAATTATTGATTAAGCATTTATGTGCCTGGGAGCGCGAGACTGATGCCTAGTCAACAGGGGGTTCAGGCATGCCCATTGTTCAGGGCCATTGTCAGCACACACTCACATACACATCATTGGTTCATGTGCAAAGTTCATTTTTGTACAGAGGGTTAAAGGGAAGGTAAACCCAAAGAGCAATGTGGATTGAGTGAAAGCAGCAACATTAGTAGAACACATCAGTGAAAGTTTGAGAAAAATCGGACAATCGATGCAAAAGTTATGAATTTTTAAAGTTTTGGTGTTGGAACCGCTGGATGAGGAGACTACTAGAGGATATGACGTATGAGTGGACAACAATACAAAGAAAATATAAAGGATATTCAACAAAAATTCACTTTTCTAGAATTATGAAAGAGCGTGGACCAACCGCTTTCAGAAAGCAGGGGGAATAATTGCTACCCTTAACATATGTCAATATCAAGTTGATGGAATTTGTAACTTTCATGAAAAATGGATTTTTGTAGTATTTTCTTTATATTTTCTTGATATTGTAGTCCACTCATACGTCATAACCTCTAGTAGTCTCCTCATCCAGCGGTTCCAACATCAAAACTTTAAAAATTCATAACTTTTGCATCGATTGTCCGATTTTCTTCAAACTTTCACTGATGTGTTCTACTAATGTTGCTGCTTTCACTCAATCCACATTGTTCTTGGGGTTTATCTTCCCTTTAAAATTCGACAAAAATCTGAAACCTTACTTCAAAATCAATCTTAGATTTAATACAACTGATTCATGCTTTCACATCCAAATTACCTTCAACAAAATTGTACACTATTCAGCTATTACTGGTGTATTACTAATGACAGTTTTATTGGATGAATAGTTTTTGGACTATTAATGATCAAAAGTGGGAAATGTTTTTTTGAAAAAAACAAACTAGTATATATTATATGTGACCCGCTACAACAAAAGGATCCTAAAGTCGCTGACGGCCGAGCCGAGAAATTCGAGTATGAAGTCACATCATCAGAATTGGTCAAATCAATCGGATTTCTGTTTTTGGCATAATTTTGTAGTCTAATGTTTTGTCTATCATCTGCCAAAATTTTGAAGCTAAATGATCAAAGGAAAGGCAAGAAATCAGCATTTTTCTGGGCCATGATTTTCCAACTTTCAATGTAACAGAAACGTGTCCGAAGATTTGGATTTAGCGCCTCAGCTAGACTTCACCCCTAGCAACGAGGGAGTAACCTTATTGGTCAATGCCTGGCATCCTGATTACTGATTGGTCACGCGTAGACCGGTGGCGCTAAGCTTCAATGAACATCGCAGAGGTTGCTAGGAGCATGCCTTCTATTGACAAGCGGTGAAAACTGTCTCCCCTCCCCTAATCATGATATCGTCGGGAGGAAAACTTTGAAGGCGTTTTTCTCGAAACTCTGATTTCCTCAACCACTTGACATGCGCTAATAAAATCATTGATATCTCCGCAACCGAGTACTTTTATGAGTTGTGCTATATATGAAATTAAAGTAGAATAGTAAGGGAATAATGTCATGCCACTTTCTAGAAAATTGTCCTGCCACAACTTTCGGATCCTTTTGTTGTAGCGGGTCACATATGAAGACATGAATTTAAGAACGACCCAAGTCCAATTTTTGGCCAAATTCAGTTTGATATGGGAAATTGTAGCTTATGCATGGACTCATCTTGTGTATGAATGATGAACCTTAATTACCCCCGGAAGTGCCTGAAATGAATGAGTTAAATCTTATATTAATGTAAGAATGAAGGACTTACGTCATTCTTACAGTCATACTATTGCGCCCTCTATTATCCTTCTCTCATCTCTATGGCAAAATTTCATGTACACTGTATATGAATCAAAGAACGACCCAAGTCCATATGATTCAAAGAACGACCCAAGTCCATCACATAAAATGGCCTCTCCACAATTAATGTTAATGTCAATTGTCATAATGATATATCTGCCCCCCCCCCCCCCCCCCCACGGAAGAAAGCAGTAACTGCATAGCTGCTGAGCTGAGATAAATGCGATTTTGTGTTTTTTGCAGATTCTTTAAAAACACAGAAACATTCAAAAATAATTTTGTGGTATGATTATGCACCATACCTAACCTAGTTGTCTAACAATACCAAGGAAAACATTATGTTTCCATTATTTTTTAAATGTTATTTAGGAAAATGCAGTTACTGCGGTGGCTCACCCTTGATTCTGGGTAGTTTCCCAACGGAAAAAAAGCAGTAACTGCAGACGGCCAGGAGTCTGCTGTTTTCCCCATGGAAAAAAGCAGTAACTGCACATGTCACATGACCATAGTAGGAGAATTGTTACCACCACCATGTTATAAAGTTCTTCTACTTTCTGGTTAGTCTAGATCTATAAGATCTAGGACCTAACGCTAGACCTAGACTAGGTCTTGTCGATTGAATGGCATTCTGTGTAAAAATAAGGTGTAGGCCTATACCCTAATTGAACTTAGGAGTGCCCGGCCTGGCCCCTGACACATGACCCTGGACTAGACAATAAAGTCAAGTCTCTTCGTCTTAGATCCTAGTCGAACTCTGACGTTACACTTACGCTAGACTACAGATCTATGCCCAATGTTAGTGCTAGACCTAGATATATTACGTTAGATTAGGCCTAGGGCCTATTGACATTTTGTCTAGTTAACACTAAACAGTTACGTAACAATAGATTAGACTCTAGATCTACTCTGTAACGTTAGATCTGGTAGACCTAACTTTAGGGCCTACATCTAACGTTAGACTAACGTTAGTGTATTAATACTAGTGCTCATATATTTTCAGCTCACCTAGATTTTCTGGTTCTTGCCAAAGCCATGGCTACCATGACTTTTCCTCTGCAATTCATGATAGATTTACAGGCATGCCTGGACCGCAGAAACTGTGTGACAGCATGGTTAGCACTGGCATGATCAACAGACCTGCAATACTGTGCAAGTGATGACTGTGATGTGATGCAATGTTTAGCTAGTGTGGCTGCAGAATTTATGCGCATGCAGCTTGCTGCACGCGTATTCTGCACTCTGAGCGCGCTGAGTCTGCCAGGTTTGCTAGTCTCCAGAAAGAAGCTTTTTCTACAACTTGTCATAATGATGATTCCCTGCGGGCAGCGTCAAGTTACTGGTGAAACAATCTTTTTATATCTACTCCGCTAAATTATGGAAGAAACTGCTGTTTACATTGTTTTAAAAGAAATTAGTAGAAAAAATAAATGGTATTAGGGAAAAAAATATACAGGAAGGACTCTACAGAGTCTGAATGATTAGACTAAATTGTTAGTTACTGCTTTCTTCCGTGGGCTTTGTTAGTTACTGCTTTTTTCCGTGGGGAAACTTGCAAAGTTGAATCAACTGGATGCAGTTACTGCTTTTTGCAAAAGTGAAAATTGCATTTTTGGTCACTTTCATTTTTATTTTTTTTTTTTGCAAAACTGACCTATTAACATTGGAGAGCATTGGGTAAACTATTCATTTTTGCAAAAAAGTAAACATTCATAAAAATGTCAGTTACTGCTTTTTTCCGTGGAGGGGGGGGGGGCAGATATGTTCTAATGTGTATATACAATGTTGCCTTCCCATCACAGTTAAATAGAGCATTATTGGACAAATAAAAAAAGATATGAAGGTTTTTACAGTTTACTCAAAATGGTCTTCCCCCATGGACTTAGGTCGTTCTTATATTAAGATACTCATATATATATATATATATATATATGAAGGGTTTGTTTGCAAAAACCGATAAGTCCATTTTTGAAGATTTTTAAGCACGATCTCTGTCATAAAGTACAAAATAATACCTTTTAAATGATATATCGGGCACTACATATAAAGGTATATTTTTGAAGTTATGGTCAAAAGAAGCAAAAATTGTATTATTATTCTCTTTATTTTTCTTGACCTTTAATCGCAAATATCTCAATTTGGCAAATATGGACTTATCGGTTTTTGCAAACAAACTCTTCATATATATATATGAAGAGTTTGTTTGCAAAAACCGATAAGTCCATTTTTGAAGTACGGTTCCTGTCATAAAGTACAAAATAATACCTTTAAAATGATATATTGGTCACTACATATAAAGGTACATTTATGAAGTTATGGTCAAAAGAAGCAAAAATTTTCTTATTATTCTCTTTATTTTTCTTGACCTTTAATCGCAAATATCTCCATTTGGCAAATATGGACTTATCGGTTTTTGCAAACAAACTCTTCATATATATATATAGACTGCGAGAAGGGGTCTCGACCATTTACAGCACCAGTGTAGCTCCTTCATTATTTATATTCAGTGTGAGAAGAAGAGCAATCGTGGACGTTGCTAGTTCACCACGTAGCATCCTAGTATCAGCCGACGTGTGTAGTTTGTACACAAACATACCTCACAATGAGGGTATCCTAGCAACAAAACGTGCACTGGACAACCGCATCAATCCACATCCCCCGCGACTGACCAACTCTTGCGCCTTTTAGAGCTTGTACTTAACCTCAACTACTTCCAGTTTCAAGGCAAAGTATACAAGCAAACTCATGGAACTGCCATGGGGACCCCCTGCGCTCCCTCACATGCAAATCTGTTCATGGGTGACTTAGAGCAGAAACTGATCTTCTCGAAAACCAACACCACAAGCATCTTGTCAGGCAGTTGGAAACGCTTCATTGATGACATCCAATTCATATGGCTAGGATCACCACGCACACTGTCGAACTTCCAACTGTCCTTAAATGAAGCGCACCCCACTATCAAATTCACATCAGTCATCCGACACTGAAATCACCTTCCTTGACACATACCTCCTACTCGACAATGGCACCCTAAACCCACGGACACACATGCATACCTTCTACCCACATCATGCCATCCCAAACACACATTCCACAGCATACCATACAGCCAGGCCCTCAGAGTGAGACGTATCTGCTCTAACCCAGAAGACGAATCGCATCATCTCGAAGAACTCCGCAGCCATTTCGTAAGACGCAAATACGACCCACAGACCGTAGATGATGCCAGAACAAGAGCAAAGCAAAAACCCAGACCTTAACTCCTCACCTACCACAAGCGTAGAAAAACACAACGACCAATCTTCACAGTCACATACAACAGAGCCACGGAAAAAGTCCCACGCATCATCCAACAGCACCTCTCAACACTACAGTCGTCACAATCACTTCAGAAAACTTTCCCCGAACCCCCTCTCATCTCATACCGCCGACCGAGATCACTTCGTGATATCTTAGTTAATGCAAAAGACCCGAAAACACAAACACACCACCAACACACAGACATCCACCCCCACTCTGGATTCTACAAATGCAAATCAAGCAAATGCATCCTACACAAACACATTACAGAAACAAACTCATTCACAAGTACCACCACAAATCGCACACACCCCATCACAGACTACATCGATTGCAAGTAAACCTGGGTCATCTATCTACTGACACGTACACTCTGCAAGAAGTAATACATTGGCAAAACAGAAACCACACTCTACACACGACTCAACAACACTCGCTCAGAAATACGAACATTCAACACACAATCAAAACACCTCTCATACACAAGGCACTTCAACCTCCCAGAACACAGCCTGAACTGCTTACAAATCACTGTCATTGAACTAATCAAGAAGAACACCCGCTCTGTGATTCTAAATCGTGAATCCTACTGGATAGCCACACTAAAAACATTACAGCCAAATGGCATCAATGTTGATCCTTAAATTGTCTGGCAACAATCAGTCAACTATCCTTTGAGTGTAAAGAACAAGTTCCAGTGGGTTTCAGGAGGTTACTTTTAGCAACTGTTCAGTTTATTGGCAAGAGAAGTTTATCATTACTTTACATTTAAGTTCATTTAAGTGCTGGAGCACAAACTTTTTTTTTGAAATATTAGCATCCAAAACCCTCCAAACCAAAAACGTACAATACTAGACACGACATGAATGCCTTGTAGTTGTGAGTTATGTTTCTTACAAACACTGAATTTTCTGCTTTTGCAATGTATTATGTTCAAAAACACTCTTGAACAATTTTCAGATTTCGTTTTTTTCTTAAGAGAGGAAAACGGTGAGTTCATGTGAAGCATGTTCCTAGAAGTTTTATTTGGTAATATTTTTTCTTTACCCATCTCCTCAACTGCAAGGTAATATTGAATCTTGGGTTATGCCTGACAATGTCCCGCAGGTTTCAAGAGGTTACTTTTTCAGCTATGCTAGCCTAACCTTGAGGGGTCCTTTTTATGGCCCTCCTGGCCACACCCACCACCGATGACCAGCCAGACGTGCATTTCCATACTCAGGGGCATATGTACCATATTGCTATATACATAAAAATCGGTAACCTTTTCAGCTAGGCTGACCCCCGCTTGCTCCCGGACTAATAATGTAGAAGAGGAAAAACGCCTTTGAAAATCATGAAAAACTCAAGATTGCCTTGGTTGACCCTTTTCACTGTTTTTTTCTTTGTCCTCAGAGAAATTCAAGGGGTGCGACTTTTTTTTTTTGTAATGAACCATATCATAATCTAGTATGTATATGTATATAGATATATATTATATATTTACAGATGTACTTTATCACCGCGTAAATGTGTTACGCCCCGATTCAGAACAAATGCACATAAAGGACAAGAAAACAAATAATAACCTGAAGTTTGCAAAAGGATAACACCCGACAGTTGGTGAATTTCAATTGTCTTTAATTATGCAGTTCCAAGTAATGAGTGAGGGGCAATACACACAGTTTTTATTGGTGTATCCCCGAAGGCAATGAGAACCAATGAGAATCCATGATTACATATTTAGCATTTCACTGCCGTAAATTAATGAAGGGGGAGAATCACATAATGTAGATATTTTGACGCTATGTGAATAGTTCCAATCAAAGAGAGAGAGAGAGAGAGAGAGAGAGGGAGAGTTTCAGCGGAATGAAAGTCATATGACGATTGAGTTGTCAAAATTAAATGCTTTATTATACAAATGATGCACAGGATAGAGTGCGTTAGTGAAGGTGCGGGTGCGCCTCGTGCATGTTGCACCATTGTCAATACTCGAGAGTGCGCCGAACCTTCACTAACGCCACGAAATAATCATGTGCATCATTTGTTTTATAAAATGGGTCGAAAACTAACATCATTTTCACGTACCTTTGTGGGTCAATACCAGTCAGCTACATGTAGCACTCGCTCAAAAGTAAGATGTCCGAAGATGTTCGTCCCAAACATTTACGCACGTCGCACTCGGAAATCCCGCACATATAAGTACTGTACGTATAAGAGCATGCGTACGCCACATGTTATGCACAAGAAAGGCCGGCTGGCAGCCCGAACTAGAAGTTGTTTACAGGATAGACAGCGCGTACAAGTAGCGCGCGACGCACTTGTAACATACTGATTGAGCGTGCACTGCTAGTGTAAACATTGTGACGTCAGTGACTTTACGGCGTGCATGTTAGTAAGAAATTAATGCACTCACACGTGACTCATTTCAGCGCTTCCAATTGGCTACATTCTTGAACCCATTTTATAATGCTCTTTATAAAATGGGTTCAAGAATGTAGCCAATAGGAAGCGCTGAAATGAGTCACCTGTGCTTTCGTTACTCAGTCCCATTGCACTGCGTGTTAAATCCTATTGCCGATCGTCTGTGCGCGCGGCGGCTCCTTTGAATTGCATGCATACGCGCTGTCAATCCTGTAAACAACTTCTATTCCGGCCTTTCTTCCCTTGTGCATAACATGTGTGGCGTACGTTTTATACGTACAGTGTACAGTAGACCAAGCGTTGTGGGACCCAGACGCATACATGGAGTCACTTTGAAGGGCAAATCCAACGATTTAGCAGGTTAATTCTCACGCCGATTTCAGAGTATGTTGTCTAGGAGGCCTATTTGAGGAGTCTATGTCAAGTCTTTAAGGTAAAGGGTGCATATTCTATGTAAAATAAGTAAGTTTTCATGCGGGAACTTAAGTGTCCGGAAACCCAGCCCCCCATCATACTTATACTGTATGTGCGGGATATCCGAGTGCGACGTGCGTAAATGTTTGGGACGAACATCTTCGGACGTCTTGACCCACAAAGGTACGTGAAAAACGCTGAAAAATGCTGTTAGTTTTCGAATTTTCGACCCATTTTATAAAACAAATGATGCACAGGATTATTTCGTGGCGTTAGTGGAGGCGTATTGCTCACTCTCGGGTATTTACAATGTAGTGCAACATACACTCGGCTTCGCCTCGTGCATGTTTCACAATTGTAAATACCCTCGAGTGCACTATACGCCTACACTAACGCACTCTATCCTGTGCATCATTTGAAGAGTTTGTTCGCAAAAACCGATAAGTCCATATTTGCCAAAATGAGATATTTGCGATTTAAGGTCAAGAAAAATAAAGAGAACAATAAAAAATGTTTTGCTTCTTTTGACCATAACTTCAAAAATGTACCTTTATATGTAGTGATCAATATATATTATTTAAAAGGTATTATTTTATTATGACAGAGACCGTTCTTCAAAATCTTTTTGCAAACAAACCCTTCATTTGTATAAAAAACGACTTTTAACATGTTTAGCACATAATAGTTGGCCTCATCAGGTCATAGGGCAATTACCCACTGGACAATTATCACAGACCCTTCCGCTTTCCCTGACAATAGCCCTAATCGTGAACCTTAACCTAAACGCAACTCAAACTCAAACCATAAATCTAAGCCTATAACCCAACTCTTTACTCTAACCTTTTCAGTAACCAGTATTTCAGGGGTTAATAGTCCGGGGGGGGGGGGGGGGGGGAGGGAATATTCTGTGTCTTCCCTGTTCGATATACCGCTTAATAAGTGAATGGTGCATGGGGTAGTTTTTGTTGTTGTTGTTTCATTCCCTTTTCATTCTTTAAGATGACTTTCCCCCTCTCTTCATGTGCTCTGTAGATTGCATAGAGAACCCCTGCTATAGGGGGGATTTTGTCTGGAAACAAGGGCTAACTACATTTGTGACTGCCATGATCAGTACACGGGGGAACATTGTGACATTTGTGAGTGACTGTTTTACCGCTGCTTCCACTATTTTTTCATACTTTGTTTTCTACTCATATTTGATAATATGTAATTATTTCACTCTTTTGAAATGTGGCGTGGCCACGTTTGAGTGAAAGTGAATTCTTTACAAGTATTTTGCAGACAAAAAATGCAATTGTCTGGGATTCATTTCAAAGAATTCCCCAAGAAGCCCCTGCAGCTAGTGTGATATGTCATTTTCTTGTCATCCACACCACCCCATACATGCAGAATGCCGTAAGGATGTTAGCATCCGTATTTCAGAAATAGAAGCACTGTATTAAACAGTGTTTGTTCTGCTGAGTTGACAATATTCTTTATGCTCTGCTGCTTTTACAATGGACAGTAACGCATTGCTGATCGTTTCTTATGCGATTTTTTAAAGAAGAAAGTGGTTAGAGGGAGTGTGTACACTTTACAAATATTTCGACAACCGCTGGAGAGAGCGTTTCCTCTTGTAATTTGCACGTTATTGTTATTATTTTTCTGAGGACGAAAAACAACAAGAAATACAAGGGTAAATGATCTAATAGTTTGCACTGACTGTGCATATCAACCAAATTGCGATATGTGACATTAATTATTATTTTTTGTATGTGTGTAATCTCTCTTTTCCCCCTCTCTCTCTTTTTCTTACAGTTATCCCTAAGATGCCGAACATAACATACATAGGTAAATAAACACCGAAGCATGTCTTTGTTATGATTGTAGATTAATATTCTTGTGCACTTCTGACAGAAGACAACAAACTTAATTTGCGTTCTATCGTGGCTTTCTTGGAGTGTATGATATTCACTCCAAATACGTTCGATAAAAGGTTATGCAGAGTAAAATGTCAATTTCTAATGATTTTTTTTTTTCGATCGTACAAAATTGTATTCCTACTCATCAACCGCGCTGTAATTGTCTTAGCTGTTATAGCACAATGTACTACAGTTCTCGCTTACAATCGTTTCAATCACTGAAGTGTTTTTCCAGCACAGAGAGTGCACTTAAATAGCTATTATATACTGTTGAACAAGATACGGCGCCGTTCTTCACTGTACAGTTACGTTTACTGATGAGCCCTCGTGTAGGCGTTACGTGCAGTGCACTGAAGGAGGGGTGGCGTGGACTCCCATAAAAAAAAAGTACTGAGAGTGTTAGTTCTGTTCGCTACTGGTTGTATGATGTAGATAAGAGAATAGCAGTGGACGCAGCGAACGATTGATTTGGGAAGAATGTAATAAAATCTACCAGGGAACGGTCGAAAGACTGGTGGCGTTCGTTATTATGAAACTTCCAGACAAAGAGGTAATTCTATAAAAATATCTTTACTACCAATAATTTCGAAACTTTGCACATTGCATGTTGCATTATGCACCTTTCATCAGGACCACTTGGAGTTATTTTTTTTTTTTTTTTGGGGGGGGGGGAGGATATATCAGCTTTTTTAGACTTTTATCACAGAAATTTGAACTCCTCTTTAGAATTTAAAATGCTCTTTTACAGTATTTCACACAAACAGTTTCTTAATCATCTCAAGAAATTATAAATTTGAATTTCATCTCAACCAAAACAATACCATACATTCAAAATAAATACGAATACCAAAATGCAAATCTCAGACTGTCACTTTCATTCAAATTTTTTCTCTTACTGCACGTCTTTTTTTTTTTTTTTTTTTTTTGCGATCGGCGTATGAGAACTATAGCAGGGGCGGACCCACGAATTCCGTAAAGAGAGGGCGCGTTTACAAAATTAAAGGGGAGCGCACGCACCCCTCCCCCCATTTTTTTCGTTTTATTTCTTTTGTTTCGCAACAAAAAATAAAGGGTGGGAGGGGGGGGGGGGGGGCGTGCGCCGGTTGCGATCCTCCCTGGATCCGTCCCTGTATAGCAAAGTCTCCATACGCTTCTGTTTTTCCTTCTCTCCATGGGATCCCCCCTCCCACAGCACTCTTCTTGATATCCATAACCTCACCAAGTACAATCTTTGTGTTCTCCTTCTCCTTCCATCTAAAACAATACTGAGTACCGTAGATTTGTCGGGAATCCTCTTCTCCCGGATCAAACACTAAAATATGGATGATCTCGCTTAAATGCCTCCAAAACTATTTGAAATGATAATATTTCCAATGCTTTAGAGGTCTTCTGATTATTGCTAAGCGCCAAACGAATATCGTCAAAAGGAATCGGTCAAAGATTTTTTGTATTCTTCATTATAATATCGCCGACAGGCCACCCTCCAAATGTCACCCATTTGCCAAAATGTCAGAGATATAATAATGATAATAATGATAAGGTCTAATTTATACCAAGAGTAGCCTCTTTAGTGTTACCACTGCTCTTCCAGAGGGACCTGCCATTATCGTTAACCAAAGGTTGCCAGCTACCAATTTGTACACCTGGGTTGAGACTGACATGGCGGGTAAAACATCTTGTTCAAGGACGTAACCACTCCCACTCTAACTCTTGTCCTCTGATCGGGTGTCGAGCGCCTTATACACCCTTCCGCTGAGATTAGATCGCCTTTCCTCATCGGGTGCTTTCCTGTTCTCAGAACGTCGTGAGGCACTTCTTATAAAAGTGATATACAAGCGGTACGCAACCGGTCGGCAACTGATTAGTAACCAAACGCCGACTAAATTTTCAGGACGTTATAGGTTGCGAATTGTTTGATATTGCTGACCATTAATATCATTCATATCATTATTATTATTATTATTATTATTATTATTGTTATTATTATATGTTTGCTTATCCTGATTGCTATTTTTATCATTATTATTATCATTATCATTATCATTATTATTATTATAGTGATGATGACGATTATTATTAATCATTATTATCATTGTTATCATTATTTTGTTTAGATATCCTGATTGCTATTTTTATTTTATCATTATTATTATTATTTGTTTACGTAGCCTGATTGCTATTGTTATTGTTATTATTATTGTTATTTTTTATTATTGTTAATGAGTTTATCATTTAATTTCCTTTTCATAGGAGGCCGACCAGTAGCTGCACAGCAGGTCCTCGTGGATATTTAATGGTAACAATTTTTTGGTAATAATTCCACAGGTTGCTCCAGTGTGAGTATGACAGTGGCGCACGAAATCTGCAGAAATCATAGCAGCATGATGCCTTTGCCGGTTAGCTTGCCGTTTCTCCAGTACCTACTCGACGCAGTGGCGGAGAAATGTGGAAGTGGGTTAAAGCAGGTATACATGGACTGCACGTGCTGCTGGAGCCTCA
This sequence comes from Diadema setosum, assembly GCA_033980235.1. NCBI lineage: Eukaryota > Metazoa > Echinodermata > Echinoidea > Diadematoida > Diadematidae > Diadema > Diadema setosum. The sequence continues at coordinate 6,762,281 of CM067070.1, read as the reverse complement.
CGAGAAGTTGGAGGTCGTGGCATGGCGAATTTCGATGTCTGTCGCCTATCAACCGTGACAGCGTGCTCTTGAACTGCTTGTATCAGGATGACAAATACGGTAGGTTATAGGAATAGGCGCTCCGAAGGCAGGAAAGCAAAACACATTATTATCCCCTTTCACAAAGTGAATGTCAACTGTATAGACCTACTCAGCAAAATGCATAGCGATATGCTGTGGTAAGATGATTAATTCGACAAGTAAATCAATGCAGTGTTTGTGAATGTTTGATATTCTCACGTTTTCCGTGTTGGTTCTATTAAAACTTTAAATTTGGCAAGGCGGGCATTTGCAAGGAACCATGGCATTATATCTTTAAAAGCCGTGTGATCAAACATCCTTCAAAAAGGGGAAAAAAAAACTTTTCCTATAAATTTTGATGTTCTTCTAGCGAATTCATATCGATCTGCTAAACTGAGACAACTTCAACACTTCTTTAAAGTGTTTGTACTTATAACATATCTTCTGTGAACGCGTTTTGTTATAAACTGCGAATTTTTCCGGAATATTTTGTCCTACTTATATCTTCTGCAAACGTAGTTTGTCATCTTTATAATGCCTGCTGTGCCCTTTATGATATGAACTACTTTGTTCAGCATACGCTCTTAAAAATTATTAATGAAGATCACACAGTGATAATTTTCGATTTTGGTACGGGGACGAAGCAAAAACGATTAAACATTTTAATAGCATTGCTTGTGGATCCATGTCTGTTTCAGAAGTCAGCGATTTTAAAGGGAAAGGCTGCATGAAGGTGTGGAAGAGAGGTGAAAATTCTGTCTCATTTGGACGGGGGAATAAGTGCTGGACAGGACTGGCTGCTTGCGTCGAAGAATTACCGAGAGAGGAAATAATTCGGGACTCTTGTTAGGACATGGTGGTCCATCCGTTTAACCATCCCATTCGAAGACTGTATTGTTTCTGCTCAAAGTGCTTGGTATCTTATATAGAATCAGTTATGCATGTAAGCATTATTATATCGAATAATGTAGTCATGGTGGGAGCAAAAAAAAAGAAGAAAAAATTGTTAGAATAAAAAAAAAAAAAACAGTTGATCAGCTGCATAATGAGAAGTAGTGTATTTTATAATGAATGATCTTTGACCCCTTCCGTGGGTTTTGTTTGAAACACACTTTGAATCATGCATGTCACGACTGCAATTCTGTGGTGCCCAGTAGAATATCATTTTAGTAGCTGCGCAGTGAAGACCTAGGTGTCTTTTTTAAAATTAACGTTATTATTATGTGCCATTGAGGCGAATGTGCACAAATTTCACACATATACCTATGAACACAAAATAAATCTGAGACACTGAGGTATATCTGAAGAAGACGGGAGGAATGCATGATTTCCTATATAATTGAAAGAAAATAAGACCCAATTTTTAAATAGGCCTACAATTATTCATTCTGGTGTTCCCAAGTACAAAAACAAGGAAATGATGCCTTATAAGAGCATGTAATCAACTAGGTACCTATAGCAAATTTCTTACAAACGTTCGCTAGGAGTAGTACAAAGTAAGAATGAGAAGATAATAGTTTGTAAAAAGCTTATCTTGTGAGGTCAGTAAATGTTAGGAGTACCGTCTGTAGTATGTTTCCATGCTGTTTACATGAATGGAAAATGATAAAAGTTTTATGTAACGACATAAATCAGCACACTAAATGGCCACTTCATACAATTTAAATGAAAACACAGCTGTGGCAACGAACCACTAGATGCAGAGCTACCAAGTCTCACGCATTGTGAGTGAGACTCAAGCATTCAGGGTCTGTCTCACGATCTCACGCGTGGTACCCATTTTTCTCACGCACTGGGAGCATAGCTTAAATGATTAAAGTGAGAGTTGCAATTGAAGGCATATTTCCCTTTTGTCTTTCAAAATAAGTAAAAAATAGTCACTTAAGTACGCACCAGCTTGCACCATTAAGAGCTAAAAATTGAAAAAAGCTCCCTACCGTGGGAGGGGAGACACCCACACCCTCCCCTCTCTCGGTTGCTTCGCTCCCTTGCTCTCGCACATGCGAGCGCGCTGAAATGCTGAGTCATGAAATCTCACTCGAAACAAATTTTTAAAAGCTATTCAGTGAAGGGATGAAAATCAATGGCATATTTATCAGCTCCTTAACATTATACAAAGCGACCCCATAAGAAGTTAACGCTGCTCGTAATATGTAATCCCGGGCACGACATAGCGTAGACGGAGTCATCATAAAGATAGGGAGAAAAAAAAAAAAAAAACCCACAACAGATAACCGTCATATACCGCGCTTGACCTGAATAAACGTTATTGCTATAAACTTCCTTTGCATGACTACTCGAACGTGAAAATCGAGCTTTTTTTCGGTCATTCTATTTATTCATATATTTACCTATTTCAATTAATTACATACACGTTCATTATTATTCATGTATTGTCTGTATTTGATTGTCTCTACTTTTTTCTTTTTTTACAAGGTTGCCAATTCCCATACGCTACTTTTGCCTGGCCCTGTGATGTAAAACGTAGAATGTTTCAAAGGTGAAAAATTACAATAATACAAATATATTCATAAATTGACACTAACATTATAGAGTAAAATTCATTCATCTTGATAACTTGCGACGGATAAAAAAAAAAATGAATAATTGCAAATGTGTGTGGTAAAGAAATACGTAATAATAACAAAGAAAAATGCTATTGAGTGGTATTGTAACATATAATTATAGTCAGTTGATGTTTCACAGCAACTAATGGCAAAGAGAAGAGTATTAATTAGTTATTTATTCAAATAATTGTTCCCACGTATACACACGTTTTTCAGTAATGCTGCGTTTACAACATGTTATCAGCTGCCACTGCAATCACGTTTAAAGGCTACAGTGGAAAAAAAAAAGGACGGACCTGAGACAATGCGGTGGGACCCAGGGGTTAGACGGGATGGGCAAACGTGACAGACCTTGATTGCCTTGGATGCCGTGTCAGATTTTTAAACTGCCAAAAGCAAACAAACAAGAGAATGTCACGCAGTCTCGGTGGTCATAAGAAACGCTATAGGCCGTAATAAAACGAGGTGAACGCACCAAAGCGCGACATCACGTAACATGCAGGAAGAAACCAAACTTATATTGAGGCTGTGTCCGTCGTTGGGCGCGACGGAAAATACTGTGTAGTATAGCCTGACCAGACCCCGTTCTAATTAACCGGAGGGCCAAACCCCCAAAACTCGCTTATTTAACGAGTGAGTTGCACTCTCTCTACAAACTAAGTAGACCATGCTTATTTTCAAGATTTTATTGTAACAAACAACATTCCACTGGTCTACCTCAAAAAATTTGTTGCGAAAGCCTCCAAATCCAAGATGGCGTCCAAAATGGCCGCCATATTTACTGAATTTGTTATTTGACTGATAGAATTCGAGAGAAACATCAGATTTCAACAAATGTGATGTCATATGAAAGAGAATAAAATTTTCTACAAGTTTATACCATTTTTGTGGGTTATTGTGATAACTGGATTGAGATTTTAAGGAAAAAACACTAATTTTTTGATATTTTTCTGAAAAAAAGAAAATCATGAAAATGCTTGATTCAGCATAAATCAGAGAATGACTGAAGGATTATCTTGAAACGTTTCAGAAATTTTGTTTGACATATAATTAATATTTGGACAAAATTAGGGGTCAGTACCGCTTTTTGTTCAGGAGTGATAATGTCTCAAACTTGAAAACTCACGTTGTAAAAATGGGCACTTTAGTTGTGACAAGACATTGCTGGTCATAAAACAAGTCTGCACGCGTTAAGACTACTACACGCACCGGTGCACGCACCACTGGAACTGGCGCGTGTAGCAGTGCCAGTGGTGCCTGTAGTAGTCTTAGCAAATGCAGACTCTTGCATTGACAAACAAGGGTTTGTGCCTGCAAACTAACATTTCATACCAAGTGGCAGCTTAGGTGACACTGATCGCTATTATTTCAAAGTGGATTGTTCTGAAGCAGATGAGATGAAGCAAAAATTTCTTTCAAATAGAGGAAGAAGCTTGAAACAACCTGGCTTTAGAAAGTTTCTAACAAGATTTGGATCAATCACTCAAAAAAAAAAAATCAAGATTGCAGGCCATCAAAGCTGACATAGTGTGTTTCGCCAGAGTAAATGTATCATTTCGATTTTGATATAATTTTGTCTGTTTTGCTTATGTGGTTTGTTTATATGGTTTTTATATAAATTTGAAAATTATAATGCTATTTCAAACCATCTTAGGTTTTTATGGAGACATTGTTCAGAATGCACCGTAAATATTTCTCTAAAAAGTATTAAAAAAATAATAAAAAATGTTTTACGAAAACCATGTAGAAATTAACATCTTTCCCATATAATCAATATTTGGAGAAAATTAAAAGGTCAGTATTGTATTTGGTTCGGGAGTTGTAATGTCTCAAACTTGAAATCTCATTTTACATAATATCATGTTTTTACACGCATCTGTTTCCAAAGATGTCACAGAGGGTCAAATCCAAGTTTGTGCTTACTTTTCGAGTTCCACTCTCTCTATGAATAAGACCATACATAAAGTTACTAAGCGTACTAAGCAATGTTTCGTAAGTACACCTCAGTAGATTTGTTACAAAAACCTCCAAAGTACAGATACGGTCCAATAGGGTCGCCATTTTTATTGAATTTAACATTTCTATTGATAGAGACATCGGATTGCAGAAACTTTGATGTCATGTGAAGGAGAGTAAAACTTCCTAACAGTTGATACCACTTTAGCTGTGTATTGTGATAAATGGGGGGAGGGGGAGGAAATTCATATTTTTATATTGTTTTGAAGAAAGAATGAAATGTAAAAATGCATGATTTAGTATTTATCAAAGAAGAACTGAATAATTATTTTGAAACCTGCGATTGTGATTGAGATCTACTGAGAGGAGACATAATTCATATTTATGGAATTACAAGCAATATCATACGCTGTTGACATGTTAATATCTAAAACTTGAAAAAAGATCTACTTTGAAATAATAGCGACCAGCGTCACCTGAGCTACCACTTGGTACGAAAAGTTAGTTTGCAGGCACAAACCCTTGTTTGTCAAAGCAAGAGTCTGCGTTTGCCAAGACTACTACACGCACCACTGGCACTGCTACACGCGCCAGTGCTAGTGGTGCGTGTAGTAGTCTTGACACGCGCAGACTTGTTTTATGACCAACAAGGTCTTGTCACAACTAAAGTGCCCATTTTTACAAAGTGAGTTTTCAAGTTTGAGACATTATTACTCCTGAACAAAAAGCGGTACTGACCCCTCATTTCCTCCAAATATTAATTATATGTCAAACAAAATTCCTGAAATGTTTCAAGATAATCCTTCAGTCATTCTCTGATTTATGCCGATTCAAGCATTTTCATGATTTTCCTTTTTTCAGAAAAATATCAAAAAATTAGTGTTTTTTCCTTAAAATCTCAATCCAGTTATCACAATAACCCACAAAAATGGTATAAACTTGTAGAAAATTTTATTCTCTTTCATATGACATCACATTTGTTGAAATCTGATGTTTCTCTCGAATTCTATCAGTCAAATAACAAATTCAGTAAATATGGCGGCCATTTTGGACGCCATCTTGGATTTGGAGGCTTTCGCAACAAATTTTTTGAGGTAGACCAGTGGAATGTTGTTTGTTACAATAAAAGCTTGAAAATAAGCATGGTCTACTTAGTTTGTAGAGAGAGTGCAACTCGACCTCTGTTTTAAGGTTTTGGCCCCCCGGTTAAATAGCTCCATGCTCACCAGAGCGAGGACTGTGAACGATCAAGTCTAGAATATGGAGGGGGGAAGCAGGAGATTATCCCATCTACCGACTGCGCACTAGATTTTGGGCAAACTGGGCTGCCTTGGCAGCCGGGAACATTGGTGATAATATCATGCAACGGTAAATTCCATTTTGCAACCTTAAGTGGCCGCGGTTGAAGTGATCGATGATGTTTCAATGGCAATACCTGTTCGCAATCAAGAGAAAGTTGCAGTCAGATAGAAGGTTTGCATTCACTCCCTGCACATTTCCGGCATGCGTACTAACACAAGTGATAGATAATTTAAGAGACAATAATAGTGATCATGTATAGAAGTTCTACATGTCGAGATGACAATCGATTAAACAGCAATTAGATGTTAACCAATGTGATGGTAGTTAATCTGTTCTGTGAATATACGTTAACATGCCTATATTTTGGTAAATATGAATGTCTTAGAGCATTAAAGGGATCGTATAGTTTTGGTTGAAACCTAATTTTAGGTTTCTAACATTCTTTTGGTGAGATAATGAGAAACCTCTTATGAGATATGAAAGAGCATGTAATTCCATGAGGAATTAAACGTTTATTTGATGAAAATTGGTTTTGAAATGGCTGAGATATCCAAAATATAGCGATTCTAATAAAGTGTGGGACCCACATTATATTACGATCGCTTTGATTTCCTTTATTTTTGGATGTTTCAGTCATTCCAAACGCGATTTTCATCAAGCCCCCGGGAATTCCTCTTAAAATGGTGTGCTCTGTGCTATTTCATAAGTGTTTTCTTGGTATCTCACAAAAAGTTTTAAGCCCAATTCTCATCTCCACCAATACTGTACCATCCCTTTAACGTGTTTAAACGATGAAATGGGAACCATGTGACTTAGGATAAAAAATGGGTAGAAATAGTTTTGAATGACACTTGTTTTGCAGAAATATCAATTCGATTTAGCAGTAGGGCAGTCTGCCCATAATAGTTTTATTTGAACAATAAGTACAAGGTAATAATACAGAATTATATGTGATGTGGCGATGTCTTTTAAAATTTCGTAGTCTAGCACAAATAACTAATGTATGTCGCTGTTTCATCGTATTCGTTCTGAATATTCTTTCTTTATGAGATTAACATTCGAGTTATGTTTGCAAAGTTATTTGACGAATTCAGCATAATGTAATAATAATACAAAGTACATTAATTACCACATTTGATAGAAGATACTATTAAGGTAGCATTAATATCATTAATAAAGTTTCTGGAAAGTAGGCAATTTTCTCAAGTCTTTTTGTTGTCTTTAAAGGTTCGTAGTCTCGAATATTATTTGGCGTCTTTTCCGCTGTGACAATGATGTGTGGCATTTTATTTCTGGTGACACGAATGGCAACTAGTAATGAAGATGGTGCTACTCATTTGTATGTCTGCATGTGCACGGTCAGATGTCAATGACGTATTTACTCTTAATCTTTAATAATCAATTACAAGCGCAGAAGGCACGATTGACAATGTATGAATGACATTGTGAATGTACGATGTTTATGTATGGAGACAATGTTTAATATTCCAGAAGAAGGTAGCATTAATATCATTAATAAAGTTTCTGGAAAGTAGGCAATTTTCTCAAGTCTTTTTGTTGTCTCTAAAGGTTCGTAGTCTCGAATATTATTTGGCGTCTTTTCCGCTGTGACAATGATGTGTGGCATTTTAATTCTGGTGACACGAATGGCAACTAGTAATGAAGATGGTGCTACTCATTTGTATGTCTGCATGTGCACTGTCAGATGTCAATGACGTATTTGCTCTTAATCTTTAATAATCAATTACAAGCGCAGAAGGCACGATTGACAATGTATGAATGACATTGTGAATGTACGATGTTTATGTATGGAGACAATGTTTAATATTCCAGAAGAAAAAAAAAATGTTCTAATGCAAGTATCATCACGGTATGGAATGGCATTGAGAAATAATGGCCTTTGCTTTTAGGATATTGTTGTCAGAACGGTATTCCTTATAAATACCGATGCACACACACACACACACACACACACACAATAAAGGAATGTTGAGTCCGATCACTTTAGAACGCCACAAGGAAATTTTAGGTTGGTTGCTTTGGAAAGGGGTTTATTTCTTGCGTATGAGTTTTGTGTAATGTTTCATGACATTATTTTTTTTTCTGACATGCCTTTAGGGTGCAATAGCACTTTGGTATTTGTGTAATTGAGGAGTTCAGAATGACGATCAAAAAATTCATTTCTTGTACGTCAACACATCACACAAAACTGGTATCGAGACCACTGCAAACACTATACAAACACAATATGAACACATGGAACGAAATTTCTAGTATTGTGAAATCGATATTTTGATATCAACAAGTCATGATAAAAAAGAAACAAAGATCTGCAGTCAACAGAATATGTCATGCTTTCATAACACTGAATTTTCTTTTTCATGTCTTGTGTGAATGAAAAATGATATGACGGAATTGCAAATGTACACACATACACATATACAATAGAATAAGCACTGACCATGTTTAAAACAAAAGTGGAAAAGAGTAAAAGTCACGTTTTGTCAAGGACAAAAGGGAATTTTATTTTCCAAACATATTATACATCATCGCATAGCTGCATATTGTAAACAGCAATGTATGTCTCAATTGAAATTTACTTCTACTGCAGAAAGAAGGGTGTATTTTACCATTTGAAACATTCTAAAATGCAAAGCTAATATGCAGTGGTTAAGTATAGTTACTCATTAATATAAAATTGTAAGTATTGTTGGAAGCTTGGGGTTGGAATACAAAGAGCAATAACAGAACAAGTTCGGTCTGTGCTCTGCATGTGAAAGGCGATTGTTGCCGTTTTGTCTAGTATTTTCTATGTCATTGCCAGCTAGAACTGGACTTTCAACTTGAGGTAACCCCGCACATCGCATTAGAAGCTGTATGATGATTAACTCCACGTACAGGTTACGTGCTAATCGGTAGTTAAAACAACCACACACAATCCATCCTTCCAACACCAAGGCATGAAACGCAACTATCAAAGCCCAAACCAACATTCCAGAAACCATTTTCCCTGATTGTTCGGAAATTGGAATTGAGAATTTTGATTTCACTACAAAATGACTAAGAAAGTGTTCTTCTTTTCTAATCAGATAATCATGGTTTCACTGTAATTATAATGATTGCAGATAAGGTTTCCGTTTTCATTTCCATGAAAATATCAAGTATGAAAATACGCGGTAGCTTTGGCAGTCTTCATAACCCATGGTGGTAGACCTAGGCAGCAGACTAAAAAAAAAACAAGGCAATCGCCAAATTGTGTCTCGCCCATTCGCGTACAAGGAATTAATATTTTTTATAACTCCCAGAAGTTAATTGACCTGCTTATGACCTTTGACCTTGTGGTGACCTTCAATACCCTAAGGGACATTTACCATCCAAGTTTGGTCACAAACGGACAAAGGGATCAAAAGTAATGAGCCATAATCGAAACGCGCCATAAAAAACTTAACATTGGGCCCTAAAAATTTGTTGACCCCTTTCTGTGACCTTTGACTTTGTGATGACCTTTAACTCCCCAAGGGACATCTACCGTCCAAGTTTGGTCACAAACGGACATAGGGATCAAAAGTTATGAGCCACAATCAAAACGCGCCCTAAAAACATAACATTGGGCCCTAAAAGTTTGTTGACCCCTGTCTGTGACCTTTGACCTTGTGAGGACCTTCACCTCCCCAAGGGACATGTTCCATCCAAGTTTGGTCACAAACGGACAAAGGGATCAAAAGTTATGAGCCATAAACGAAATGCGCCCTAAAAACTTAACATTGGGCCCTAAAAGTTCGTTGACCCCTTTCTGTAACCTGTGACCTTGTGGTAACCTTCAACTTCCCAAGAGACATCTACCATCACCCAAGTTTGATTGTCATTGTAGCAACATGTGCTGAGTTACGTGTGATAAGAGAGTTTTGCAAGTAAACTTTAACGTATGACCTCAAATGACCTTTGACCTTATCATGTGACCTCTTACGGCACCATAACATGAAGGTTCCCCCAGTGCATCCATCACCCAAGTTTGATTGCCATTGTAGCAACATATCTCGAGTTACATGTGATAAGAGGGTCTTGCAAGTAAACTTTAACGTATGACCTCAAAATGACCTTTGACCTTTTCCTGTGACCTCCAACGGCACCATAACATGAAGGTACCCCCAGTGCATCTATGACCCAAGTTAGGTTGTAATCCAAGCAACTTATGTGAAGTTATTTGTCAAAAGAGAGTCTTGCAGGTAAACTTTAACATAGAAAAGAGGGTCTTGCACATACCCTTTAATATATGACCTCAAATGACCTTTGACCTCATCACATGACCTCTGACAACACCATAACATGAAGATACCCCTAGTGCTTCTATCACCCAAGTGTGGCTGCCATTGCTATAACAGTTGCCAAGTTATGCATCATAAGAGAGTCTTGCAGGTAAACTTTAACATTTGTGACGGACGACGGACGGACGACGGACGGACGACGGACGGACGCCATTTGGATCCCTTAGTCTCGCCTTCACCTCCGGTGGGCGAGACAAAAACCCAACCAACCAACCAACCAAACAAACAAACAAACAAAACAAAACAAAAAGAACACCAAAGTGGAAAAGGTGAATGTGCTGTCACACCCTTTTCTTGGTACGAACATGTAATTACACTTCAGTAATCTATCTACCATACCAAACTCAACAATCAACATTGAAATACTGTATTTTTTTTTCGGATTCAAGTTTACCGCTAAGGGATAATGAGGTATTTCATCTGTCAACTGTTTTACGATACAAAACAGACTTCATGAGGGCCAAAGGAATTTACGGGCGTGTTATGACAAACGATTACACAGTTTGACAAAAACGTATCATGAAACAAAAACAAAAACAAAAAACCCCGACAAAAACAAATGTTGAGACTATACTAGTATTGAATTTATAAAACATTGTCCTCTAATTGAATGAAATATTTTCTATTTTTTTTCCCAAAGCAAATGTATAACGTGTACGTAGCTTCTGATCATGTAGTGAGAGAATTTGTTTACTTACTCTTCCAAACGGCACATAGGAAAAGTCCCGAACAAGCAACCAACGTAAAACAAAAACAAAACAAAAAAAAATGACTATATGTTTGTACTGTGATATTTGTGAATTTAAGCCGAATAAATGATAATGATGATGATAATAATAATAATATGCCTTGTACAAAGTAAATGGAGGTAAGAACACTTACGTCAGTACAATACTATAATTGTGCTTACACTCCGAAAGAAGTGTTGTTACAGTGCCTTGTGTGGAAAAACGGAATACTCCGCTTAAGAATCAAAAGTACATGCATAAATCACGATCAAAATCTATGAAAGTAACGAATTACCAATTCAATCATTCAAAAAAATCTTGGAATGAATACACGGTTTACTATGTATATTACCCGCTGTTATATTTTGTTCAGTTGCCAAACCCCATATGAGATCATCGTTTATTGGTCTGGAACGGTTTCTTGATACTTACGGGTAGGCAAGCGCAGAAAAATAAAAAGAGTAATAACAACGAAGCATAGAAAACTCTTCGGTTAAAAAAAAGTAAAAAGGAAGAGAGAAAAGGGTTGTTATTATTAACACTTACACTTGATATTATTATTATATTCTTTATTCGCTTCTTACAAAGCACATATAATATATACAATAAAATATTCCAAAAAACATGCAAATACAATGTATAGACATGGATACAGAAATGAAAAAAAAAATAAACAGACACACACATAAGTCTAAAAATGCCCTCAGGGAGATCCAACAGACATCCACATATTTTCTGTTATTAATACATCCGCCCATCAACCCTCCCTCACCCGTGCCCACTCTGACTGTTCGGGGAAGAGAGTGGAGCACAGCACCCATCCATATCCCGGCTAAAAAACTACGTATTACACCCAATCCAGCACAATATACTAAGTACCTCACTCTCTGACTACTAATACATGATGTGTACACACAAGTGCGCACGTGCGCCCGTGCATGCTCTCATAGACATGCACATATTGTTCAATAAGTACGATGTTCTACTATGCACCCGTATACCAGAGCTGCCAACTTTTGTAAAAGCCTTTCAGTACTTTGATGGCTGAAAATCAGTAATTTGCACCTTTTTTGAGTGAAAATCAGTAATCCTTACAACAGCATTATAGAATTTATCACAGACAATGATTTCTAAAATCAGTAATTTGCTTGTAACCTTCAGTATTCTTGTCCAATTTCAGTAGAAATTACTGAAAATCAGTACTAGTTGGCAGCTCTGGTATACGCATATTCGAATGCATTCGCAATGTGGCATTCACTCACTCCCCCCACAACTACTACCAGCTACCAACTACCAGCAATATGACAGTGTGCATGTATATAACTATGTGTACATGCAGCACAACATATGTATAGAATTCAACAACTGTCCCCGAAACAGTCATGATGATATTAAGAAAAAAAAAATAAAAATTGCATCTTTTACTCTATGTTCTGTATAATAATGTGGCCAGTAAAAAAACTGCATTCTCCCTGAAAGTATTTCATTCCAGCTACACTATGCCATATTAATGTAGACATAGATACGAAATCAACTCATTACATTCTTGAGAGTTTAAAAAAGAAAATTCTTTGTAATGCCTCATATGTATCAATTCCCTTATTTGCTCGGCATTCCTCATGGCTTCATCCATTTCACCGCATAATGCCTTCCATCTTTCATTTATCTTCGACTGGTCTAAAAAATACCTACTATTCAAAAATCTCAAATTACCACCTAGTACAGAATATGCACCAAATCTACTCATTCCTGTTATATAAGAAACAATCTGATTCTTTGTGTTTAAAGATTTTGTTATAAAATTCAAGCACCTTCTATAAATATATTTTATATATATATAAAGTACATCATAACATAAAAAACAGTTTGTTAGAATTTGACTTCACAATTAAGTAATAATACTACGCCATCCATTACAAAATCAAAATATAATTAAGAATATTACAAAGAACTGAAACGCGGCCGATTCTTCTATCGTAATTCTCGAAGATAGATAGAAACACCATTGTAAGCATCATAAAAACCAAGTTGTATTTAAATAGTATAGTTACTGCTAAATTGCTATTAAGCATATTGTGAAAACAGTTAGCCATATTTTACTCCTTTAACACTTGTGTAATGATAAGACAAAGGAATTACTGATTGCACTTTGTTCAACGTGCAAGAGTAGGAAAGGCACATTTCGATGCGAGTGCATATAAACATTTCACTTACACCTACGTCGAACAAAATGTACAGCCTCACATTTGCATGTTACAGAAGAACAACATTTTACTCCTGCACCTTTGTATACTAACAAAACATTCTTATTAGCAAAGTCTTGCACTGTATGAAACAAACACACGACCCGATCATTTCATGGTTACTAACGAAAAAAGGAAGAGAATCAAACGTTTTGAGCTTCTGCAAGAAATGATCTCTGAAACAGTTCACCATCACTTCTAAGATGAAAGCTGCGTTTAATTGCAAAATGTTTTCTTTTTTTTCCGGAAGATGGACTGCTACTCTTAAAATAGGTATAAAGCCTTGACCACATATGGCTGAACATGACTGGACTGTGCAAACCAAGGGGAAAGTGCTAACGGTACGAATCAAATTGGTATCGACATCTACACTATCGTAGAACTCATCGTACAATCACTGAAATATGTTGGAAGTCAATTTAAAAGTCCTGATATTTGTATAATGGCTATGTAGCCTACTGACCACACCACTCTTCCCGAAAACACAGCAACAATAAAACTAAGAGCTTGACATGTCATAATCATTCGCTTTTGTTTTCTTGTGTGACATGGTGAATATTCTAATCCTCTTAGAAGAAGAAAATATTAAGAGACGGTCGGCGTGTACACTGCAGAGTTGGAACAAGAAGGCCGGTCTGTATGATCACGTGATTGCCATACTGTTTACTTACAAGATGTATTGCTTTACAAATGAAGCTATCAAACACATGGAATTTGTAACGTAAAGATCTGTAAGACCTATGGCAAAGAAAATAATGATAAACACAGTAGGCATGTGCGAGCAGGTGGCACTTGGAAGACAAAACATAGACTCGTCTCCCTACAAAATGAAATGGAATATGGAAGAGTAGTAGTTGTAGTAGGTAGTATAAATGCTTTTATTGCAGCGCATATCCCGAACAATGAATGGCTCATTGTATTCTGTTATGGGGAGAATGATATCCTTCGTATCAATTTATATGAAGAACGGATACACATAATCATTATATACGAAAAAAGAAACATTTTTTCCGAGCAGTTTGTTTTCCAATCGTTGCTTACTGGTAGATTGGTATAAAGCATATCATGGAAACAAATCATTAATGGTATCTCATTTCATTCAAAAGGAGACAAAGGCATTATCAAATACGTTATGTAGAGCCTCCAAGGGGAGGACATGTAAACATTATCGACAGTTTTACATATACACATTTCGCTTATAACTACATTGAACATTGTGTAAAACCTCTATTTTTGTTTCTCTTTCCCGATTATTATTTTTTTTTTCAGAGGTATTTGGGTTTATAACGACCATACTTGAGAGAAACATTCTCCCTTTTACAGTTTTTCACTGTACATTTCATGGTTATTCACTTACAAGTCGCTTTTTTATTGTTCTTCGGGAAAATGACACATATCAATCAGTATAATCTATTTGAAGTCAAATATACTAGTATAATTCTTTTACTGCAGCAATGAATACGTATCTCTAGTTATCAGAACATTCTACTGTACAAAAATTCAACACGGCGTGAAATTTCATAGTCATTGCTGTTTTCTGTGTTTGTTGCTGTTGTTGTGATATCGGGAATGTTAAAAGCTTCTTTGAAGAAGACCAACCCAACGGACGGCCGGCGTACATTCTGTAGGTGAAACATGTTTACCACTTTGTCTCATCACTTATTTATTCTATTGCTGAAACCTAGGATGCCACTGTACCTTTACAAATGTAGCTTTTAAACATATCGCATGTGCAGTTATCTCTTGATTATCTTATATTGCCTAGAATAACATGAATAGACATGTGTGGAAGGCAACAGAAATATGGACGAAGTGAGAAGGAGCTAAAAGAAGAGGTATTGTAGCTGTCAGAATGATACGATTTAGTCCGCCGTATTTGAAGACTTTATGTACACCATCAAACACGGTTGTGTTCAAAAGTATTCACTTCAAAATTGAAAGATAAATAAAAACAATTAAACATTGTTATCAGTAACAATGACACTAAACTAACATAAAGTGCATCATAACGAACTGTAGTCTGTAATAACTGAGTGAGACAATTATGACATCATTCATATACAAATATCATTCACAATATTCCAATGTAAACAAATAAAACATTGCTGATTGTTCAATCGTTATTTACGTGAAAGATAAGTAAAAAACACCTTCTGTACATATACGTAAACTATCATTTTTACCGAACAGTATATATTCTAATCACATGCTAACTCCCAGCTTGCTGTTAAACAGATCGTGAAAACAAAATTTAATAGTTAACCTCAGTTCATATAAATAAAAAAAAAAAAAAAACCTCAGTTTAGTTCACGAAAAAGACAACGAAATAATTTATTCTGCTTTCGTACAAGGTCATGAGAAGGGCATGTATACATTATCATCGATATATAAACTTCACTTATACCTAAATCGAAATACTGTAAAACGTCATGAAGTTTGGTTTTACAGAGGAATTACGATTTACTGCGGCCAAAATGGAAAGAGAAAGTCTTGTAACTCCTTTCAAAGTCCTTCACTGTGCATTTCACAGATATTCAGTTTAAAGACATCTTGTGTTTCTTCAAGGAAAATGACAGAAACGGTTCACCAACGGTGAATTCCGTCCGTCAAGCGACGGGACAGAATACTATGCACTATGTACAAAACGAATGAAAATTTTACACAGTTTACCATTTTTCATCTGGATGTTGATGAATACCAATCTCAATTCAACACTTACAGTTAGAACACATGAACAACAGACTATAATGCAATTGCAGTATTTGCTGATCCAAAGCCATTTAACTAGATCTGAATATGTTACTCCAATGATACTCTAGTGCTGTCAACAAAGGAGAAGGATATTGATATTAATCCACTCCCTGTGCCATGTAAAAACCTGGGAAATGCAAATATAATACAATTGATGCATTTCCAATACATAAACTTATACTTCACATAACTGTACATAATGTACAACAACCATGACTTACTTGTAATGGGGAAAATTGGAGATACTACTGCTATACTCATGACACAGTCCTGTTATAAACATGTTGCACTGGAGATATAAAGAAATTTACACATGGCAAACATTTCATTGCTATGAACTTTGATAGCCAGAGGATATTTAGCGTTTCTCCGTAACAGACAAACAAACAAACACGAACATCTGAAACACTCACAATACCACCTATGAGTGTTTTTCGTTTTTTGTTTTCTCCTTTTACCAAGAGACACTGCCTACCTTGCAAACAGCTTTTCGAAGCAATTTGTGTGATATACAAGATGGTATATTGTTACGAATTTGCCCATGTAATCACTTTAGAATATAGTTCTATGTTTTATGATTCTGTGTATCATGCGATCACACGTGCGCGATCGCGAATGTTTGTAAACACCGCCGGTTACGTAATCTTAATGTTGAGTCATTCGTTTTGAACCGCAGCCCCACCCATTTCGCCCAGGTTGAGTTTAATGTTGTGAATATATTAAGCTGGGCGTGCCTGAAGGAATTTTCCATGTATGTGAGAATGCTTATGTTAAAAACTCCATTGGTCGCGTCAGTCCACAATCAGACTCCGGTTAGAGATGACCGTTATAACTTTCTCAACGTACCGTCCGCGGACTTAGGATAAATTGCTTTCCCTAAGACAAGTATTCTGCGAACTGAGTTAAAGTGCTAAACAGCAGGATAATCCAGGAGATGCCAACCTGCTTCTAACCCGTTTCCCTTCGACGACGACGGCGTCGGTAAGTTTACGTTGACTTGGCCAGGCGAACTACCAGGCGGTCTGGAGCCAACGCCCACCTGTCCTGTGATTGCTAGACGGCAACTAGTGGGAGCCACGCCGAGGTCGATCCAGGGCGTCGAGACTGTGTGAGTGGCAACGCGCACCTGGCGCCCAACGCCCTTCTGCTCGGCGTAGTCGCGGAGCCGCAAGCTGACCTGACATAGCGTCGCCCGCTGATTCGACGACGTCCCCGTGCATTGACGCGCTTTCGACGTGATAGCGTCTGGCGTCTCCTACCCGTCACGTCGCAGATGAGTTGGGCCCCGACGTTGGTTTTGTTAGGGCAAAACCCTGGCCAGGTATTACATAGTCTTGTCTTTAAGTTATCAATTGTTAAAACGATCCCGTCTAACCTTTCATTGTTATGGTTGATTTCGCTGTAATGTTTAAACAAGAATTGTTATTCCGGTTGGAAACCGATTGTTAAGTAAATTCCTAATAAAGCTCCGGAAGATTTGTTCATTTCAATTCACTCTGATACCGCCTTGCATTCATTTGTGTGAACTTGACCGTAACAATATAACGTATTAACACGCTTGAATACAGGGAGAGAACTGCGAACAAGACAAGAGGAATGTGCGGACGAAAATAAAATAACAAATACCACATCTTTTACAATGTGAGAAGAAAAAAAAATGAAATACACATTTTTAATTTTCTACAACACTGCACAAATATATTTAAGTCTATTTGATTTCAAGTTTACAGCCTCGCACTGCATATGTGGTACTGCATCACAATACCAAGAAAGGTCCCCCAACCTTGGTTTTACTCGAGGACTCAATGTAGGTAAAGTAGATACACCTACAATGTAGTTAATCTTCAAATTCATGAAATTCTAGTTAATCTTTAATGAAAAAAAAAAATGTCAAACGAATATTGGGTTTGCGGTTAACCATGTGGTAATCCTGAAAGGGATTGTCGTATACATGGTAAAAGAAAAATATAATCTTCGCAAATCGGGGAAAAAAACATACTCGTCTCTCTCTTGCGATTTCTCGCATAATTCTTAACATTCCAATTCGACGAAAACATCACATTTTTTTCGTACATTTTATATGCAGACGACACAACGCTATTTATTTCCAATGATAATCTTCCATCACTTGTTGCAAACTCCAATAGAGAAGTAGGTAAAATAGCAACCTGGTTTCAGGCAAACAAACTACTCATGAATACCACAAAATCCAAATTCATGACATTCAATCACAAATGAAGTAAACAGTCACTCTATGCCAACATTGAATTACACGTGAACGGCGTGTCAATCCCCCAGGTTGAATACACCAACTTTCTTGGATTGCTCATTGACAACAGACTAAATTGGGACTCATATAACTCACATTTCAAAGAAAATTAGCATGGCAATAGGTATACTGTGTCGTGTAAGGTCTTTTTTTGCCAACTACCACCTTATATTCTCTATACAACGCCCTGGTAATACCCCACTTAAATTACTGTAGCCTTGTGTGGGGCAGAGCATCTCAGAGCCGATTGCACAAACTTATTATACTTCAAAAAAAAAAAAAGCTATACGTATATGCACCGGTGCACATTTTAGAGCTCATTGCGAGCCGCTCTTTACGACACTTGGGACTCTCCCTCTTACAAAACTCATATTCTTTAAGACAGGCATATTCATGTAAAAGTTCAAAAATGATCTCCTTCCAACAATATTCTCAAACTATTTCATCCAACAAAACTAAATTCATTCAAAATACACCAGACACAATAATGATTACAGACTACCGATATTTCGTACATGCTTTGCTCAAACTCATTCGATAAAATACCACGGCGCCATGTTAAGGAACAATCTAGAAAGTTCACTGAAGTCTCTAAAACTCATTACTTTTAAAGATAATATAAAGTTTTGGTACCTCAAAAGTTTCCCTGAATTTCCTTGTCTTAGTTTGTGTTTCAGGTTAAAGTACCTTTCATATAACTAACACTGTGAGACTTACTCGCCCCAAAGTGCTCTCATGTCTTAGTAATCATGCAATAATGGTTTCGTACCAGAGCCGCCGTCGTTCGACGGCGAGGTAGTACACGTACATGCATTGTACGAAACCATTTAACTGCGACCAGCAGCGTGCAGCCCCATACAAAACACGTGTACGCATAGCTAACTGCGACCAGCAGCCCCATTGTAGCATTCAGGATCATGGCAGATTTAGTACCGCGGGTAAATATCAACTTAAAATCCAAAAATCTCTTCAATTTGAAGACTTACCAATTAAGTTGAAGTATTGAAAACAGGCTTCGGGCAACGTTAGGTTCTGCCAATAGTCCCTTTCTGTTCAAATCGATGACTGCATGTGACTCGGTCGAGAGGACCTTTGGAGAGCTACATACACTGACCAGCGCATGCGCACACATCACACGCGCACAAATTTAAAATCCATGAACGGATAAGATATTTGTGTGCGCATGCGCTAGCCGTAGTATTCAGTGTATGTAGCTCTCCCAAGGTCCAGTCTCGACCGAGTCACATTCAGTCATCAATTCGAACAGAAAGGGACTATTGGCAGGACCAAACGTTGCTCGAAGCCTGTTTTCAATACTTCAACTTAATTGGTAAGTCTTCAAATTGAAGAAATTTTTGGATTTTAAGTTGATATTTACCCGCGATACTAAATCTGTCATGATCCTGAATGCTACAATGCGAAGCCCCATTACGCTATGCGTATGGGGCTGCTGGTCGCTGTTCAAATGATCCTTGTTCAATACATTACTTTGAATTCACGTGCCATCATATGATTTCTTTCGATTTGACTCTGCAACAAAAATCAACGTTTCCCATCTACACTTCCTTTTTATCTGGCAAATTATGGAACGAAATACTGACTAATTGTTTTTTACATGTATAGTAAGCATGCTTTAAAAAACTGACATTATATTTCATTTGTATATGTTCGAATAACTATCTGCTTTTAATGTTTTGCTTGCTATATTGTTCTTTTATGTTACTGTTCAAAGTTCATTTTAATCATTATCACTGGATGTTCGTGTTGATTAGCATTAGTATTGATTATTTTTCAATAAAAATCAATGGAATTATACCATTGACGCTTATAATAATATTTCGAACGCTGATTGACTATTATTTGACTGATTTTTTTTTACTGTTTACTTGGCCTCTGTTTAACTTATACAATCTGATATTTCACATCTTTTGAGTCAACGTACGTTTCAACCAGCATTACTTTTTTTGATGCCTCACTTACCCGATATCCATTATTTTTTTTATTTGTTGTCTTTGTGAATGTATTTTGTATGTATGTACGCATGTATGTTTTTTTTTAGTCGCTTTTATGTTGTATATTATATCATTATTAATGTTTATTATACAGTTGCAATATAGGGTGCACCTTACCCGACAAGCGTTTGCTTCTTTTAGGTGTCACCCAAATGAATCCTTGTAATATTTACCTTGTTTTATATCCGAAATAAATGTGAATTGAATTGAATTGAATTGAACTGTCACCATCACTGTCTCCACGATCGTTGTCACTGTCACCATCGCTGTCTCCGAGATCATTCTCACTGTCACCATCAATGTCTCCAGAATCATGGTCACTGTTACCATCACTGTCTCCGCGATTGTTGTCTCTGACAGAATCACTGTCTACGGCATCATCCCTGACTGATTCCATCGCTGTCTCCGATATCCCTGTTGCATTGTGACTATCACTGTCTCCGCTTTCACTGTCAGTCTGCGTTATAGATTAAAGAGAGAGGGTACACTGCAAAAAGTCCGGTGTTAAACAGTGAACACCGAGCTGGTGTTAAATTTTCGGTGCTCATTTATGGTGTTAAATTAACACCTCCGGGTGTCATTTCCAAATATAAAACTGTTTTTTGAAGAGTTTCTTAGTAAGTGCACTTCTTGTTGATTTTTAATTTAAACAAGACGATCCAGAATTTTACACTAAAATACTAGATTTTTGAAAAAATGTGAAAATAAATTTGCACCACAGTAACACCAGCTGGTGTGGTCTCTTATTAAAGCTGGACGGGTGTTAAACCATTGATATTAACAACAACAACTATCAAATCAACACCATGTGGTGTCATTTTTGAATTAACACCAACACAGTGTCAAAATAACACCAGGTACAGTGTCAAATTAACACCACGAAGTGTCAGGTGAACACTTTTCAACACCATCACAGTGCATTTTCTACACCTGTGGGTGTGGTCCTCTATTGAAGTTTGATCGGTGTTAGATTTAACACCCATGGTGTTAAATCTAACACCGATGTTTTTACAGTGTAGGCTGATCAAGATTTTCATTTCATTCTTTTTTTTTTTACTGAAAATCCACAAGAAATAGAAAGAAACCTGGCGACGAATAATGGGATTTTCGTTCTCTGATACTTGTGATGAAACTCTGTTATGTGTAAATTCAGTAACTTTTTTGTTCTTCATTAAGATGCATTATACGCATTTTTTTTCATCAAATATTTGGAGACAAAATGGTTTCGTTTATCAAACCGACGTCTCACCCCATTAAATTCAAATGCCACAAACCATTACGACATATATCTTTATTTTCACGTCATTTTTTACCATTTTGCGTCCACTGTTTTTATGGAAAATTCTGAAGATCTCCTCAACCGATGCATAGGTGCCTGAAACATAGTGCAGTGCCAAAACACAAGAATGAATACAACTCTCCAGGATAATGTGCTGGAGTTCATGTATTATACAAATGAAGTTTACGAATTTGTTAGGACATATTTTGAGTAAGTATACCGTAATATTGCAGAAGTCTTGGGAGCTGTGAAGTGAATCCAAGTGTTCATTACTGTTCTGAATTTATTCGCTGTTATCTACGAACAAAAATACAATTCCAAAAATGATTAAAATAAGAGATTCGGAGGGTCTCTTGCTAAACTGTGATTGCAAGTTCACGGGTGCTTGGACATATCTATTCAGACTATATCCCACCAGCAAACAACGCAGTAAACTTGGGGAGCTCTGCGAAATCTCCAGGACGGTATGGTGTCAATTATTGCACATTTCTCTCTGACAATGTCACCAGACAGTTCCATTGGAAATTTCAATTTCACCATGAGTTTTCACAGGATCAACATTAGTATCTAAACAAAATAAAGTTTCATCTCATAATCACTCCGTTTCTTTTGCTGTATTTCTCTCTCATAATGTCTTATTTATATAACGGTTTGTTGGCTTGGGGTAACGTAAATATGATAGATAGATTACCTCTTCTGCCAAAAATATTAAAAAGCCACTCAGTGTTATTTTCAACTCTTTTGATAATACACTCAGCAAAAAAAAAAAGAAAGTAGACACTTTTTCGAGTTCATCTTTCTCATAGACTATTTGACTAATAATGATGTTTTATAATATACCATGTTAAAGGTAATTTAATTGGCTATAAGCCCAGTAGGTTAATTAAAAAAAAATGAAACTTTACGAATCAGTAAACACATTCGTTTTTCTCCTCCAAGGCACGAAAGTAAAAATTGCAAAAATGGACAAGTTGTTATTCAAGCGTGTATGCTCTTCCTTGTAACAATGAGAACAAAAGACAAATTCAACACAATAAAAATGCAAATTTTTATTGTGTTTTGATATAAAAATGCGATTTCTTTGACGAATTAGACAGGACTTGGGACTCTGCTCTCTGGGAACATATGAGTTGTATTACATTAGGTGATTTCAATTGTAATTATATGCCACACCAATGTGATGTGAATGCCGAAAAAGTTATGTTTTATGCAAATATGTACGGACTAAGTCAGTTAATTGATACTGCCACAAGAGTTACAAATACTGCTTCTACTTTAATTGATTTGATATTTGTATCAGACAAAGAACTTTACAGTGAATGGGGAATATTTGAGACTAGCATTAGCGATCATTTGCTATTCGGGACTTCAGTGCAAAGATCCATCAAAAATCTGAATGTGCGGAATTTCGCTCATTCAAAAATCTTAATGAGGAGGAATTTTATAGTGATTTGAGAAGTGCTCCGTGGCAGGTCATAAAAGATATAGACGACGTTGATGATGCGTGGGATATGTGGTTGACTCTTTTCAATGATGTTATCAACAAGCACATTCCTTTGCGCAAAAAGCGGATAAGAAAACATGCATGTCCATGGATATCTGATGAGATTGTTAAGCTCATGACGGAACATGATAAAGTTCTCAAAGCTGCTAAATCTAACAATAGTGATGATCTTTGGAATACCTATAAATATCTAAAAAACAAAGTTACTCATCTCATGAGAATAAGGGAAAAAAAAACAGTATAACACTGACCAAATATTACAAAATCGTAACAACAGTAAGAAAATGTGGAAGAGCTTGAGGGAACTTACGCCTAAATCATCACCCATTTCTCCCAATACCATAAAGGTTGATGATGCAGAAGTATCGGACAACGCAAGTATTGCTGAAGCATTCAACAATTTTTTCATATCTAATGCTACTAAAATTACAAAAGACCTGCAGAGGAATACTTCGCAAATGATATTTGATGAGGACAAAGGCTTTGTTCCATCTCATTCTCAATTTAATTTAAGTATGATAACGAGAGATTTTGTATTGAGACAGATCGAGCTTCTGGGTATAGATAAAGCAACCGGAGAAGATCACATCGGCTGCAAACTTTAAAAGATGACAAAGAATGTTATTGCACAATCTCTTTGCGATACTATCAACAAATCCCTGTCTACGGGAGTTGTTCCACGTGAATGGAAAAGGCTCTGGTAGTACCGATATTTAAAGCAGGATATATTTCTTCGTTGAATAACTACCGCCCCATCTCAATCTTACCAACAGTGAGTAAAATCATCGAAAGGGCCGTACATCAACAACTGAGCGAATTCATGAATGCGAATGATTTACTACACCCTAATCAATCTGGTGTTAGACCATTTCATTCCACATCAACTGCTCTTGCAAAACTTGTGAATCAGTGGTCTTTGAATATAGATAAAAATCAAATTTCTGGAGTTGCCTTCATAGATCTTCGGAAGGCATGTGACACTGTAGATCATGACCTACTTTTACATAAGTTAAAGTGTATAGGGTGTAGTAAGACGACTGTAGATTGGTTTAGATCCTATTTAAGTGACAGACAGCAAGTGACGCAATTCAAAGGAGCCAGGTCCCACCCTTCAACTATTAAATTGGGTGTACCTCAAGGGTCAATTCTTGGTCCCCTTTTATTTTCAATATATGTCAACAGTCTACCCGAGTGTACTTCAGAAGGTGTTATAGATATGTACGCTGACGATACGACCCTCACTGTCAGTGCTAATGACGCAACAGTTTTAGAAGAAAAGATAACTGTTGCACTAAATAAAGTAATGGGGTGGATTAAGAAAAATCGGCCCGTCCTTAACACTGACAAAACTTCTGTCATGATTATCGGCTCCCGTGCTAATCTCGGGAAAATTGAAAATTTCAGTATTTCATTAGATGGTAGTCGGATTAAAAGAGTTCAGTTCACTAAATGTTTAGGTGTTTTAATAGATGAAGAACTGAAATGGTCTAAACA
Source organism: Diadema setosum (assembly GCA_033980235.1). Taxonomy (NCBI): domain Eukaryota; kingdom Metazoa; phylum Echinodermata; class Echinoidea; order Diadematoida; family Diadematidae; genus Diadema; species Diadema setosum. The sequence continues at coordinate 6,737,791 of CM067070.1, read as the reverse complement.
AATCGAAAAAGTATGTAAACGTACCCAAAAAAGTGTCTGCATGATAAAGAGAGCGAAGGCCTTTTTGCCCCAACAATCCCTAAAATTACTTTATAATAGTCTAGTGTTACCACAATTTGATTACTGTTCTGTTGTTTGGTCAAACAGATTTCAATACCATACAACTAAGCTAGAAAAAATTCAAAAGAGGGCAGCAAGAATAACTTTGGACAAAACATATGACACACCGTCGGCTGATTTATTCAAAAGTCTTAAATGGATGACACTAGACAAACGTTTTGATTTCAGCCGCGTTATGATGATATATAAATGCCTCCATAACTTAGCACCTTCGTACCTTCAGGTGCACTTAGTTAAGCCTAGTGATGTACATGAACATCATACAAGGCTAATAGACAGTGGAAATTTATGTGTGCCAAGATTTCGCTCTGATTGTCACAAGTGCAGCCCAATCGTATCCTCTGTACTTGAATGGAACAGGCTAGATCATTCAATTAGATCAGCTTCTTCCATATATTCATTTAAGCAAAGCTGCTATTTGTAAGTAACACACGAAATTCATTCTGGGCTTTATAATTCCTGTATAATAGCGTTTTTCATTGTTATTTCGGCATTCTGATGAACTCTTGCTGTGAAATGTACTTTTTATGTTACTTTGCAATGTACAGTATGCTGGTATGTATCTACACTGTATTATGTCATCTTCTGTATATACGTTTTGCTATTTAATGTACATATGTTCATCAATATTATTCAGGGCTCCATGGAAGACCACTATTTATTGGTGAATGGACTACCCTGACAAAAGATTAGAAATAAATAAAAATAAAAAATAAATAAATTTGCAAAATTCAACTTATGATCTCTATAATGTCTCTGTATCCCTCCAAAGATAAAGACAGACAAAAAATAATGGAAGAAATTGAAAAATCTTCTGTCAAATCCACAGTCAAGAGACAAAAAAGAAAAAGTAATGGGAACAAAGAAGGTTAAATTTGAAGCGTGATTTCAAATTAAGAAAATCTTAATTATTTGGTTCCTAAATTTGTTTTATGCATTCTTATGCATTAATGTCTTAATTAAACTGTGAAATGAAGGGATTCCAAAGATTTTATCACCTCTGCGGCTTACTGCCTATGTCATTTAAAGTTTGAATTGATAGAAAATTCTTATTTTCCACCTTCAGTTTCCCCACTATGTTTTTGTTTTCGAATTTAAAGAGAAACGAAGAAACTGAAACGTATATTTTCTGCTATTTCATTTATATATCTTATTTCGTTAAATTGGTCTTTTGTTATCATTGCTATCTTGGTGGGCATTTGCAAATGAATTTTGATATGTCAATTTTTGCAATTTTTATTTTTCTTCCTTCGTGGAGAAAAATAAATGTGTTCACTCAGGCGTAACGTTTCCTTTTATAATATCCTACCAGGTTGATAGCCAATTAAATAATCTTTAAATATAGTATATGACACAATGACTTCCATCAAAATCTTCTATGAAAAATATTAACTGGAAAACGTGTTTACTTTCTTTTTTTGCTGAGTGTATGTCACACAAACCAATATATATATATATATATATATATATATATATATATATATATATATGAAGAGTTTGTTTGCAAAAACAGATAAGTCCATATTTGCCAAAATGGAGATATTTGCGATTAAAGGTCAGGAAAAATAAAGAGAATAATAAGAAAATGTTTGCTTCTTTTGACCATAACTTCAAAAATGTACCTTTATATGTAGTGACCAATATATCATTTAAAAGCTATTATTTTGTACTTTATGACAGAGATCTTACTTCAAAATCTTCAAAAATGAACTTATCGGTTTTTGCAAACAAACTCTTCATATATATATATATATATATATATATATATATATATATATAGTGTGTGTGTGTGTGTGTGCGTGTGTGTATTTAAGAATAGTTTAAAAGATATACGATTTATATTATTTTCAACTTGGTCAGTTTATGTTTGATGTAAAAAGGGACACTAACTGCTTTATTTAGCAATGTGTTATAAAAATATGTCCACTCATTAATACCCAACCAGACGATCTGAACAATACCATTTACCTTTGTTGAGGTCCATGTTTAATAGCATTCCTATATGTGACCGTGCATCGCAAAACAAAACAAAAAAAAAATTCGCACGCACTGATTTTGTCTGAGGACTGAAAGTAGGTGAAATGGGTCAACTGAGCTTGAGTCTTCTTCTACATTATGCCGAAGATGAAAAAAAAAAGAAATACAAAGGAACACGAAACTGTGTTTTTAGCACTTTTTTGTCGATCACTTTTTTGTTAGATTGGCGTGTTTATTTGTGTTTTGTAAGTCCCCTTTTCATTTATTACATACATACATATTTTTTACTTTCAACTCTAATAACTTTTAAAAGAATAATGCTACTGCTTCGAAAGTTGACATTAATCATGAACAGAATATGTTGATAAAGCATACTCAATTTCATCTCAATCTGATTATTCCTTCATTGTTGTTGCTCTGGTGGTTTACATCCAGTCTTTTTGACCCATTCGTTGTACAGCTAGCACAGCTGATAAAGACTAAGCGATTGAATAGACCTTGTACTTCAGAGCCTTTTCGCTCAGTTCACAATTTTCTGGAGTGTGAGCTTTCTGTCCACTGTGGGGATATATTAGGATAGTCCATTTGACTTGATTTGTATACACCATTTTAAAGCTTAAAGGGTGTGTACAGTTCTGCGAGATATTCAGAAACCACTCTATGAGATGTCAAAGAGCATGCAGTTCTAAGGGGTATCAAAAGTCTATTCGATGAAAATCGGTTTTGAAATGGCTGAGATATCTAAAAACAAGTTGAATCAAAGAGATCCTAATAAAGTTGTGGCATGTCGCCTTTTATTATTAGCACTTTCTTGATATCTCTGCCATTTGAAAACCAATTTTCATCAAATAAACCTTGAATCCTTCTTAAAATTACATGCTCGTTCATATTTCATAAGAGGCTTTTCATTATCTCACTTAAGAATGTTCAAAACATGAATCCCCACCTCAACCAGTACTGTACAGTCCTTTTAATGTCTTCTCTTTCAGAATCTGCTCTTAACTAAAAATCAATGTCTGATGACTTTTAGTTGGTTTTGTGATGGTGGGCACCATACGACGGGCCTATATCCTGGAATGCATTGAAGTGATAGTACAGGTCTTAATGGTCAATTTCATAATTTTTTTTTTTTTTAAATTCCAATTCAGAATGTGCATAAGAATTCACACATATACGGGCATTCAAATTCAGAATCCGAGCGAGCGATTTCATTCATTCGAGCTCTATTCCGTTGCTTCGTGCAATCAACTTAATAAACAGATTAGAATATATTTTTTTTTCAAGAATTATGTAATGGGGAAATGGGCAAGGATGGAGGCAGAAGGAGCGGAAGTTTAATTGAAAACAAGCAAAGAGGTATGCACAAACCAGGCCTATATTCATTTGTGACCGTGCACCTCAAAACGAGCATAAAGTCGCACACACTGATTTTGCGTGAAGACTGAAAATAAGTGAAATGGGTCAACCTAGCCGAACTTGACTTTTTCATATTTTCTGAAAGAGCGGATCTTCTTTTACGGTATGCTAAAATTTGGTATCATAAAAGGGGCGGGAAAGTGTGTTTTTTAGCAGTTTATCTCGAATATTTTTGGTAGAAAAGTGTGATTAGGTGTGTCTTTAGAATCCCTTTTTCATTTCTGAAAAACCTTGTCCACACTCGTCACTTTAAACTCTAATAACTTTTGAAAGAATAGTGCTACTGCTTTGAAAGTTGGCATTAATTATGGACAGAATGTGCTAATGAGGCATGCCAAATTTCAATTTAATCCAATAATCCCGTCATTGTTGTTACTCTGAAGGTTTACTTCCTGTTTTTTTGTCCCATTCATCGCACAGCCAGCACGGTTTGGTAAAGATTAAGCGCTTGAATAGACACTGTACTTCAGAGCCTCTTTTCTCAGTTCACACTTTTCCTGAGTTTGTGCTTTCTTTCCAATATTTAGATAGGTTAAGAGAGTCCATTTGATTTGAGTTATACATCAATTTAAAGCTTAAAGTCCGCTCTTTCAGAATATGGTCTTAACTAAAAATTCATGTCTGGCGACTTTTTGTTTGTTTTGAGGTGCAGGGTCATATTTATTTACGTTTAAAGCAAGTGTACCATTTGCAGATGAAATAAAAACCCAGCCTTACTACCTCAAAATTGTTCTTTAATGTGAATTAGGAATAGAAACAACCAATGTAAAAATGTTGTCAGTGTAGTCAATGTTAGGTACTTCTGAATATTCAAAATATGAAGAACACTTTAATCATTTTTTTTTTCAGAATAAATCGTCTACAGCTTTGCTGTATTGAGAAAACTAGAAATGTCGCTGTGGCGACTGATGCCTCCGCCATAATGCATGATTCTCTCAATAGGTGTATAGTACAATGTCTTCACAATTCGTGTGTGATAACAGTTTCACATAACTGGCAAAATATTGAAATGACAGGTTTGTCAGAAATATCTTGAATGTCCACTTTCCTTGAACTGGGTTTGCTATAATTGTCTAAGATTGCAGGTACACATATTTCGGGAATTGAGAATTGTTACCTGACTTCTGACCGACCCTTTTATAAGTTTATGCATTGAGTAATTTCCAAGGTATGAAGAAAGAGTGAAATTACAGTGTTACAAAATAAATTTTTTTGGGGGGCCATTGAAACCTGGCCTTTGACCTTTGACCTTCTGGCTGGAAATTTCCCAGAGAATCTCCATTAGGTAATCCATGTGAAGAGTTTGTTTGCAAAAACCGATAAGTCCATATTTGCCAAATGGAGATATTTGCGATTAAAGGTCAAGAAAAATAAAGAGAATAATAAGAAAATTTTTGCTTCTTTTGGCCATAACTTCAAAAATATACCTTTATATGTAGTGACCAATGTATCATTTAAAAGGTATTATTTTGTACATTATGACAGAAATCGTACTTCAAAATCTTCAAAAATGGACTAATCGGTTTTTGCAAACAAACCCTTCATGTATATATTAAGTTTTAAAACTAATAAAGCAAACATTTCATATACTAGTATATGAGGGAAATAGTAAAATTTTGAGGAGTTGACCTTGACCCATGACCCCTAAATTCCATAGATAATCCCTGCCAGTCAGTTCATGCGTATGTACCAAGTTCCATGAAGATACATTGAACCATTTGCGAGAAAAGTGATATTGCAACATTTTCACCTAACCTTTGACCTTTTGACCTTTGACCTTATGAAATGAAACTCTCTCTGGAGAATCTTTACGCAGTAGTACATGTCTGCACTATGTTTCAAGAAAATACCTTTGGGCATTGCATAGATATGGGGGAAATAGCAAAATTTTTAGCATTTGACGTTGACCTTTTGACCTTTGACCTTTGACCAATGTCACTAAAATCTACTCAACTAATTGCCCCATCATACATCATCCTTGGACCAAGTTTGGTGAAAGCTGCTTCATCCAGTTTTGAGTTATCACGTAAACAGATAAATTTTAGGATTTGACCTTGATCTTTGACCTTTGACCTCTGTCCGATTTCACTAAAAAACTAATCAAGTAATTGTCCTATCATACATCATCCTCCGACAAAGTTTGGTGAAATTTGCTCGATCCAGTCTTGAGTTATCGCGTAAACGGATAAAATTACATGATTTGACCTTGACCTTTGACCTTTGGCCTTAAGCCAATTTCACCCAAAATCTTATCAACTAATTCCCCCATCATACTTTATACTTGGACCAAGTTTGGTAAAATTCCAGTCAATATTACTCAAGTTATCGCGTAAACGAAAGCGGACGAACGTACGGACGTACGTACGGACGGACGGACGGACAACCCGAAAACATAATGCCTCCGGCACCACTTCGTGGTGGAGGCATAAAGATAGTGATATTACGTTACATGTTTGTATTCAATGCATTTGTTTTATATCGTAGGATATTTAGTGATGCAACTGACCTATAATGCATCAAATGTGATGACTAGAATAATATATAATGCGACCGTGCATCTATTCACAAGACAAACAAAAAGTCGCACCCCTTGATTTTATGTGAGGACTCAAAACAAGTGAAATCTGTCAACTAAGTCAATCTTGGGTTTTTCATATTTTCTGAAAGAACTATCTTTAACATTATTCTTTAGTTTGGGATCATAACACTAATGGGAAAGTGTGTTTTCAGCAGCTTTTCTACAAAAACTTTTGGGGGAGAGTAGAATGATCACTTACGTATTGGAGGACCCTTTTCATTTCTTGAAATCTTTTGTACAGTCTTCACTTTCAAGTCTAATAGCTATTGAAAGGATAATGCTACTGTTTTGAAAGTTGGCATTAATCATGGGCGAAATGTGTTCATAGAACATGGTCAATTTTAGCTTAATCTGATAATTCCTTCATTGTTGTTGATCCGGTGGTTGACATCCTGTGTTTTGTCCCTTTCATCGCACAGCTAGTGCGACTTGTTGAAAGATTAAGTGCATGAATAGACCCTGTACAGTATGTCCCCCCAAAAATACAACGGGACCCAACGCAATGATATCTTTAAAAAAACAGTGATTCAATCTAAATGCAAATTCAGGGTATGGAAGTATACGTCATTGTTCACACACAAGAGCATTGGATAGCTAATATTGGAATAATCAGACTCATGGCATACTTTACAACAATACATTTTTCTGTGACTACTTAACCAAATTGAATGGGGGTTTTGTGCAAAATAGAGCTAAGATGTTATATTTTAAGACATTGAAGTAGCACTTAGACAGGTCAATCATATTGGGTGTTATCAATTCGAAAATCTGATTGTAAATGTTTGGGGACATACTACAGTATGTCCCCTCAAAAATTACAATCATATCTTTGCATTGATAACACACGATATGATTACATTCTATAAATGTTATTTTACGGTTAATTCTGTTTGTTGAACTTTTTTTTTTCAATCATATGGACAGAGTAAACTATTGTAGTAACAGGTCTGTAAAAGGAATATATGAGAGTGTTATGCTATTAATCTGGTTCAGCAGTTCGATCGACATGGCCTACAAAAATAGTAACCTACTAAGGCACAATCATCACTGTGGACGATGAAACCCTTCAGTCGTTTTATGTATCGAAATGAAAATGGGTGGATGAAGTTGTGCCTATCAACTCGACGCGAACATGCTCCAGTGATCTGGATTCAGCAAGGCGGAATGTACTTTCATGAGAGTTACTATCAACACGTATTACCTGATAAAAATCACTGGGAAAAGTTTCTTGTCATTGGTGAAGTCTCAATGGTAGGAAACAAAAGTTTAAGTGAAAAATGGTATAACCTCACGTTTTCTTTACATATCTCAAAAATACGGCTCAAGGTATCTAAGCAAGCATCACCCTTCACTGATTTTCTAAAAAAAATTCTGGTCATTTTTTTTTTAAAGGTCAGGAAAAAAATTGTTGTCATTAAGTTTACACTAGTCCGGGGGGGGGGGGGGCTTTAAAAACACAACAAGATCCGATCATTATAGGGATAAGTCTGTTAAGAATCCATCAATATATATTCAAGGAGAAGCACGAAATGAGACAGTCGGGTTCATCATAAGGGAATTTCAAACTTCAGTGATCACTGTACGTACTCATAATTCTAACTATATCCTTCATGTAAAGTTTCTTGCCATAGGATTACACAGAGCACGAACATGGTGTAGTTTTACTAGCTAGCTACGAGCAGCTGGATGCGGTGCAATTGGTTACTAGCCAGCGTGATATAGTACTATTGGGAATCCACGATCTGCACCCAATCGTGATCGTGTGATCGATATCTACATTTCTCACTTAAGAATGTACGCAGTGCGCCCAGTAGCGATACTTTTGAGCGACAGTCCTGTTGCTTGTAGCCAGCTAGCGCTAGCAGCGCGGTGCGCGACGGCATTACAGAAATCTGTGATGCGATAGCGTGTGTGTGTGTAACGTTAGTGCGATCAATGCAGTTCAGCTCAATAGACCTTATGCATATGACGTCACACGGTCTTACCAACTGAAGGGCGCCCTCCCTCAGAGGGCAAGCGATGCGTTGCTAGAACATGCTTTTACACGCGAGGCAACAGGCGTTTACACACAACATCGGTGTTTCTTTTACTGTCTTTTCTATTGCATGGAATCCACAGTCCTAGATCGGGACATTTAAACTTGTATAGCAAAATCGACATTTGAGGTATGCATTGCACTCACCAGGTCAATGATATATCAAACATTTTGGCACAATTTTCATGAAAAAAGATGCAACTACCAGCGGTCTAAACAGCTCACCAACCTACGAATCCGTTAGCCAATCACATGCGAGGTAGATTTCTAAATGTTTTTTTTATTTTTTTAAACTAAAACACGTACCTCGCATGTGATTGGCTAATGAAATTCAAAATGGCGACATACATCAAGCGAACGGCGATGTTGCGCTATGGATACACATTTCTGCGATATAACCTAGGAATTTTCTAGTTCAAGTTCAAGTTCAAGTTCGAATTTATTCGTTTTTCCACAATAAAATCACACAGACATAAATCTCACTTTCTTGAGTGATAGAAACAATGCATGTAAATTCGTACAAAGAAACCAACAATAATGAGAAAAACTAATAGTACCAATACATTGCAATTGTTGCAGAAGTAACGAAAATGAAAGAATTGTCAATATGCACTGTGTTACTGTGAGTATTTCGATCGCACAATGTGAGAAAATTACCCAAATATTGCTGCATAATGTGTCATGTCATGTCAAACTTGTTTGATGGTAAAAAAAAAAAAAAAAAAAAAAAAAAAAAAAAAAATGCCACTGGCCTGGGGACTAGCGTCGAGTGAGGCGATCGCCGCTAGCGCGCGTAAGAAAAGCACATAGCTGGCTGCACGCGTGCATTGTCAAGGACTTCGCTTGCCCTCTAAGATGGTTTCGCGAGAGGTTATCAAGCGAGTGATAACGTCAACTGCTTCAAGTAACGGAGGAATGATCGCAGGAGAAGGACACCATATCAGGTACGAATTAGGAATAAACTAAAACCGATTTTGAAGATGATCTGGGTAACGAAGCCGCTTTAGGCCTACTTCTAACGTAGTCCTGGACCTCCTCGATCTTTCGGAGTTTAGCACGCTGTATGTAGTGTAGTTCGTGTGCAGGAATCAACAACGTTGTAATACTCCGTGGCCTATACAGTATGGTATGTGTTTAACACACCGACCGTGTCCATATCAACCGACCGCACACTATAATGGCATTGCGCGTACAGAAAGAAAATGTACGCATGGGACTACGCGCAACAGTGTTCGATTCTTCACTGAGCTACTCTATCGAGTAAAATGAGGCGAAAACAAATAAGTATTCTCTCTAAAGTAACGAAATTTAGAAAAATCGAATAAGATTTATCGTGTAACTACATATAACTAGGAATACCTTTGCTGAATCGTAAGATGTAGAGTATCCTTCCGTAATAAATTTGACGATTTTGACCGCAAAATTATCACCGCCGCTTGTACGATCGTGCACACACGTTACACATACACATGACATAAACATTTTGTCGCCCGCTACGACCGTACGAGTTGATGCAGAAACGAGAAATGAATAGGAAAAAACAAACCGACTCATCTATTTTATTTCAATTACGATGAAAAGTTTCCTAATGAAAATCAATTCAAATCAATTCAAATTCATCAAACAGTCCTTCAAAAAGTAATATCGAAGGATTCAAAATATATTCAAATATTATTGGGGAAAAAATGACGGCTAGAAAAAAAAAACAAAAAACAGCGGCCTGTCGAAAAAACGCATTTAAGTGCCCTTTATACGTATTTGTCAGGGTGGTCGGTTGAAATGAGCAGGGCAACTGAGTGCGGAAAAAATGACACCCCACGCGTTCGAAGCCGCCATCTAAGAGCGCGTACCTCAGATCGCATTTTCAGTGCGCGCTTGTGAATCCGGAGTATTTTCTCCACACGTGAGTAAAATTTCAGGCAAATTGTGAGATTTTTTACGTTTCTATTGATAGAAAAACGTTAGGTGGCCGGTAGTATGAACACCCAACCATACAGCGCAGCGGTGTTGTTCGCTAGGCACGCACGTACGCACGCACTGCTGCTGCACTGACGGCCTAACGTTAGATTTAACGTTCAGAAAATCTGCACATTTTTCCAAAAGGGAACCGTCATCACTCTAGTAAAATGCTCGAGAGGGATATAAAACAAATATCGACTGCCTTCTTTCGGGCCATGGTAAAACTATTTGACCTCGGTGATTTCTCAACAGTGCCATGTCCCTCGACTTCGTCTCGGGACTTCGTCTCGGGACATAGCACTGTTGAGAAATCACCTCGGTGCAAATAGTTTTACCATCTCCCTCTGCAGCAGTCGATATTTGTATACTATGCTCTATAACTTCAGATTCTAGAGACGATGTTTATATTGTATTTTCATTGACCCCCCCCCCCCCCCCCACCCTGGGAAAGGGGTGGGGTTTTAAGGGGACAGGCTATGGTGCCAATTTGAACAAATTAACGTCTTGTCAGCCTGATGATTCTAATTGTCAATTTTGGTTAAAAAAAAAGAAAAAAAAACACACAAATTTGTCTTTGCGGTTCGAATAAACTGCAAACCTGTCATCCCCATGTCATGAGTGAGGTACTCCTAGATCAACTATTAACAAATACCAAATTGATGCCACCTATATATTTTTAGTGTGATCACATCATTGGGTACTATAAAAGTTCTAGAACTTCAATTTCTTCTGAAATAGATTTTGAAAGTTTTCATTATATCGGGGGTACCCCCAACACACCATCCTTAGAAAAGAGAAATTAGAAAGTATGCACTGTATGCACTTATACAATGCACCTAGAAAGTGCATTGTACCCAAGTTGAACTGATGCGGATGTTTGTTACCGTAGGGATCGTACTCTTAAAAAGGAACTGGAAAAAAATACCCACTACACACGATGGTGAGCTAAAAAATGGGCCATATCTAAATGCTGTCATCATCTAACATGTCTAGTATGTCTAACAGCGAAGTAGTTAATTGTAGGGGAGGGTCAATGTAAGCACATTAATGTGTTCTAGGGAGCAAATTAAGCTTGGGGTTTGGGTTTAAAAAAAAGAATGGGGGAAGCGGCATTGGTGATTAAGAATATTATCTGTCGCTTCTTTCTCACTTTCTGTCTTTTGTCGTATGGCTCAATATTGTTACAAAGCTTTGCAAAAATTGTTCACGTGAAGGTGGTAAGGGAAGATATATTATTTTTAATATAAATGACATTGCAATGGGCTTGTTTTCTTTTCCAATTAGCTTGTAGACGTGCTCACACATTCATCAGATTTTGCTACGCACTACATTTGTTGTTTGATACTTACAAAAAACAACAACAGAGACAATACACATACACTATTAACAATCCATACCTGTCTCACAAATTGTTGGTTGTCAGTGAGAAACTCGTTTGAAGGCTTTCCATTGATAGTGACACTCTGCAGCTGTACCTTAAAAATAAAGAAGTGGCAGTAAGAAATGCGTCATTGTGGACTAAATGTTGTTATTAGTCGCTCGGATAAGATGACGGTATCAAGTAAATTACTATTTAAATAGTTATTTCATTTCGTCAAAATAACATAGCTTTTACACACGTGTTTAAACACAAAGATTGATACATGTTCTTATAAAACATAGTATTACAGACCATCAAAAAACTGTACTCCCACATACTTTGTGAGCCATTGTGAGGATTCAACAAGGTAAAAAGGATTAAACTAGTCAATATTGAGTTTTTCATAGCTTCTGATAATGCAATTCATCTTCTATATTATCATAAAGTCTGGACCATAAAGCTGATGAAAAAAAAATCATTTTAATCATTTTTTTTTTCCTAGAACACTTTTTTTTTGTAGCATATGTGCTTAGGTATGTCATAGAGGCCTGAAAACCCTTTGTACACTTCTTACATGCAACTCTTAATAACTTTTGAAAAAAAAGTGCTGCTGATTTGAAAATAAGTACTACTCAATGACATGGTGTTTTTAAAGGGCATGCTCAATTCTAGCTTGATTTGATAATCCTTTCAATGTCGTTGCTAAGTATTTTAACTTTTTTTCACCATTCATACCGAAGAGCACTTCCTGCTAAAATAAAGTGCTTGAATAGCTTCTGCACTTCAGAGCTTGTTTTCTCAGTTCAAAATTTTCTGGAGTGTGTGCTTTCTTTTTAATCTTTACAGTCCATTTGAATTGAGAAATACATTATTTTCAAGCTTAAGGTTTTCGATTTTAGAATTTTTGTTTACCTAAAAAATCAATATCCAGTAACTTTTTTTGTATGTTCTGTGATGCAGGCTCACATACAGCCAAGAACATCTATTTTCTTTATTTTCTGATAGACCTGAATCGATTTACGCACTGGGTGAAAGTGACAAATTTACCATGTCAACATTGTAGTGTGCCATTAGTCGTTGTTTAACACCTGTGACAATGACCGTCATCACACTTTATAATATTGGACCCTGCATCACAAAACCAACATAAAGTCGACTGACATGGATTTTAAGTTAATGTCAGATTCTGAAAGAGCAGACTCTAAGCTTTGAAATGATGTATAACTCAATTCAAATAAATTCTTCTAACCTATCTAGATATTTGATAGAAAGCACACACTCTGGAAAAATGTAAACTGACAAAAGAGGCTCTGAAGTACAGGGTCCTTTTCAAGCGCTCAATCTTTACCTAGCCATGCTAACCGTGCGATGAATGGGGTAAAGGATGTAAGACACCTGAACAATAACAATGAAGGAGTTATCAGATTGAGCTGAAATTGAGCATTCTTCATCAAACATTTGGCAATGATAAATGCCAACGTTCAAAGCAGTAGCATTATCACTTTAAAAGTATAGGAGATGAAACTGAAGAGTATGTAAAGGATTTTCAAGAACTGAAAAGGGGCCTCTAGGACATATCTGATCACACTACTCTTAAAAAAAAGGGGGGTTATAGAAAAACGCACTCTTCCATTCGTTTTATGATCCCAAATTGAGGAAAAGATGTAGAAGAAGAATAACTCTTTAAGAAAATTTGAAAAAAAAAAAGCCCTCAAGATTGATTTGGTTGATCCGTTTCATCTTTTTTTGAGTCCTCACGTAAAATCAAGGCGGGAAACTTTGTGTTGATAATGTGTGATGCACGGTTATATAATACATATCATATGCAATCAAATACAGTACTTATTTCATAATCGTTTAATATCTACCCTGCAGCTTGTGGCTATTGATGCAAGCGTCGCGAAAAACTTCTTAGGCAGGAATTCCTTGCATTTGAGATCTGCACGTGCAAGATGGGGCATACGACACAAAAATTCAGCCAGGTTTGATGCTCCTCGCTTTAAGTGAAATGATGTATCAAGGACCAGGTAAAGTTCACTGATCTGTATAAGTAAATATCGAATGTAAATACAAAACATTATCTTTTTATTTTTTTTTCCTCAAGTCTCATTACATATTCAGCTAGCATTCACGATGCTAAGACATGTTGAAACAATATCAATTTCACTCTCCAGCTTTATAGAGATAACTTGTTTGCTGAAAAGAAAAATATAAGACGAGGTCAGTGAGCTTATGAAATTAACCAGAACTGTTTTATTTATGGATTCGCTGGTAAAGGGTCACTTTCCCAATGACTGGTATATGACTGCTGTGTTGTTGTTTTTTCAAATCTATGAAAAATTATAATTGGACAGATGTAAAAGTAATAGCCTGTAATGGGTCGTTTTGCTTGTGAAGACTAGTTTCACTGGATATATTATCCGTAAAAGAGTCCTTGAAAAGCAAATATTCGGGACTTAGGTATTCTGGTTTTAACCTGTAACCCAGTGAAGCATTTATGATAAGTGGTGACTAGGGAATACGAGACCAATTCTTGAGAAGTCAGCATATTCTCTCACTCCATTTTTTTTTTTACTTCTTGCCAATTTCATTACAGTTGACACAAGAATACATTTCAATATTGTAAAGAAAAGTTGAAACTCAGGAGTCGAAATGGTGTGTATTTAATTTCAATGTATATTCTCAACAAAGAGCTTTACGCAACTTTATGTGCAGTTTTCCCCGGCCAATTTCGCGCCTCTTTCAGTCCAGTTCATTAGTGCTGTATTCAATTAAGCAAACTTCAGTCTAGGTGGTATGTTTGGTATTTCAGTATTAAGATATCTTCATTCAAATTAATTTTGAAGCGTTCATTCATATATCTTTTACCCTCATTCTTTTACCCTCAATTAATTTGCAGAATAGAACAAACGATTTAAGAGTCATAGCGTCAAAATGAAGTTGAAACATTATCAGCTGCAAATAATTTGGTGGGCTTGTATGCATGGTTTTAAGGAATACAATTGTAATTTTGTTGAGATCGCAACTGATGATCTGTAAATCAGCAAACATTTTGAAAAAAAAAGGAACCTTTGGGACTCGAACCTGTCATCTACTGCTTTCCGGGAAGCGACACTACCACCAGGTTGTACCTGGTTGCCGGCAGTGACACGATGGACATGGAACAAATACACAAGCTCCGAAATTCCGACACTGTCATGTTATAAGTAGTCCAAGGCTTACAAGGCATAGTAAATGAAAGAAAGAAAGATGTTATTCAGAGGGGTAAAGGTTCAGGATCGAGTTTCTTCACTTTGTTTCCCTCTACAAACTAAATATATTAAGATCGCAACTGCTGATCTGTGAATTTACTATCCCTTGTCCACCTTGGACTACTTAACATGACAATGTCGAACTTTCGGAGCTTGTGTATGTGTTCCATGTTCATCGTGCCACTGCCGGCAACCAGGGACAGCCTGGTGGTAGTGTTGCTGCCCGGGAAGCAGTAGACGACAGGTTCGAGTCCCAATGGTTCCTTTTTTCCAACATTTGTGCATAATCTAGTTTTGAGTTATCACGTAAACTGATTATTTTTAGGATTTGACCTTGACCTTTGACCTTTGACCTCTGTCCAATTTCACACAAAACCTAATCAAGTAATTGTCCTATCGTACATCATCCTTGGACAAAGTTCGGTGAAATCTGCTTGATCCAGTTTTGAGTTATTGCGCAAACGGATACAATTTCATGATTTGACCTTGACCTTTGACCTTTGTCCTTCGACAGATTTTCACCCAAAATCTAATCAAGTAATTGCCCTATCATATATTATATTTAGACTAAGTTTGGTAAAATTCAAGTCAGTATCGTTCTAGTCAGTATAAGTTTTAATATGACGTAAACGAATGCGCACGGACGTACGTACTGACGGAGGGACAACCCGAAAACATAATGCCTCCGGCACCACTTCGTCGCGGAGGCATAAATGACACAAATATTAATGAGTCAATAAAATCGTTCTTCAAGTGGTTAAAGCACTTGGAACGGACAGCAAGAACTGTTTTCTATGTGAAGTCTTGTATAATTTCAAATTAATAAGTAGACAAAGGAGGCACCACTTATATAAAATCGTCACGGTCAACTGGCCTTCCTTGGAATAGATACATAACCTTGAAGTACTTATGACCTGCACAAAGTCGCTACTCTTCCGTTGTTATGATTACGAGGAACTCTACAGCGCAGTTGAGTCCAACAGAACTATAGCTGACATTTTTACTTTGTTTTCCATCAGATAATTAAGAGAAGAAGAATAATGACTGAAATAAATCTTCCACGAAATGACTACGAAAAACGAATTATTAATTTGTCTGAGTAGTATTATGGTACAAGTTTTTGTGTTATCCATTTCATAGAAAAGAAAAGTTATTTGAACTCATGTTCAAAGGAAAAAAAGAAACGGTTATCACTGGAATCATTTTAGCATTTTGCGAGCTCCAAATGGTGAAGTAAGTTGTCTTAGGCAGTGCAGTGGAGCACTTTCGAACATATGTTAGTGTATTCAACATGAGTAGTAAGATCGTAAAAAGGCTTAACATTAAAGTAAGCCATTCACCAGGATACTCTCTGCCTTTTATAATTATAACCGACTATCAACAATGATTGTAATTAATAGGACGGATAGACACTGACATGTTGGCAAGTAATTCAAGTCTATGCGAAAACAATCAAAATATTAGACAACGTTGCCTAAGCCCAGTAAATGAATTGTTATAAATGGCTCAATAAATGTCCTAGTTAGATTTGATTCGAAGCTCGAAAACACAGTGGTTTTTTTTTCTAGCACAACAAAACAAACGTTTATCTCCCAACGCTTTTCTTCATGCATTGAAAAGCTTGACATTACTCGAGAGCCAGCGTTACACACAACGTGAAATTGTTACAGATTGAGGGCAACGTGAAAAAAAAAAAACAACCTCATAATCAAAAATACATAACAGCAAAATGAAAACTCAGTCATCTTTACCCGACCCCCATGAACACGTCTTGTTCTACGGGCGTCCAGATCATTCAACAGTAAATAAAGTTATGCGAGTAAACAAAAATATTCGTAAATAGTTATGAATGTTAGATAGACATACCTGGCACGATGAAGCTAAGGTGGCAGCTGTTAAGTAGAACTCTTCAGGCACATTTATATTGTTTACGCACAAGCGTGAAAGACGTGGCATAGTACACACCCATCGGGCAAGGTTTCCTCCACACGAAGGTGATACATTAGATCCGAGAAAAGACTGGGAAGCCAATTCCAGATCAGTAATCTGAATCCAAATGAAACAAACGTTGATCTTTTACTAATAGACAAACAAATAGAATGTCCTTAAATTAACAACAACAACAACAACAACAAAATTAGCCGATTTTGGGAAGTATTAATCGTCCAACATTATAACAACACAAAATAATAGTGCAGCCAATGAAAATGCAAAAGTTCAGAACATAGCTTTGAACATTTACACTTATCTTTTGATGCGCGTTATTATACAATCTAGTGCTGTTTCTAGTCGAGGTATTACAAGCGTGACATACTGTTTCTGCTACTCCACAGGAGATAATACAGTACATAGAGAAGAAGTAGACTATGAGGAAAAAAAAGTCAAGTAGTTTATACAAGTGGTTAAAGACATTCGAAGTAGGTCATTTGTGTGACCGAGTGACCCGTGGACCACTGAAAATGGTACCAAAGCAAATGGTTAAGGAGAAAAGAATATCTTAATGTATGATATTATACCTGGCTAAATTTGTCTTATAAATGATTTATTGGAAATACGACAACGAGCGTAATTGTTTGTATCACATTATTATTACCAACAAGTTGATCATACAGTGATGTCGAATACAGGTAGCAGCATAATCGCAAATGTGCATAATTCGTATATTTAGTTTATTTGTGACCGTGCACCCCAAAACGAACATAAAGTCGCACACACTGATTTTGCGTGAGGACTGAAAATAAGTGAAATGGGTCAACCTAGCCGAACTTGACTTTTTCATATTTTCTGAAAGAGCGGGTCTTCTTTTACATAATGCTAAAATTTGGTATCATAAAACGGGCAGAAAAGTGTGTTTTTTAGCAGTTTATCTCGAACATTTTTGGTAGAATAGTGTGATTAGGTGTGTCTTTAGAATCCCTTTTTCATTTCTGAAAACCTTGTCCACACTCTTCACTTTCAACTCTAATAACTTTTGAAAGGATAGTGCTACTGCTTTAAAAGTTGGCATTGATTATGGACAGAATGTGTTAATGAAGCATCTTTAATTTCAGTTTAAATTGATAATCCCTTCATTGTTGTTACTGTGGTGGTTTACTTCCTGTTTTTTTGTCCCATTCATCGCACAGCCAGCACGGTTTGGTAAAGATTAAGCGCTTGAATAGACACTGTACTTCAGAGCCTCTTTTCTCAGTTCACACTTTTCCTGAGTTTGTGCTTTCTTTCCAATATTTAGATAGGTTAGGAAAGTCCATTCGATTTGAGTTATACATCATTTTAAAGCTTAAAGTCTGCTCTTTCAGAATATGGTCTTAACTAAAAATTCATGTCTGGCGACTTTTTGTTTGTTTTGAGGTGCAGGATCACATTTATTTCCGTTTTATTTCAACAGGGTAGCCCTTTCAGTCAAAAAAAAAACTGCTCTACCAAGGTGCCCTGCACAATAAAAAGATACAAAACATATATTCAAATGCACAACGTTACAATCAATCAAAACAAACGTAAACATATCAACCAGATAGAAAAAAAAGGGTGTGGTACAAAATTATACTATGATAAAAATACAACATGAAAAAGAATGAAAGAAACCGAGAGAATATAACGCGAATTGACAAAACAACTATAACAACAACAACAACAAAACAAATGATATCTCAGTTCCCGGTGTCATAGAAATGAACATATATGTATTGCACTCTAAAGGGTTAAAACTTGAGAGATAAGATTCTACTCGTGATTTTTAAATATAGAAAAAGATGACAAAACTTGCATAAAACGAGGTAAGTCGTTCCAAAGATTTGACCCTTGATAATGCAGAGATCTCTTATAATATTCCGTACGGGGTGTATTGATTTTTAGTGGGCAAGAGAGTGCATATCGAGTTCGCAAATTGACATGACGAAAAACAAATATTTCTTTTAAATACACTGGCACCATATCATTGATCAATTTATACATAATAAAATACGTTTGGTATTGCCTCCTTTGTATAATCTTTTGTCAGTTTAATTGTCTTAAAAGAGTAATACTTGATATTGAAAAATCAGCATTTAAAACCAAACGAGCATATCAATTTTGCAATTTTTGTAATTTCTTGATAGTGCACTTTGAACTTCTGCCCCAGGTTACAAGACCATAATCAATATGCGGCAGGATTAATGCATTATATAACATAATTAAAATATTTCGTGGAATGTTCTTTCCTAACTGTCGGACGTACCCTATGATTTTAGAAACCTTCACATATACCTTCTCAATTTGTTTATTCCATGTGACACACTCATCCAATACAACACCTAAATATTTGAGTTCATGAACTTGGTCAATTGTTTCCTTATCATATTTGATAACTAAAACAGCATCATTGACTCTCCGTTTTGTACCAATCAACATATATTTAAATTTCTTAACATTCAATCCTAAATCATTAAATTCCACCCATTTGCATATCTTCTTAAACTCCTTTTGCAACAATTTAGAAACAACATTAATATTTCTGTCTTTACAAAAAAACTGCAGCATCATCCGCATATAAACACAATTTTGTACTATGTAAAAATGACAACTTCCACATGTCATTTATGAATATAGAAAAAAGCAGAGCTCCCAATATTGACCTTTGTGGAATTCCTACTTCAATATTTCGAGATTCTGACAATATTCCCTGAAAAAAATACACATTGTTAGTGATCAAGGAAATAATTTCTAAACCAATTCAGTTCAACGTCATGAAAACCATATCTTAATAACTTATTGAGTAAAATAATATATGAAACTGAGTCAAAAGCTCGTTTGAAATCTAAAAACAAACATCCTGTAACATAACCTTCGTCAATATTCCTTCGAATATATTCATTCAAATCCAGTCATACAGTTGTTGTTGAATGCATTGGGCGAAATCCAGATTGACAATCACTTAATAAGTTATTTGAAATGAAGTAATCATACACTTGCTCATATACAGCTTTTTCAAAAATTTTCATGACGTGACATATAAAAATGGGTCGATAATTGCTCACATTGTCCTTATTTCCACTCTTTAATACAGGTGTAACTTTAGCCTTTTTTCCAATCAGAAGTATAATTGATGAATGAAGTGACAAATTAAACAAATAAGTAAGCGGTTCGGAGATAACGGACGAAGCAATCTTTAAAATATACGGGTGTAGGTTGTCAAGACCACATGATTTACCACTGTCAAGTGGACAACCCGAAAACATAATGGCTCCGGCACCACTTCGTGGCGTAGGCATAAAAAGCAAACAAATGCACAGATATTAACAGGTCAAAAATCGTTCTTCAAGTGGTTAAAACACTTGGAACGGACAGCATGTATTGTTTTCTATGTGAAGTCTCGTATTATTTCAAATTAATAAGTAGACAAAGGAGGCAAAACTTATATAAAATCGTCATGGTTTACTGGCCTTCCTAGGACTAGATACATAACCTTGAAGTACTTATGACCTGCACAAAGTCACTGCTATTCCGTTGTTACGAATACGAGGAACTCTACAGCGCAGTTGAGTCCAACAGAATTATAGCTGACATTTTTACTATGTTTCTATCAGAGAAGCAGAATAATGACAGAAGTAAATGTGACCCGCTACAACAAAAAGGTCCTAAAGTCTCGCACGGTCAAAGCCGTGAAAATCGAGTTTGAAGTCAGAGCATTAAAATTGGTCAAAACTTACGATTTCCTGATTTTGATATATCATTGGAGTCTAACATGTCTTCTATCATCTGTCGAAATTTTGAAGAAAAATGATCAAAGGAAGGACCAAAAAATAACGTTTTTCTGAGCCATGTTTTTTTTTTTTTTGGCGTTTCAACGAAGCAGAAACTAGTTCGAAAATTTGGATTGAGCGCCACAGAGAGGTTCCGCCCCTAGCAACGACCAGAGTGATCTCATTGGTCAGTTTGCTGCTTGCTGCTAACCGAAGCGTGAAGCTCGCACACTGCCCCGTCGACTGGTGTGTGCTTGCGGGGTGCGCTATGCTCAGCCGCTTCACACATCCTGGTCACTGATTGGTTGGTGAGGAGACCGCCGACGCTGATGTGCTTGAATGAACTCTTCGGGGGTTGCTAGGGCTTACCTTCTATTGTCCAGAGGTGAAAACTGACTTGAGTGTCCGTTGATCGCGATCGTGTCGAAAGGAAGACTTTCAGGGCGCTTTTCTCGAAACAGTGATTTTCCAGACGTCTTGACATGCTCTCTTTTAAACATCGATATCTCCGCAGCCGATTGTTTTTATAAAATGTGTTATATATCAATTTAAAGCAGAAAGATTAGGGGATTATATCGTGCAATTTTCAAATAATCGACCTCGCCCGACTTTAGGATCATTTTATTGTAGCGGGTCACAAATCATTCACGAAATGACTACGATAAACGAATCATTAAATTGTCTAAGTAGTATTATGGTACAAGTTTGTGTGTTATCCATTTCTTAGGAAAGACAAGTTATTTGAAATCATGTTCAAAGGAATAAAACGGTTATCACAGGAATCATTCTAGCAGTTTGCGAGCTCCAAATGGTGAAGAAAGTTGTCTTAGGCAGTGCAGTGGAGCACTTTCGAACGTATGTAAGTGTATTCAACATGAGTATAGTAAGATCGTAAAAAAAGCTTAACATTGAAACACGCCTTTCACCAGGATACTCTGTGGATTTTATAATTATAATCGATTAACAACAATGACTGTAATTAATTGGAGGAATAGACACTGACATGTTTGCAAGTAATTCAAATCTTTGCGAAAACAGTCAAAATATTAGACAACGTTGCCTATGTCCAGTAAATGAATTGTTATAAATGTCTCAATAAATTTCCTAGTTAGATTTGATTCGAAGCTCGAAAAACAGTGGTTTTTTTTTTTTTTGGTAGGACAACAAAACAAACGTTTATCTACCGACGCTTTTCTTCATGCATTGAAAAGCTTGATATTACTCGAGAGCCAGCATTACACATAACGTGAAATTGTTAAAGATTGAGGGCAACGTGTGCTGCCACACGGATTGTCGCCCCTACACGGATTGTCGCCTCCTGCTCGGGGCGACAATCCGTGACGGGCGTTGGCGGCACGGATTGTCGCCCCCGTCACGGATTGTCGCCTGGTGACAATCCGTGACGAGGGCTGGCGGCACGGATTGTCGCCTGCCCTCGAAGCACATTTTGCTGGGTAATATCGTTCTGGACATAATCATTGAAATACTAACACATAACTTACATGGCTACATCCATGCAAACATGCCATGTAAAATGTCATGGTGAGGTTTCAAGGAAGTGTGTATGTGCGCGTGCACATGATAATTTAGTATCCGTTTGTGTGTGTGTGTGTGTGTGTGTGTGATGGAAGAATGTGTTTATTATGTCAGTTTTTTGCGTAAGTGTTTTTTAGCAGCGCGTTGGGAGGGATACCTAGTAAGCCGTTGCTGGCATAAACGTTGATATTGATTTTATCAGCAGCTTTGAATTTGATGGGTTTGTTTGGCAGATTTGTGTATGAATTCGGAGTGGAGCTTGCGTGCGGGCGGATGCTGCTTTTTTGCATACGGTCCATTATGTCTTATTTATCAACATTGGGAAATCGTTTCATCAGGAAGGAATGTGGTATCAGGTCGGGTGTGCGTCGGTATGTGGGAAGGGGGTTACATTTCGTTATTGCAAAAGTTTGTTATTCTGAAGGCTCATTCGTCCGAAGGCTCATTCGTCCGAGGGCTCATTATTCCGAAGGTTCATTATTCCGAATTTCATTTTTGGATCAACGAACCTCTAGGTATAGGGAATTGTGTGTTTCGGATAAATGAAGCCTCGGAAAAAAATGAAACTTCGGAATAACGAACCTTCGTGTGTGTGTGTGTGTGTGTGTGTGTATGTATGTATTTGGGTTGGATAATGTGGGTGTGGGATGAGTTAGGTTTTGTTTAATCAGGGGTTGGTGGGTTGGGGAATGGATTTGAAGAAGGATAGTTATAAATGGTATGACAGATGTTGGTAGGATTTAATATTTAGGATAGATGTAGGCCCTAGATTTGTTTCGGTTGGGGAGGGGAGGGGGTGGTCGGGTTTTTTATGACTGATTTCATTCTAGATTTTTGTAATGTATTTGTGTTTTTTTTTATGTATATGCCCTTGTAAGTAAGAAGGTGTTGCATGATCCAAACCAATGTATTCAAGGAATATAGGTTTGGTAGGGCCCTACATGTCAAAACTTTCTCGTGAAGAATAAGTTAGTAGGGTTGGTCTATAATCGAGTTATCTATGTTGAAGTGAGATTATTTGTGGTATAAATTGACAAATGGATTTGTTTGTGTTTCGAATTGCCATTTGTAACTTTTTTTTTCATGTTACACCCAGAATGGGTCGATTTATGAATGATTTGAATGAAATCAATAAATATCAAGGAAAAAAAAAGTGTTGAGTTGGTTTATTTGCATGAGGATTTGTTTGAGTGTTTGTTGGTGTTTGTTTGTATTACGTATGTATCAGCCGGTGTGCAATGGCAGTTCGTTTGTGCTAAAATCAACCAACGATTGACATTTTTTTTTACGGCGTGTGGAAATTATTCGCTCATGCATAAAGCATGCCAAACCTATTCTGGGACAAAGAATAGTGGCATGGACGTTCTAGTTTATAAGACTGATGGAAGAAAATGACTGCAGTGAAAAATGAACAAAGACAAATAACATTTGGGGAGGGTACCTCCCTCGTATGTATTTTCTCTCGGTCTCTCTCTCGCCTAGCCCGCCTCACCGCTGATATTGGTTGACACACCCATACTATTTTTAGATCAACGCTGGTGTGAATTTTTCAAACACGTGCTCATACACTCTGAAGGCGTTTGTATTGCCACAGTAGCGCCACTATATTCCACATACACAGGTAAGCATACAGGCAAACGTATACACACAGACAAACAAACCACTACCACTATACAACCACCACACATGCACAGTTTCCACATATTGTATTATTATACTCCAAACACACACACATACACACACACACACACACACACAACAAATCATACACATCACATATCATGCAGCTCACAATACACACACACACACACATACGCATAACTTTCCAGTCATACCCATCCCACCAAACCTTAACACCGGAGGAACCACCCGGCCCGAGCCCGGGGCGACAATGCGTGACGGGGCGACAATCCGTGTCGCAACAAATTTTTTGCCAACACGGATTGTCGCCTTCGAGGTCAAAGACTGGGAACTGCACAAGCGTCACGGATTGTCGGCAGGCGACAATCCGTGACGGGGGCGACAATCCGTGCCGCCAGCGCCCGTCACGGATTGTCGCCCCGAGCAGGAGGCGACAATCCGTGTATGGGCGACAATCCGTGTCGCAACAAACGTGAATAAAAAACAACAACCTCACAATAAAAATACATAATAGCAAAATGAAAACTCGGTCAACTTTACCCGACCTCCATGAACACGTCTTGTTCTACGGGCGTCCAGATCACTCAACAGTAAATAAAGTTATGCGAGTACACAAAAATATTCGTAAATAATTATGAATGTTAGATAGACATACCTGACACGATGAAGCTAAGGTGGCAGCTGTTAAATGGAACTCTTCCTGCCCGTTTATATCGTCTACGCACAAGCGTGCAAGACGTGGCATAGTACACACCCATCGGGCAAGGTTTCTTCCACGCGAAGGTGATAAATGAGATCCGACACTATACTGGGAAGCCAATTCCAGATCAGTAATCTGAATCGAAATGAAACAAACGTTGATCTTTTACTATACAGACAAACGAATGAAATGTCCATACATTAACAACAACAAAAAAACAACAAAATAAGCTGATTTCGGGAAGTATGAATGGTCCAACATTATAACAACACAAAATAATAGTGTAGCCTATGAAAATACATAAGTCTCCAAAACTTGGCTTTAAACATGTACACCGATCTATCGATGCGCATATACAATCAAGTATTGTTACTATAGTGGAGCAGATTAGCCGAAAAATTGTGCAAAGTTTGACTAAAACATGAAATTTTCACCATATAAGTCTGAATTAACCTCTGATGACCTCCAGAGGATAATGACCTCAAAATGTCAGAAAATTGATATTTTGCGTCATTGGTAATAATGATAAACATGGTAATGACGCACAAAAAAAAAAAAAAACCCAAACTTATTTGTGTTAAAGTGGAATTGTCTTCATGTTCAACAGAGCCTTGACAGGTTTCTACCCTTGACCTCTGATGTCCTCCAGATGTCAATGACCTCAAAATGTTGTTACGACCACAATCACTCTGAGAATGATCGCACAAAAGAAACAATCAACTAATGTTCAGGCGGTTTATTAACAGTGATATTGTGGGTACAGACTCGTAATTGGTTTTCACATCAGTACAATAATGATCAATAGAAACAATTACAAATCGGTAATGGAATCACTTACATATTTTGTTATCAAGTAATCCTTTGAAAATGTTCAGATACGATGTTCGATGCACCGATGAATGATCCTTAACGCACAGATGAATGATTCCTCCGACGTAACTCCAAAGGCGCAGGTTACGATAGTCCACGGTATAGATCCGGGGTAAACTCCACGATGTATGTCCACAGCGAAACGTGCAGAATCCAAATGTTATGACGACCACGTCCAGTTGATGCGTTGAGTGATGATTCACTTTATAATGTCCAGCAAGGAATCCAGCCCGTCACAGCTTTGCCGTAACAATGTCCGTTGACACTAAAATATGGAGTCTATCTCCAATGTAGGCAAATGAATTCTCTGCAGGCAAAATGTCTCCCAGGCCTTATCTCCACAAACACAGTTTGTATAGCAGGTCAGCAGGTAACACAGGACTGACTATAACAAGTCGCTTCAGAGCCAGAAGTGACGTAACTCTCAGAGCAGAGGTGTTGGGTACTCTGCCTACCTCAGAATTTCTCCGGCTTATATACTATCCATTCACCCCTTTCTAGTACATTCTGTAATTTTCTCCAACCTGGGGCCACATACCTGAACATACTAGCAAGTCCAAATTCCAGGAATCCAGGATGACTCACTGCCTAACTATGTGCAGAACATCATTGCCAAAATTAACTACCAATCACATTGGGCTACAGGGACAGTGCCTCACTCAGCCAAATATGTAAGCACTTCCCAGAATATTCTGGAATGGGTTAACTCATTCTAGATTGAGTAAGCTATAATGTATTTCCTGTCACATGCATATACTGTAGCTACATTGTATGCCACATAGAAAATTCTCCACTGATCTGGTCAGCCTGTATGTACTATATCTATATCATATAGAATGTTCTCCATTAATCTGGTTCACCTGTGTACATACACATTAAAACAACCATGCATACAGCCTTGGTACATGTACATAACTACTTGTGTGTACATTTGTGACAATGTCAGAAAACTGATATTTTGCATCATTGGTTAATGATAAACACGGTAATGATGTACTAAAAACACTTTTTTTTTGTGACAGTGGAATTGTCTTCTTGTTCCACAGAGCCCCGAACAGGTTTCTGCCTTTGACCTCTGATGACCTACAGAGGTCAATGACCTCAGAATATCAGAATATTGATATTCAGAGTCATTTCTTAATAGCCACGGTAATGATGTACTAAAAACGAATTTGTGTTAAAGTGGAATTGTCTTCATGTTCCACAGAACCTTGACAGGTTTCTACCCTTGACCTCTGATGACCTCCAGAGGTCATTGACCTCAAAATGTCAAAAAAAAAAATATATTTTGCATCATTGGTTAATGATGAACACGGAAATGATGTACTAAAAACAAATTTTTGTGGCAGTGGAATCGTCTTCTTGTTCCACAGAGCCTCGGACAGGTTTTTACCTTTGACTTCTGATGACCTACAGAGGTCAATAGCCTCAGAATATCAGAATATTGGTATTCAGGGTCATTGGTTAATGATAAACTTGGTAATGATGTACTAAAAACAAATTTTTGTGACAGTGGAATTGTCTTCATGTTCCACGGAGCCTCGAACAGGTTTCTACCTTTAGCCCTGATGACCTCCAGAGGTAAATGACCTCAAAATATCAGAATATTGATATACGGTGCATTTTGGGTGATGATAATGATAAAGATGTCCTAAAATTCATTTGTATTACAAATAAATTGCTTTCCTATGCCACAGGGCAAAAAAAAATACTTTCTTGTCTTTACATTTGACCTCTGAGTACTGTGACAGGTCAATGACCTCAAAATATCAAAATATTGACTTTTGATGTATAGTCAATGGTCAACTGTATACATTATGTACAATCGTAGATACAATGAAAGTGTATTCTCACTCCACGGAATATTGGTCATTAACCTGTGTATATCCAACTTTGACCTCTCAGCAATAGGACGATGGGAGGTCACAGACGTTTAAGAATATCAGAATTTGTGTAGGCTTACCTGTATTGATGTTTGGCTAAATTGGTTTAATCGTAAATGTTTAAACATAATTACAAATCACGCTTTGACGTATATAAGTATATATATATATAAAGTATATATGCATATTCCACAGCGCATTGGTTTAGAGTAACAGGTCTCAGGGATGTGAAAGGCCAGTGATGACCGTGACCTCAAACATAGAATCGATGTTTGAATTAGTTATGTAGACAACTATAGCTTGCATGAAATCATGTGCAACATTGTCCAATTTGCACTGAATGTGGAAAGTGGGGAGAGGAGTACCATGTTTTGGATTGATGCTTATGAATAGTTTGTGAACAGGCTGTTTATGACGAAGTCCCTTGAAAGATGCAAACCAAAAAAAACATCAGGCTCACATCCTTGGTGTACGTCGCAAGTCAAACAACCCATGAGTCGTACAGCCCACGAGTCATACATCCCATAAAATAAACACTACGGCTTATATACCCAGGAATAGACACACGCATTCGTGGCAAACCATGGAGAAAACAGATTCTGCAAAATATTTTGGAGTCTACTCCCATAGGAACTCAGCTGGAACTACATCACCACAGCAGGTTAAAAAGGCTATATTTCAACAAAGACTCTCTCCAGACGAACATATCATAAAGTTCGGGTGCCATGCTACTCCATCCTGCTCAGGCTGTCCTGGAATATGGATCCATAATGTCGTATCCATTCACCCTGGCAAGCATCAAGAAGTTTGGAATGATCCAGAGAAGAAATCTACTCTTCATCTGCAATGACCCTTAAGTTAAATTAAAACGAATAAATCCAGTGTTTGTATGTGTAATCTACCGACCTCCTAACTCATCCAATGACTTTTTTGTAACATTATCAAACATGCTTCACTGTATAAGCGAAAACGAAAGAGAAATCATAATAGTTGGTGATCTAAACTGTGATCTTCTTCCCGATAATTACAACTCACAGTCTCGCAGTCTTTTATCAGTCATGAATACTAATCTCCTACATCAGCTTATTGATGTTCCAACTCGCGTAACGCTCAACTCTAAGTCATTGAGCGATCACATGTACTCATCCAACCCCGAAGAACATCAGGTGACTGGGGTCTTTCAGAGTCACATAAGTGACCATTATTTGACTTTTACTGTTTTTGGTACTGCGAAGGTGGAGACCAAACAGTTTGATAATGTAATTGAGTATAGATGTTACAGACAATTTTCACACGAGAATTTTATCAATATGTTACGAAACTTACCTTTTTTAGATATTGTAGATGATACCGATCCGAATCACGCTATAAAAAGGTGGTATAAATTGTATATGACAGCTGTCAATGGACACGCTCCCCTGAAGAGGAAGCGCCTTAGGTCAAAGTTATGTCCGTGGGTAACTGGTGACTTAATAGACACCATGAATAAGCGTGACTGGTACTACAAGATGTCTAAAAAAGCAAGCAGCCCACAAAACTCTCATTTCTGGCTCATGTATAAATCCCTGAGGAATGAAATTTCCACTAAAATCAATGAAGCCAAAAATGATTACATAAATGCTTTATTACGGGAAAATGGTGGTACTCCGAACGCCATGTGGAAAACATTAAAGCTTATTTCATCATCGAAGAATGAAAATCAAATAAAGCTTGAGTTAAATGGTGAAGAAGTGTCTGATGCAGAAGAAATAGCTCAGCAATTCAATAATTACTTTGTAAATTCTGTTGATATGTTGTTTAATCCAACAAACTTTGATATCCGTGAAAATAGCGGTGGTATAAATGAGTTTTGTAATGAAAGGGCTGTTGGTTATGTTCCCCGTGACATCTCATTTGATCTCCCTGATGTGACAGATGATTTTATTGTTCATGAAATCAACCGTATTCCTGTTAAAAAAGCCGCTGGTCCTGACGATGTTTCTGCAAAATTATTGAAATATGCTTGCAATGCCCCGAATGTAATCCAAAGCTTAACGCATATTCTTAATTTATCTTTGGACCAGGGTGAATTTTTGGAAGATTGGAAAATTGCACGAGTCCAACCCATACACAAAGCCGGAAGTAAATCATGTGTTGAAAATTATCGACCTGTTTCATTATTATCAATATTGTCTAAGATACTAGAAAAAATTGTTAATGTATCATTTCAAGATTATTTGATCGGAAACAAGGTACTATCAGATAGACAGTTCGGTTTCCGACCTAATCATTCGTGCGAAACCGCCTCTCTTTGTATGGTTGATCAGTGGTCTCGGAATGTAGATCACGGATACGTAAATGGTGTTGCATTTATTGACATGAGAAAAGCTTTTGATGCAGTAAACCACGAAATATTGTTACTGAAATTGAAGTCTGTAGGTTGCACAAATAGAAGTGTACGATGGTTTACTTCATATTTGAAAGGTAGAAGTCAATTTGTATCTGTAAAAGGGAAAAAATCATCCATTAGAGCAATACAACACGGAGTTCCACAGGGTTCAGTGTTAGCGCCAATACTTTTCTCCATATTCATTAATGATTTACCCATGAGTATCCACAACGGAGAAATGTTTCTTTTCGCAGATGACGCGACTTTATCTGTGCGAGGTAGAAGCGTGGATGAAATTCAGTCAAAACTGAACCATGCTCTTGAGGAGGTTTACATATGGACCCCAAAAAATAAACTGCTTCTGAATATTAATAAAACTAAAGTAATGGTAATTGGGTCTAGGCAAAAAGTTCAAACTTTAAATGTCAGCAGATTATATGTACAGATAAGATCAACCCCAGTTGAATGTGTTTCTCAGTATAAATGTCTTGGAATTGTGATTGACGATAACTTGCAGTTCAACAAGCATGTGGATAGAGTCGCCCTGCAAGTAAAGCAAAAATTAGGTAGTCTTAGAAGGCTCAAGGGAGCGTTCAACACTCACTATCTCAGCCTATTATACTGGGGTTATATCCTCCCACATGCCTTGTATTGTTGCAATGTATGGACCAACAGGTCACAACAAAACTACGAAACCATCAACAGGTTACACAAGCGAGCCGCTTACATTATAGCTGGCTGTTCATGGGAAACCCCATCCGCGCAAGTGCTCAATCAGCTTAATTGGCCAACGTTACAAACATTGTATTCAAAAGCAATGGCATGCATGACATTTAAATGTGTGCACCATCTTGCACCCTTTTTACTCGCAAATAAGTTTGTTATGCATGATGCAGTAGCCCAACGCGTTACACGCAACTCGGGGCAGTGCAAACTTGAGATCCCGAGATGTAATACCGAATTTTACAGGAGATCATTTGTGTGTGCAGCGGTATCTCACTGGAATAATTTGCCATTAGAGACACGTTGTTCCCCCAACTTAGGTTTGTTCAAAAGCAGATTATGATTATGTGTGAATCTTAAAGACACGATATTCCCCCAAGTTAGAATTGTTCAAAAGGAGCCTAAGATATGTGCGTTTTATTATCGATTTTTTTTTAAATCAATGACTAACACGGTCTTTCACAGTTTTATCGGTTGTTTGAATTGTGCAATAAATGTTATTGTTGTAGTTTCTCCCAATTCATTTTTGTTCATTTAGAAACGTTGTAGTATTTACATGTCTTTGAAATTGTTCTATAAGCGTTATATGTTTGATTTTGATTGTATTGAATGTATATAATATTTTTTTTCTATGTCTGTTAGTAAATGTAATTCTGGAATGTTTTATGTGTTGTGTTTTTAAAGGGCCCCGATGAAAACCAGCAAGTGCTGACTTGGGCTACCCTTTTTAAATATGTGAAATAAATAAATAAATAGATAAAATGACATTACGTGCAAAACACGCAATGTTACAGCCGCACTTAAAAACTAGACTTGGAATTTGTCAAGACTGACAAATTAGGTGATCCGATTTTTTTTTTTTTTAAATCAATGATTCGAGTCCTTATCGCAATAGGCATGACCATATAGGTTTCATCTGTGTTTAGAGACATTGGCCCTGTGATATTTGGATTCTCATTTAGAAAAGAGAGTCAGGTCTGCCATCTTTGGTACCAAATTCGGTATACACTATAACGAAAATACAGAATGAAGTATATTTGACCATTGACCCAACTTTGCACAGCCAAGATGGCATCTTAGCAAAAAGTGGTTATTTTGTGAAATGATTCTTGTAACATGGTCTTTGCGTGTGCAAAATATGGGAAAGATAGGACATGTATTTACCAAGATACAGGTTGAAACATGTATGACCTTTGACCCAAATTTACATACACAAGATGGTGTCTGATCAAGTAGTTGTTATTTTATGAAATAATGTACGTGACATGAACTAAACATGTGCAAAATATATGGATGATAGGGGCTGTTTTTCTTGAGTTATTGCAAAGAAAGTTGCAGAAAGAAAGAAATATCTCAATACATCGAAGATAAGTTTGATTTCAACCAAGTTTTTTGACGTGATCTCAGCGTCGTATGAAAAAATGGAGAGAATAATGACGATAGCCCAAAATCTCAGCTACAGCATAGTAAAATCTGGAAAAATTCACCGAAGAGTAAGTGAGCTAGTGCTCGATAAAGACCGTCATGTCAATTTTCATTTCCAGAAAAATTCCCTCCCAAAGAGATAACACGTAAACTGGTTAAATTTGACAAGGTTACATTATATCTATTTTCACGAGTTGAAGACATCATCCGATTAAAACTTTGATTTACAAAACTTAAAGAGTATTAAATTGGCTACAACATGTTAAAATCTGGAAGAAAGTCACCGAAGGGTAAGTGAGCTAGTCGTCGATAAAGACAATCATGTCAATTTTCACATCTAGAAAAATTCCCTCCCATAGAGATAACACGTCATAACGAAGATACAGGAAAAAGTACATATGACATTTGACCCCACTTTGCACAGACAAGATGGCCTCTCAGCCAAAAATGGTTATTTGTGAAATGATTCTTGTAACATGGTCTTTACGTGTGCAAAATATGGGAAAGATAGGACATTGAAAAATTCCATTCCATTAATGAGATATGATTCAGAATGTGTTTTCAGATAATGACGTCATAGTGACGTCACGGTTGACTGATCAAATTGATACATTAGATTTCTTGTCTTTGGGACATGATACATACATGGTATAAGTTTGAAATTGATAGTCTCAGGACTTTCTGAGCTTACCTCTGCACAACTTTTGAGGAGAAAGAAGAAAAAGAAAAAGAAGAAGAAGAACAACAACAAAGAATCAGTACAAATACAGAAGGTGATCCGAGAGGATACTCGGATCACCTAAAAAAATACAACGGAAATCCCTGCAAAAAAAATAGAGGAAAGGCAAATTCAGCGATGATGTTCTGCATTAAGAACTCTACAATATCCAATCTCCAGGAAGTTGTGGCTCCATAAATTGCTATATTCTTCAAAAAGGGTCAATGTTCATAAATGTCAGGCATCATTTGCAAGAACACAAAGTATTCCAAAGAACCCCTTTTTTTCAATATGCAACCAGGCCTTTTGAAACCTCTACCATAGGCCACTGTCTCTTGTATCTCTTTGAAACACTCCAAGATGGAGATACTCAAGATTCAACTCTGCTACCAAAGATGCAGATGTCTGTCTTGTTGTTGTTGTTGTTGTAGTTTTTGCTGCATATAGCTCTATTTGGAGACCTTTTAAACCAATTAAGTAGAGTCTCCATGGCGATATATTACAATATAGTACACAGTATAGTGAGAAGAAGAAGAAGAGAGATATTCTGTCAATGATGCAGAGCCAATACCAATCAGTTTCATGGTACATCTTTGTTGGCAATGCAAAAGTTCCGAATGTCTCTGTTGGCAAACGATAACTATAAAGCTCCACGTAAGTCGTAAGTCCTTAGGGTGGTTTACATTGTCTGGGTGTGGAGGGTTGGGTCGGGTCTATGAGGATATGATGCTTTGCTATAACAATTAGATCTGAGATACCTGTTTTTTATATTTGTTTTGACCATCGTGCATGGATCTCCAACACAAAAGAATCGGTCAGACGCAGCCACGACAGTGTGTTTTCAACAGATTTGGTTAATACAGGGTAGTTCAGAATAATTAACCTCTCATTGTCCTAACTGGAAGTCAAAATTAAACAGTGTGTGGAACACTCTGCATACAATTTTGGACACAAAGAGAAAACTGCATTTTTAAATATTATTTCATAAACACCTGGCAATTAACAACCAATGAGACCAGACACTAATATTCTTATATTCTGAGGTATTGATCTTTCAATATTCTCCTGAGGTCAGAGGATAACTACAAGTGTTCATGTGAAATGAGTACACACTTTTTGTGTTGGTCTCTTTAATTGCTATAGAAATACACACTGTCCAGCAGGTTAACCATTGACTAATGTATCAGTTTCATTTTCAGTCTTGGATTATTTTTCTACCCTAATAAAATCGTGGAAAAATTAATAATTTTCACATCAAAATACAAACGAGAATACTAAAATGGAAATAGATGTAATAACATGCAAAATAAATATAGGCCTAAATCATCATAAAAAGGTATACAGGTGGCGGAAATCATCTTGTTGACAAATATTTTACTTAGCTGGGATAACGACTACTGAACAATATTGTTTCTTACAATAATTCTCTCATCTTTTCAACAAGTGGAATAAAACACATGCACATACCAGGGCATCGATTTGGAGGAGGGGTGGGGTGGTGGCAAAGGGCAGTTTATCCCCACCCCAATAATTCCTGAGATGACTTGTGAACTCTTTTTTTTTCTTTGTTTTTTTTTGACAGAAAAATGCCCAAAGTTTTCACTATAAGTGTGCATCAGATTGTTAAAATTAAATTCTGGAATGCAACATCTCCCTTTTCTGAGAGGGGATATCTCCTTCCAATAAACTCCTTCCTGCTTGGTTCCTTCCGTAGATGGAGCACACATTGGGGACTGGTAAAAGTTCTAATAATAATTCACAACATTCACATTGTTCATTATCACGTGAGATGTCTGTAAGCGCTACGGGAAGAAAAGAAAATATGTCCCTAATTCTATGAAAAATTTGTTTACGAGATATTTCAATTCGAATTCTAAAGATGAGAAAACTTTCCCGTATGCATGGGTGTCCATCTTGGAGAGCAAGATGCAGTTTTCCCGCCTCCCGAGAAAATATTGGGGGGGGGGGGGTGTTGGGGACATAAAACTTTGCCTCCATGTATTTTCTGAGATGCGAATTGTTTACATCGCTTTTTTGATAGAAAAATATCATGTTCCAATACTTCACCTATAGTATGCACCAAATCATTACAGTTCCATTATTAAGATGCAAAATTTCCTTCGCATACTCCTTCCCCCGTTAGGTCCCCTTCCGTATACACTTAGTACTTTTGAGATTAATAATTTGTTTAGTATATCATCCAAAAGTATGCGCCAGCCTTCTCATTTCAGTTCAAACAAATAAAAAAAAAAACCCTCTTGTTGGAGGGGGTCTGCTCTTTCAATAACCTTCCTCTTCGGTTTCTACCCGTAGATTTAGTACACTCTTTTTATTGATATTTTCCCAAATATTCCACCGTAAATGTGTATACAATAGTTTTAGTTCTATTCTTAATGCATATGCTCCCTCACATGGGAGGGCTTGGGGGAGAGCCACTTTTATACACTCCCCTCCATGCATTTTCTGAGATGCGAATTGTTTACATCGCTTTTCTGATAGAAAAATATCATGTTCCAATACTTCACCTATAGTATGCACCAAATCATTACAGTTCCATTATTAAGATGCAAAATTTCCTTCGCATACTCCTTCCCCCGTTAGGTCCCCTTCCGTATACACTTAGTACTTTTGAGATTAATAATTTGTTTAGTATATCATCCAAAAGTATGCACCAGCCTTCTCATTTCAGTTCAAACAAATAAAAAAAATCCCTCTTGTTGGAGGGGGTCTGTTCTTTCAATAACCTTCCTCCTCTGTTTCTACCCGTATATTTAGTACACTCCTTTTATTGATATTTTCCCAAATATTCCACCGTAAATGTGTATACAATAGATTTAGTTCTATTCTTAATGCAAATGCTCCCTCACATGGGAGGGCTTGAGGGAGAGCCACTTTTATACACTCCCCTCCATGCATTGATGATGGCTGCACTTATTGTGCTGGACATATTTCTTTTCCCCAAATATTCCACCAAGACAGGCATGAGATCATTGAATTACAAACAAAAGAGTGAAAAAGCATAATGTGAGAGGGGGATATCTCCACCAATTTCCTTCCCTGGATTGGTCTCCCTCCACAGATGGCTGACTCATTACACCTCTCTGATACAAATTTTGAGATATTCCTTTAAAAGTTCATGCGTGCCAGATCATTGACTCCCAATTCTAAAGATGCAAAAGCTCTCTCTCTCTCGAGTGGGATACCATACCCTCTCCAATCCTGCCCTGAGGGGTTCCCAGCGATATAGACATGATACACTTTGACGATCCATACTTTTCCAAACATCCCACAAAAATGTACGCATCAGATATTCTAAAAATTGAAAAAAAAAACAACAACACACAAACAAACTTTGTCTTGTTTTTTTTTTTTTTTTTTTTTTTTTTTTTGGGGGGGGGGGGTGCTCCCACACCCCATCAACTTCCATATGTGACCCTGCACCTCAAAACAAACAAAAAGTCGCCAGACATGAATTTTTATTTAAGACCATATTCTGAAAGAGCAGACTTTAAGCTTTAAAATGATGTATAACTCAAATCAAATGGACTCTCCTAACCTATCTAAATATTGGAAAGAATGCACAAACTCAAGAAAAGTGTGAACTGAGAAAAGAGGCTCTAAAGTACAGTGTCTATTCAAGCGCTTAATCTTTACCAAACCGCGCTGGCTGTGCGATGAATGGGACAAAAAACAGGAAGTAAACCACCAGAGTAACAACAATGAAGGGATTATCAGATTAAAGTGAAATTACGCATGCCTCATTAACACATTCTGTCCATAATTAATGGCAACTTTCAAAGCAGTAGCACTATATTTTTAAAAGTTATTAGAGTTGAAAGTGAAGAGTGTGGGCAAGGTTTTTCAGAAATGAAAAAGGGATTCTAAAGACACACCTAATCACACTATTCTACCAAAAATGTTCGAGATAAACTGCTAAAAAAACACACTTTCCTGCCCATTTTATGATACCAAATTTTAGCATAATGTAAAAGAAGACTTGCTCTTTCAGAAAATCTGAAAAAGTCAAGTTCGGCTAGGTTGACCCTTTTCATTTATTTTCAGTCCCCGCGCAAAATCAGTGTGTGCGACTTTATGTTTGTTTTGAGGTGCACGGTCACATATGTAAGTGATAGGTGTGGTAACAGAAGTGCATGGTTTGTATGCCGTACATTATGATAATTGTTATGGTCTTTGACCATGTGTGTTTTTCATAAGTCGAAGGTAGTAGCTTGTTAATAAACAGAGCCTATGAGTGCTCTCTAGAACATTACCATGTTTACAATTAATTAATGATGCTAAATATCAATATTCTGATATCAGAAGTCAAATGTTGAAACTTGTCTGTGTTCCTTGGAATATGAATATAACGTCATTGTAAAACAGATCCAATATGCTTGATTTGTACATCTTGACCATGTTTATCACAAACCAATGATGTCTTAGATCAGTATTCTGATATTTTGAGGTCATTGACGTCTTAAGGTCATCAGAGGTCAAAGGTGTAAACCTGTCTATGCTCTTTGGGATATGAGGACAATACAAATATTATATTTCGAGGTCATTGACCTCTATAGGTCATCAGAGGTCAAAGGTAAAACCTCTCAATGTTCTGTGGAATCAGAAGATGGTTTCTTTGTAGTATAAATGCATGTTTAGTGAATCATAACCATATCTATCATTCACAAATGTCTCCAACATCAATATTTTGATACTTAAAGTTCATTGACCTCTGGAGGTCAACAGAGGTCAAATCAGACTTACCTCCCCATCTTAAAATAAATCTCATGGTAGTTACTAACACTGGTGAAAGTTTCATGCTTGAGTCAAATTTTGCACATTTCTCATGATTTTGAGGGCTTAACAGGTATGGAGAGCGTGACACACTGTTTCTGCTAATCCACAGTTATACATATCGAAGAAGTAGGCTATGAAAAGAAAACATCAGGCAAGTATCATTTTATAGGTGGTTAAAGGCATTTGAAGTAGGTCATTTGTGTAACAGAGTGACCCGTAGACCACTGAAAATGGTATATCAAAGCAAATGGTTAAGGAGAAAAAAACAAGTCTGAATTTACGATGTTTCACCTGGATAAATTGGTCTTATAAAAAAAAAAATATTGGAAATACTACATTGAACGTATATGTTTGTATTACATTACTATTACCAACAAGTTCATCATACAGTGCTGTCGAATGAAGGTAGCAGCACTATCACAAAATGTTCATATGTGACCGTGCCCCTCAAAACGAACATAAAGTCGCACACACTTATTTTGCGTGAGGACTGAAAATAAGTGAAGTGGGTCAACCTAGCCGAACTTGACTTTTTCATATTTTCTGAAAGACCGGGTCTTGTTTTGCATTATGCTAAAATTTGGTGTGATGAAACGGGCAGGAAAGTGTGCTTTTTTAGCAGTTTATCTCGAACATTTTTGGTAGAATAGTGTGATTAGGTGTGTCTTTAGAATCCCTTTTTCATTTCTGAAAAACCTTGTCAACACCCTTCACTTTCAACTCTAATAACTTTTGAAAAGATAGTGCTACTGCTTTGAAAGTTGGCATTAATTATGGACAAAATGTGTTAATTGGGCATATTTAATTTCACTTTAATCTAATAATCCCTTCATTGTTGTTACTCTGGTGGTTTACTTCCTGCTTTTTTGTCCCATTCATCGTACAGCTAGCACGTTTTGGTAAAGATTAAGCGCTTGAATAGACACCTGTACTTCAGACCCTCTTTTCTCAGTTCACACTTTTCCTGAGTTTGTGCTTTCTTTCTAATATTTAGATAGGTAAGGAGAGTCCATTTGATTTGAGTTATACATCATTTTAACCCGTTTAGGGCGGTTTGATTTTTGCTACAACACGCATTTCCCATAGACAGCTGCCCGAGTATACTCGGGACTCGTCCGCTTAAGTCTGTTCTTTCAGAATATGGTCTTGAGTAAAAATTCATGTCTGGGGACTTTTTGTTTGTTTTGAGGTGCAGGGTCACAATATACATATTTCACATAATAAATACAATCTCCAAACTAAAACTATTATAAATAAAATATGTCATTCAGGGCCCCGTTTCATAAAAGATATTTTGAGAGAAAATTTATTGACGTGATTGCAATTAAATGAAGTCTTTGCGAAAAACAGTCGAAACTAGACAACGTCACCTACGTCCGGTAAATAAATTCTTGCCAGTTTCTCAACGAACTCCCATGTCTTATTTACTTCGAAGTACTATAAAGAAACAAACATACCGGAAACGCGCGTGTGTCATTCGATCATTTCATAGCAAAAATGGTTACATTAACGGATGTAGGACTGTTGTTGTATCATCAGAATGATACTACAGTTGGGCGAGATGAATGAAGTTAAAGAATTTATCCTTCTAAATTGGTCATGGTTTTTTTTTTTTTTTTTTTACATTTTATCGAGGACATCAATACAGCAGTTTTCTTCCGATGTATGTTTTGTTTCCTACATTGAAGGGTTTGACATTATTCGAAAGCCAGTGTTACGCACTACGTGGAATTGTTACAGACTTAGGACAACGTGGAAAAAAGTGAAATACCTTCTAACAGATAATACCGCATGACGATATAATAACCCCGTCCTCTTTACTCCCCCAATGATAAACAAAATTATGCAAATACACGCGAACATTCAGAACAAATACCAGTTTTAATAATGTTAGCTATAAATCCTACCTGGCACGATGCTGCTAAGGTAACAGCTGTTGAGAAGAAATCTTCCGGCATGTCTAATTCGTTGACGCACAAGCGCGAAAGACATGGCATGGTACATATCCATCGGGCTAGGTTACCTCCACACGAAGGTGATGAGAAATCTTCTGTAAATCTGTCCTGAGTAAATTCCAGATCAGTAATCTGCAGTGAAGTGGAACAAACGTTGCTAATTTACTTGCAGACAAACAAGTAAAATGTCCATTAAACAACAACGACAGCACCACCAACAACAAATTACTCGATTTTGGAAAGTATTGGTCCAACATTATATCAACACAAAACAGTGTAGACTATGAAAATTAAAAAAAAAAAGGCTAGAACTTGGTTTTAAACATGTTCACTAATCTATCGATGCGCATATTATACAATGAAGTATCGTTTCTAGTCTAGGTATTACAAGATATAGTGTGACACACTGTTTCGTCTACTTCACAGAATAGTACATACAGAAGAAGTACACAATGAGCAGAATACATCAGCCAAGTATCATTCTATGAGTGATTGAATGCAC
The DNA here is from genome assembly GCA_033980235.1 of Diadema setosum. Classification (NCBI taxonomy): domain Eukaryota; kingdom Metazoa; phylum Echinodermata; class Echinoidea; order Diadematoida; family Diadematidae; genus Diadema; species Diadema setosum. Next base: position 6,698,260 of record CM067070.1, on the reverse strand, counting down.
TTGATGTGTGTTATTTGTGTATTTAAGAGTGACCCGGGGATCACTGAAAATAGTATCAAAGCAAATGGTTAAGTAGAAAATGAAATTCTGAATTAATGATGTTTTTCTAGGCTAAATTGGTCCCATATATAATTCACTGAAAATACGACAATGAGCGTATTTGTTTTTAACACAGAATTATTACCAACAGGTTGATCATACAGTGCTGTCGAATGCAGGTAGCAGCACTATCGCAAATTTTATTTCACTTAATAAATACAATCTCAAAACTAAAACTAGTATTATAAAATATGTCATTTACCAAGGACCCGTTTCATAAAAGATGTTAGGATGGCAACTCTTGCTGGAATGGCAACTTCGAATCGCAACAGCCAATCGGGAAGCTGGATTCCTGTCGTTACCATGACAATTACCACTCCAGAAAGAGTTAATATCATATCAACCTTTTATGAAATAGGACCCTGGTTAGTGTGTGGCTTCCATGATTATAAATGACTTCTATCAGTGATGATAAGAAGTTTGAGAGAAAATATATTGACGTATATGTAATTAAATGAAGTCTTGCGAAAAACAACCTTAACTAGACACCGTCACCTACATCTGGTAAATAAATTCTTGTCAGTTTCTCAATGAATTCCCATGTCATATCTACTTCGAAGTACTATAAAGAAACAAACATACCGGGAACGCGCGTGTGTCATTCATTTCATAGCAAAAATGGTTAGATTGACGGATATAGAACTGCCGTTGTATTACAAGAGTGGTACTACAATTGGGCGAGATGAATGAAGTTAAGGAATTTATCCTTCTCAATTGGTCATAGTCTTTATTTTTTGTTAACATTTTATCAATGACAACAATTCTTCTGATGTATGTATTGTTTCCTGCATCGAAGGGTTTTACATTATTCGAAAGCCAGCGTTACACACTACTTGGAATTATTACAGACTTAGGACAGCGTGGAAAATATGAAATACTTTCCAACCGATAATACCGCATGACGATATGATAACTCCGTCCTCTTTACTCCCCCAATAATAAATAGAATTATGCGAATACACGTGAACATTCATGAACAAATACAAGTATTAATAATGTTAGCTATAAGTCCTACCTGCCACGATGCTGCTAAGGTAACAGCTGTTGAGAAGAAATCTTCCGGCATGTCTAATTCGTTGACGCACAAGCGCGAAAGACATGGCATGGTACATATCCATCGGGCTAGGTTACCTCCACACGAAGGTGATGAGAAATCTTCTGTAAATCTGTCCTGAGTAAATTCCAGATCAGTAATCTGCAGTGAAGTGGAACAAACGTTGCTCATTTACTTACAGACAAACAAGTAAAATGTCCATTAAACAACAACGACAGCACCAACAACAACAAATTACCCGATTTTGGAAAGTATTGGTCCAACATTGTATCAACACAAAACAGTGTAGACTATGAAAATAAAAAAGAAAGGCTAGAACTTGGTTTTAAACATGTTCATTAATCTATCGATGCGCATATTATACAATGAAGTGTCGTTACTAGTCTAGGTTTTACAAGTGTGACACCCTGATTCGTCTACTTCACAGAATAGTACATACAGAAGAAGTACACAATGAGCAGAATACATCAGCCAAGTATCATTCCATGAGTGGTTGAATGCACGTGATGTAAGTTATTTGTGTAAGAGTGACCCGGGGATCACTGAAAATAGTATCAAAGCAAATGGTTAGGTAGAAAAAGAAATTTGGAATTGATGATGTTTTTGCTTGGCTAAATTGGTCCTATAAATAATTCACAGAAAATACGACAATGAGCGTATTTTTTTTTTTTGGTAACACAGTATCATAACCAACAGGTTGATCATACAGTGCTGTCGAATGCAGGTAGCAGCACTATCACAAATGTTCATATATATTTCACATAATAAATACAATCTCCAAACTAAAACTATTATAAATAAAATACGTCATTCACCAGGGCCCCGTTTCATAAAAGATGTTATGATGGCAACTCTTGCTGCAATGGCAACTTTCAATAGCAACAGCCAATCAGGAAGCTGGAATCTTATCGTTACCATGACAATTGCCATTCCAGCAAGAGTTGTTATCATATCAACCTTTTATGAAATAGGTCCCTGGTTAGTTTGTGGCTTCCATGATTGTAAATGACTTCTATCAGTGATGATAAGAATTTTGAGAGAAAATATATTGACGTGATTGCAATTAAATGAAGTCTTTGCGAAAAACAGTTGAAACTAGACAATGTCACCTACGTCTTTTAAATTAATTCTTGCCAGTTTCTCAACGAATTCCCATGTCCACTATTTACATCGAAGTACTACAAAGAAACAACATACCGGAAACGCGCGTGTGTCATTCATTTAATAGCAAAAATGGTTACATTAACGGATATAGAACTGCTGTTGTATCATCAGAATGATACTACAATTGGGCGAGATGAATGAAGTCAAGGAATCTATCCCTCTCAATTAGTCATTTTTTTTTGTAAACATTTTATCGAGGACAACAGAACAGGAGTTTTCTTCCAATGTACGTATTGTTTCCTACATTGAAAGGTTTGACATTATTCGAAAGCCAGCGTTACGCACAACGTGGAATTGTTACAGACTTAGGACAACGTGGAAAAAAAAATGAAATACCTTCCAACCGATAATACTGCATGATGATAAGATAACTCCGTCCTCTTTAAAGGGCGAGTCTTTTAGTGTGAACATTGGGGCTACAAAGACTCTATACAGGCCCACTAACACGATTTCGACATTTTTAGATTCTAAAAAGTAACCAGCAGTCAGAAATCGCTCTAAAACCACCCAAATAAGGGAACGCCCCCTAAAATTGTCCGCTGATTGGCTAGTGGGATTTGAAGTACCAACAGGAAGCCCCCCAAAGGCAAGAAGTTCTCACCATTGCCCTAGCTTGGCAATGATAGATAGAGTTTCAACTTTTGAATCACAAAATACACAATTTTTGCAAGTAGCACATCCCAAGAAAGGATTTAAATATGTTGTTTATATATTCCAGTAGCGACTTAATGGCGACTCTGACATTTTTCGAGTATTTTAGCAAAAATAATTTGTCATTTTGGATCATGTTTACATTTTGGAAAAAACTAAACATTTCCTTCAGGAAAAAAGACAAGTAGGCGTGTGTGACAGCCTCGTAATTGCTGAATGTACATTGCAACTGGTGACTGCGTGTGTAGATCGTAACAGCATATTGTTACGGGAGACTGGTTAACAGTCTAAATTTATATCGCGATCCAAGGTAGATGTTAGAATGTTAATCGTTCGTGAGTATCTTGTTAGCTAGCTGTAGCGCTGGCGCTCGCCTCAGCTCTAGCTCTGTCGCTGATAGTTCTAAGATACGTGTGAATAATAAATGATGGATTTAGACGTCGAGATCGAGTCGCCCATTTCAAGCCCCGCTACCGTTTCGAGTAAGTCAGAGCGGGAGTCAGAGTCGGATGTCGAGCGAGATGGTGAGGACGAAGATCAAGCAGGAGAAGTACTCAGTCGTTGGCGTGGTCGGCCTCAACAGCGATTGGGTTTACTCCCCATGACCCAGACGTTGCATCTCCCGCCCCCGAAGCAGTCGGCGGTGAGGAAGTTCAGGGACGGGTTGATGACAAAGAGCCCGCAGGATTGGGGAATAACGATTGGTACATGTACCAAGGTAATTATCTACTTGAGAGTCTATATTCTATAAAACCTTAGTAACTCACTTATTCTAGTAGTATATCTATAGGCCAAATGGTATAAGTCATAAATGTTGAAAATACAAAACTGCTGCTTGTAAGTTGTAACAATATTCTAGACTCTCTACAAGTCTTTACCAATACCACAGTTAGTTACTACTTATTGACTTACTGTAATTTGGAATGTGTGGACAAGACAGTAAAGTCACTAAAGACTAAAGTACTGAAAAGGCTGGTGTAGATGTAGCCTGACCAGAGTCGTGAGCGACAGCGGCTGCGTGTAATTAGTGTAGATGTAAATCTCTGTGGCACTAGTTGGCATGTTGAACCTGAAGGACTGGTCTCAATTTTTCATTGTGTGACAGCTTAGTACTACATAACTAAGACTGATTAAGTTACACAACAAGTAAACCTGAATTTACCCGTATTTCTGTCTTCGGGTGCCAATATGGGAACTGCGTGCCAATGCCTACAACACAGGAGTCATTATGCTGTCACGAGGCTGACCCTGTCTTAGAGAAGGTCGAGCAGTACAATGACCGACATGCAGATGCTCAAATAAACTGTGTACCCTGTTAACAGCACACCCAGGATTTTCCACCGTTTGCATTGATGAATGGGTGTTGGAAGCTGCTTATCACCAATATGCTCAACAGTATGGAGAAGGTGCCAGAACAGATGCCACAGATAATGAGTGAGTTTGTCAAATTTTTCAATTTTTCTTCTGAAATAATGCAAATTTGCCATTTTATATTCCCTTGACATTGACAATATGTTGTTTATACTGCCAATTTGCAATTGCACCCATCAAAAGTATGCAATAGCTCATTCACAATGTGTGATTTCAGTCCTGCACTCCAGTAAATTATTCAAATATATCGGACCCGTCTTGGTAAATTATGCAAAAGTACATGTAGGATAATATTCTATGCTGCCATTATACAGTCATACCCAAAATCATGACTACCGTACTCCATGGGTCCCATTCACATTGTCTAATTTAAATCATATTCTCAAGATAAATTTCTAGATGAACACATGATGTCATATAAAAGGATTATCAGACTTTACTCCTTTTGCATTCCATTTCGTTTCACTTTTGTTTCAGTATCAGGTGATCAAGACATGTTGCATACCGGCAACTGGTGAGATGATGCTGGAAATTTGTGGGCCAAAATGTGAGGAAAATCTGATAAACTTATCCATCAGAAAGAGTGACATGTTTTCATTTTGCATAGGCTGTAATAAGACTGTATATGCAGCACTGATATTGGGTGTAGAATGTGACAACTTGTTACATTGCGATCTGCGTAACGAGAACGTGGTTGTAGAAATGCATCAGATAAGTGTGTACATTGCGAAATGTCACATGTATACTTTGTCAGACACCTTGTCCATTATGTTGGTCATACTGATGATATGCAGCTTCCAACACCCACTCATCGAGGCACACAGCTGGGAAACATGCTGTTGGACTTCAGCCTCTCTGTACAGATGATCATGCATTATTTTGTTGTAATTTATTGATGCATGTTCAGTGGAACCCCAATATTATAAGCACTGATAAGACAAACTGTAGTATAACACGATCTACAGGGGTGATATCTCTGGTCCCATGGACCTCATTATAACAAGGTTCCACCGCATGTCAAATGCACTCTTGTCTCAATTCTTACTCTTGCTATGCTCTCCCTCTCTCTTTTGTAATCTAGGCCTACTGCATGTTTTAGCAAAGTTTTGGAAAATGACACTTTCACAACCATACAACTGAAGGTAATTTTGATTGTGTAGAATTGACACGTTGAACAGCTATGTTGTCAATCATGGTCAGAAGAAATAAATAATGATCTGATACAATTAATAATACTAATAATAGCTTCACAGCCTCTATTTAGCAAACAGGACCAAGTCTAGTTACGAACTTATTGAACTGGAATGTAACTGGCTCATAATAGTAGTGTTCTGTCATGAACCAGTATTCATTATCTCCATATCCTAATGTTGGAACAAACTGGGATTTACTCCACTGGAACAATGACAGCTGGTCAGTCAAGCATGCATGAGTGACATCCACATTTGAAATCAAATCAGCCCAGAGAAGTTATCTTTTCCACATACATGTACATACTGTATATTTCATATCAATACTATGAGACATTCTCATGTAACATTAAATCAAAAGCTTTGTGATTTTTTTCCTCATTATACATAAATCTATCAGTGAAATTACAGAACTCAAATTCAGGATAACATAATACATGTATTGCAAGTGTAAATATACAAAACAAAACAGGTGAGTGATGTCATTCAATCTTTCACACAATATTTAAAAATGTGTAAAAATGTGTGAATGTATATGTGAGCATATGTGCACATGGGTGTTTGCTTGTGTGCACGTTTCCAGAAGTACCTCTGCATGCAGATGTGATATGAATAATTATGAATGTCTGAGTTCTGGTCATAGCAAGATCAATTCATACCAAATTTTCTTAAACTGAGTGACCTAGCAACTGTTCTTTCATAGAGAGACCTGACACCATATTCATAAAAAACAATGCTTATTTAACTTTTAATGCTTGACTTCAATGATTATGTATGGAGAACCATTATAGAAATCAACAGAATAGTTCCCCAACTAGACTTAGCATTGCATTATGAATTTGGATCCCCCCTGTGGAGGCATTCCAGGTCTTAGAACTTGAGTAACAGGGCCCCAGTCTGCTTCAACACAGATGAAGATGATATAAAATGCTAATGCTTAGACACACATCTTGTGCTCCTTTTTCATAAATCTGTGAATCATATACCAAGAGTAAATTATTGCATTCCTTCCCAAAAATACATTTTTCAATTTCTAAATCTCTTTTGAGTGTGTTGTGTTCTATAATGCATGCACATTTTATTCTAAATTACCTTGTCAAAGATATTAATATTTGATCGTAAGAGTGAGCTCTAATCTGAACAGCAAACATTCAATGATATAATCATAGTGAGGGACAGCATTCATATAGAAATCTTCTAAACTTACCATTACAACGCTGAATATCTCTAGAAAATTTGTGTTGGCATGCAAGCTCATCTGTCCATAAAAATGGCCATGTATGCTTCAAACATCAACAAAAAAAATCAGTTTTCCTTTTGTATCCATATTACTGCTGTATTGTAAATTAATTATGATTTTGATATCAAAAGAACAATTCAATTGGCAAATGATGATGATGATGATGTTCGTCCTTCGCTGGCGAAGACGACCACAGCTTCTAGTAACACTACATTCCGTGAGTGCGAAAATGGCTTATCAGTCCGATCCTCGCCCTAAAATGCCTGGTGCAGTGTGGACATGGAAATGCCGGAGGTACGCCAAGCTGAGATGTCGCTCTGCTCTTCCGTCGCTGCCGTTTTTGCTCCTGCTCCTCCACACGTTTCACTTCGTAGCCTGACACTCCAGAGCTGACCACGGATCGCCAGGCAGATCGGTCTTGCGCCGTTGTTTCCCATGTGTCCGGGTTGATGCTACAGCATTTCATGGATGCTTTGAGTGTGTCCTTGTAGCGCTTCCTCTGACCTCCGTGAGAACGCTTGCCTTCCACCAGTTCACCATAGAGCAGTCGCTTTGGCAAACGTTCGTCGGACATTCGAAGTACATGCCTCGCCCACCTGAGTTGGGAGCGCTTGAGCATCGCATGAACACTCTCCATTTGGGATCTCTGAAGTACTTCCGTGTCTGGCACCTTGTCTTGCCATTTCACATGTAGCAGATTTCGGAGACATCTCATGTGGAAGGAGTTCAGCTGCCTGGCATGCCTGCTGTACACTGTCCATGTTTGGCAGGCGTACAGTAGAGAGGGCAGGACGACTGCTCGGTACACCTTAAGTTTGGTTTGAAGACTTATTCCTCTTCTCTCCCACACCCTGTCTCTGAGGCTGCCGAAGGCCGAGCATGCCCTGGCAATTCTGTAGGAGACTTCTTCGTCGATGTTGATATTGCGTGATAGAGTGCTGCCAAGGTAAACAAATTTGTCTGCCACTTTCAACTTCTCGCCGTTGACTGTGATGGTTGGCTCTGTGTAGGGAGTTGCAGGAGCTGGCTAATGCATCACCTCAGTTTTCTTTATGCTTATCGTCAGACCGAAGTCATCACAGGCGTTGGCGAATAGGTCAATGCTTTCCTGCATGTCAGACTGGGTACTAGCATACAGGGCACAGTCATCAGCAAAGAGAAAGTCACGGGCGACATCCTCCTGAACTTTCGATTTTGTCTGCAGTCTCCGTAGGTTGAAGAGCTTTCCATCAGTTCTGAATCTGAAATCGACTCCGATGTCACCCTCAAGAAAAGCATCTGTCAGCATGTCTGAGAACATCATACTGAACAGGGTAGGGGCGAGGACGCAGCCTTGTTTCACGCCGTTTGTGACATGGAAGGGCTCTGAGCGCTCACCGTCATCCTGCACGCCAGCTTGCATGCCGTCATGGAACTGTCTGACCAGTGAGATGAACTTGGCAGGGCAGCCAAACTTGGCCATGATCTTCCAGAGGCCTTCTCGGCATACAGTGTCGAAAGCCTTAGTCAGGTCTACGAAGGTGGTGTAGAGACCGACATTCTGCTCCTGGCATTTCTCCTGAAGTTGACGTGCTGCGAAAATCATATCCACTGTGCTGCGTCCCTGTCTGAACCCGCATTGACTTTCAGGTAGCAAGCCTTCCTCTAAGTGGTCGATAAGGCGGTTCAGCAAGATTCTTGCAAAGATCTTCCCGGCAACAGAAAGCAGCGAGATGCCGCGATGGCTGTCACACACCTGTGGATTTCCTTTGCGCTTGTACAAATGAACGATAGAAGCATCCTTAAGTTCTTGCGGGATTTTCTCTTGGTGCCACATAGACTGGAAGAGCTCAGAGAGCTTTCTAATCACGGTTTTGCCACCAGAGGCGTAGATTTCTGCAGGGATAGAGTCAGCACCAGGTGCTTTTCCACAGGACATATGCTTTACAGCCTCTTCCACTTCAGCTTCTGTAGGGATATCGGCAAGAGAGTTGTTGATTGGAACCTGTGGCAGCCTTGCGATCGCTTCCTCGTTGATGACAGATGGACGGTTGAGGACATTTCTGAAGTGTTCTGCCCAGCGTTCAAGAACCTTTTTCTGATCCGTGATCAGTACGTTTCCATCTGCACTGAGGAGGGGAGACGATCCCGACGAAACAGGTCCATATACAGCTTTGAGCGCTCTGTAGAAATTTCATTGTGATGTCATTGCGATCAGCATAAGACTGGATCTCATCAGCTTTGTCGCTGAACCATGCATCCTGCATTTGCCCGTAGCTCCAGCTGTACTTTTCTTCTAATGTTGCAAAAAGCATCTTTCTTGGACGCTGATATTGGATCGTTGAGATGTGTTCGGTGAAGGCGATGCTTCTCTTCCAGCAAAGATTGAATGCGTTCGTTGTTGTCATCGAACCAGTCCTGGTGCTTTCGTGTGATGGGGCCCACTGTTTCTGAGGCAGCGTCATAGACAATGCTGCGAAAGAGAATCCAGTCGGATTCAACATCCAGTGAGGTGAAACTTTGTTGCTGCAGCTTGCTGTCGATCTCTTTAATGAGTAATTGCTTGACATGATCTCTCTCCAACTTCGAGACATCTAGACGTTTCAATGCCTTCTTTCCCTGAGGACGTCTGCGTGGTTGAATCCTGATACTGTGCTTTGAGATCAACAGACGGTGATCTGTCCAGCACTCTTGCCTGTCCCTTTGTCTGACGATCATGTAATCCAGCAAGTGCCAGTGTTTGGAGCGATGATGCATCCATGCCGTCTTGTTACGGTTAGGTAGACGAAAGACTGTATTGGTAATGAGTAGCTTGTGTGCAGCGCAGGTTTCCAGTAGCAATAAGCCATTGCTATTGCATTTACCCATACAAATTTTCCCCAGGACTCCTTTCCATGAAGCATAGTCGGTGCCGCCCTAGCGTTGAAGTCACCAAGGATGATGAGTTTATCTGATTTGGGCACGGCGGAAATGGTCGCTTGCAGGTCCTCATAGAACCGTTCCTTCACATCATCAGGGCTGGTCATCGTGGGTGCGTAGGCGCTGATCATTGTGGCATACCGCTTTTTGGCAAGTGGAAGTCGGACAGTCATTAGACGATCGTTGATACCCTTAGTGGGTACAGCCAGCTTGTTGACTAGGTTGGATTTAATGGCAAATCCAACTCCTGCCTCACGACGTTCGTCTTGTTTACGGCCGATCCAGAAGAATGTATAACCGGCGTGTACCTCTGACAATTGACCTTCATCAGCAAGGTGAGTTTCGCTAGGGGCGGCAATCTATACCCTGTACCTTGCTAGCTTTGCAGCAATAAGTGCAGTCCTTCTCTCAGGTCTTTCAGTCCCGGCACGGTCTAACAGAGTGCGCACATTCCATGCGCCTATGAGTAGTGGTATCTTTGGAATGATAACGATGATACTAAGGGAAGTTGTGACTTGCGCGTGAATTGGATTAAAGTGAGGAAGAGTTGCGCAGGGTCGTCAGCCTCACTCTCTCGTCCTGGCCCATCTATATCCAGTGGCTAGACATAATCAAGACGGCTGGAGATAAGTCAGGATGCAGTGGATGGCCATCAGTGTCTTACGTGTCTTACTGTGCCCTTGTTGCGCTCCACAACGCTTTGCTGTATCCGCCTTCCCGCCCGTTGAACCAAACTGGTGGTTTCCTCCGCGTGGTTTCCCGGATCCAGTCTTCGCATGCTTAGGTAGACAAGCCCTATTTCACCGAGAGTTTGAAATCCATCGGTATGCCTCACGTGGTTACTGCTGCATGCAAACAGCTACTCGTAGGGGCCACATGGGAGGGTCGGGTGCAGGTGCAAAACTAGTAGTTGTAGGTAGGTGCTATGTAACTCCAGCCAGCGTGTGATGATGAATTGCTTGGTGACATCATAAAGACAGTGCGTGGATCTATAGTGAGAACAAAGCTGCATGGACTGTAAGTGGTGACGTCACAATGAGGTATTGACTGGTTGCGCACTGGTTGAGCACTGGTTGAGCACTGGTTGCGCACTGGCTGAGCGTATTACCAACGTAACTCCCTGGGGTGGTATTCTGAGGTCGTAATTAAGTCTGTAATTAACTTCGTGATTAAGTCGTTAGTTAATTACCCCTTAATCATGGGCAAAATCGGTATTCTGAGGACGTAATTAAGGTATGATTAAGTCCCCTGTAATTATCTTAGGTCCCTCCCATCTAATTGTTATTCCATCCAATCAGACGCGTTGTTAGAAGCCAAAATGATGATTACACGCGCAAATATGCCCTCAATGCGCGCTCCTCCACGCCCCCTGTAATTACAACCCAAGAGCTCCGTGCGCACACTCCGGTATTTGATTACAACCCCTCACCTATGCACGCGAAGATCTCAACCTCTTTGCTCACATAAAATGACAAAATTCCTCGAAGATCGGTTATATTTCTTTTTTTCTCTGAATTCTACGGATACCACGATAACAACATTCAACCGCTCCTCGGTTACCGAAGACGGTAAGCATCGTTGTGGCAGAGAAAACACGATGTATTGCGTGATATCGGAGTAGTTAATGACACTCTTTGGTATCATTAAGTTTTCCATTAACTTTCATACTTAATTACACCCTCAGAATACCGATTCGTAATTAACTCTGTGATTAAGTCCTCTCAGAGGTGCACGCGCATTGATACGCGCAAACGCGTAAGTCCTTCCCGCCAAAACGCTTGTTGCTATGGTAGTTAATATACCCCCTACTTAATCATGCTCTCAGAATACCAGACACTTAATGAGCTCTCAGAATACGGCCCCTGGTATTATCGTTATAAAAAAGAAGCGTCGTGGTGTTGTCCTTTCCAAAGTTCAAAGTGCTTTAACACAGGTGACGTCACAATGGTGGTTTGCGTCGCAGCTGGGTGGAAAGGTGCGCGCTGTGTGAGTTTCCAGAGCACAGGCGCCTGTTGTTCCTTAAAGTGAAAACTAAGTTCTGGTAAGGGCTTGAGAACCCGTCTGGCACCATTTCATATTTGCTTGCAATATATCGAAAGAGTCTACAAAGAAACTCACCTGGCTGACGCGGTTTGCCGGAATGATGAGTCGTTTTGGAGTATTTTGAGAAAAATAATAAAAGTCGGTAGACCGACTTTTATTCCAGAAGGCTCCAGACTAACTCGGTCTCAGGGAAAACTCGACCCTATTTCAGACAATTTACACACAGTTCGTGATCGCCATGTTCATCAGTACTCTATAATACTACGGGTACCAAACGAGGCCTTTTACTGAGCAGACAGGAAAGTGCGTGCTAATCCTGTACAAAACAAATGGACAACGCGCGGTCCTCGAGCCTACTAGTCTACGCACATCACCTCAGTTGCTGAGACGCGCGGTCTTTGACTTTTTGTTGTTGTTTATCAATTGTCTTTCAGCGTGTTTCTACAGAGAATCCGATAGACCTAGCATTTGCAAGCGCGTAATCAAACAGTGCGCTAACGCAGAACCGGGTTGTTTCTACAGAAAGTGCATAATCGGATTGAATCCGATTCTCCACCTGAATGCAGGTGTGACCGGATGTCTGGAAAGTTGGCTGGTGCATTGTGGGCCCTAGCCCGGGTCAAGCATCTACTGATGATGCGGATGCGATCACCGATTGAACGAAACTGAGCACAGGGCCTACCGGCCCTGCAGTGGGCCGGCCCGCCCGGCGCCGGCCTAGTGTGGGTACAAGTACAACATACAAGTTACAACCGGCTGCTGGACGAATTTGTTTTCATCTAACTTAACGTTAGGGCTCCTACTCTAACGTTAGCTCTTCACAGCGTTTATATGGATTAGAAACTAGTTTCCTACCAATTACTTTGGTTCGTCAATTTTTCACGGATTTTAAGATTGGATTTTTGTAACTGGATTATCACATGTGACGAGACAACATCAGTTCACAGAGACACAGCTTCTGTCGCGTCTGCTGAGTTCTGTATGTTCTATCTAGATTCTAACTAACTAATGTTAGTTCTAACAAGTTAGTTTTCTAGAACCTCTACCCAACTGTTGGGCTAGGCCCTACGTTAGGCATATTTCTAGTCTAACATTTAACGTTAACAAGTTAAGATAAAAAAATTATTTTAGATTAGGGCCTAGGCCCTACACGTTTTAGGTGTAACGTTATAGATAGATCTATATCTGACAATTGTTAGATGATCCCATAAATAGCTAGGCCATAGGGCCTAACTTAGAGTCGTTAGGCCTACTGCGACTGGATACTATCTAACTTGTTAGCTCTAATGTTAGTACTCCCTACTTCTACTTGTTAGACTAGAGTCTTTCTATTCATGTTACTAGTTAGTGATTTCCACATAACATTACTTGTCATAATAGGCCTAACGTTAGATTCTAACGTTAAAGGGACCCTGAAATCCAATTTTATTTGAAAACATCACTTTTGCAGTGAAACAAATATCTCCATTGTTACAAGGGGGTTCTAAGAATCATTCCATAGGCTCTAGCCTCTAGCTTATATACTACTTTTTAACATTTTTTTTTCTTCTATTTTTCTTGAGATTACTTGGGAAAGCCCACAAAAAAAAAATCCTTCAAAACTAACATGTTAACAAACGTTAACGTTAACAGTAAGAACTAGATCCAGTCTAAGTATTATTATTCTGATATAAATATTCTTGAGATGACATCATCTGTCAATCATTGCTGAAGTACAGAAAATGAGAAATGTTTAACAAAAGACATTTGGAATGCACCTTCCTTTCGACTCAGCATAACTTAATTAGATTAGAAGTTGCATGTTTCTATCATATTGGGACTAACAAAAAACATGGCGAGGGAAGGTGTAGGCCTAACTGTTATTCTAAATCTAATGTATTTTGTTAAATATTTCAGTACTTTGTCTTTAGTCTTTACCAGTGACTGACAGATGAGGTCATCTCTAGAATAATATTGATTAGAAATGTCTTAAAGTAGATCTAGCTGTTAGCCCGTTAGAACTAACATGTAAGTTTGAAATGTGTGGTTTTTTTTTTTTGTGGGCGTTGCCAAGTAGAACTCTAGAGTCTAATCTGAAGAATAAAAAAGAAAAAGTCGTTAAAAATAAATGGAATGTTTATAACGTTAGAATATTCGTTTCACCAATAAAGTGATGTGGAGAACGTGAGGGTATTTTAAATCAACACAAATCAACATGCATTTGAATTTCAGGGCCCCTTTAAATTAGGCCCTAGACCTAGAGAACCACTCTAACTTAACAAATTCAAATGTTCAGTAGTCTAAGTGTTACGAGTATTAAACACAAACGGCCTAACGTTACAACTGAACTAAGGATCGACTGTGTGTCATTGGATAACGTTAGAACAAAGGCCTAACGTTAGGGCTAACGTTAACTGTTAACTGTGTTAGACCTCTTTCTTCGGGCAGGTAGGATTTAATTCAGGTAGAAACTCGGGTCTATGGAACATCTACTACACTAGAACTGTAACGTTAACGTTAGTTATATTCCAAGTCATTGTTAGATTTTAGAATAGAAGTAGCTGTTGCTAGGATGCCTCACAAAACAGTAAACGGTTATCGTTAGATAGCGTTGATTTTAAAGTTTGTTAGTTAGGCACCCTGCCTCTAAATCTAACGTTAACTAAATGTTAGACGTCTAACGTTACACCCCAAGTGGACTCACTTTTTCCGTTATTGGATTGACAAAATGTGCTTTAAATGTTTCGATAAATCAATGTTTTAATTTCCTTTCATTTTCGGACTAACGAAACGTCGTATTTTTATAGGCCCTACCAAGATCCATATTTGATTCTTGTCGAATTAACAAACTATAAAAGACCCTAGTAACTAGTGTTAGTTGCCTTGGTTTTAAAATCACAGCGCAACGGTGTTAAAATAACACCCCTGCCCCTGTTCGTGTGTCTTTTCTTTATGCTAAAATTCAGAGTATTTTCTTTACAAGTTTGTCAAATCTGAGGCAAATTGTGACTAGTAACGTTAGAACCTGATACTCGGCCGTCTTGGAGACACCCAACTATTAAACGTTAGATAAATAGCTGCAGCATGCATGCAAAACATAAAAGTCATGGCCACATTACCGTACACGTGTGTGTCAAACTGGTGATTGTCTTCCGGGTCAGTATCGGATTATTGAACCTGGCGTGTTTCTACAGCGCTGACACTGGAAACTGCCCCGGAAAGAACTACCTCATTAGACGGTTAAGTTAAGCGGAATCGGTATCGGAATCTGCATCGGAAAGAAACCGTTACTGGTGTGTTTCTACAGCCCCCTCTATCGGATACAATCCGATAGACCCGGTATTTGGGGTTCTGTAGAAACACGCTGTTTGATTGTTTTTAGAGGTGCTTGAGAGGCGCACACTAATTTTGCATGCGCGCCAAAGAGGTTTTTGATGCGCGTGTTGTAACAACTCGGACCATTACTGCGAGTAGCCAGAACGCTACAATGTAGTTTATACAGGCCGCTCCCGTATGCATAGTACTGTATACAATCCAGAGGGAAAATCAGTACAACTCATCCCGCCGTCAAGCAAAGCGAGGCCGAGTTATCCCCGAGTCCGAGTCTAGCCTGACCCCGTTCGGGTAAGTTCCGCGACTGAATGTTTTTGGTTAATATTTCCCATTTTCGTCCTTACCCATCGAATATCTTGTTATTACAGCGTTATTCCGCACATTTCCTAGGCATACGTTCACATTTTGGAGCAAAAGTTGACAACTTTTGCAGGCATACCAGAACTTTGTTTGGGCTTTAAAGGGGCATAGTCCCGGTAGTGTAGATGGCGCTGTTGATGATACTGCCGATCACCGTTAGCATTGATACGAAGATTACCGAAGTAGAGCTGTCAGAGTAAAGTGCGTAGGTGTTGCTTAGTAACGTTGCCTTTGTTGTCTTCTCTGCGCATCGCGCAGTCTGTAGTAATGCCAGGGTGCGTGCATATGTGCTTCTTATTATGACATCACAAAAGAAGTTTGCTAAAGCTGTCATCCCCCTCAGCCGAATCATGAGCCGAACTGTGATCGGACCACTGACTACAGTGAATCGGACTTCTTCGGACTCGGGAAAGTGGGCCAAAGCGTAAGCGCCAAAGAGAAGTCGATAGCATAGGTCTCTATAGGAAACTTGCGCCGTGCGCCCGCGTACGCATTTGACTAAAACACGGGGACCATGCACCTTTAAAGCCCAAACAAAGTTCTGGTACGCCTGCAAAAGTTGTCAAATTTCGCTCCCAAATATGAACGTATGCTTAGGAAATGTGCAGGATAACGATGTATTACAAGATATTCGATGGGTAACGACGAAAATGCGAAATATTAACCAAAAAGATTCAGTCTCAGTACTCACCCGAACGGGGTCAGGCTAAACTCGGAATCGGGGATAACTCGGCTTCGCTTTGACGGCGGGATGAGCTGTAATGGTTGTCCGTCTGATTGTACAGTGTTATCCTATGGGAGCGGCCTGTATAAACTAGCGCTTCGTGTTCTGGCTACTCGCAGTAATGGTCCGAGTTGTTACAACGCACGCATCAAAAACCTCTTTTGCGCGCATGCAAAATTAGTGTGCGCCTATCAAGCACCTCTAAAACAATCAAAGGCGCTTGATAAACAACATCAAAAACTCCAAAGACCTCGCGTCTCAGCAACTGAGGAACGCGCGCTGTCATTTTTGTTTTGTTTTGTACAGGATTACGTTAGCACGCACTTTCCTGTCCATTCAGTTAGGCCTCATTTGGTATTATGCCGTGGCCAGTATATAGAATGTGGCGATCACTTACTGCGTGTGAATTGTCTGAAGTAGGGTCGAATTTTTCCCGAGACCGAGTTAGTCTGGAGCCTTCTGGAATAAAAGTCGGTTTTCCTACTATTATCATTTTTCTCAAAGTACTCCAAACCGACTCATCATTCCGGCAAACCGCGTCAGCCAGGTAAGTTTCTTAGTGGACTCTTTCGATATATTGCAAGCAAAATTGAAATGGTGCTAGACGGGTTCTCAAGCACTTACCGAAACTTAGTTTTCACTTTAACAAGCTGTGTTGACTGCACTGTAAATGGTGACGTCACAGTGAAGTTCGGTAACTGGCTGCGCACTGGTTGCGCGTGTATCTAACGAATACGCGTGTTATTATCCACTATAAAAAGCAGCGTCGCGGAGTTGTCCTTTCCGAAGATCAAAGTTCTTTAACCCGGGTGACGTTACAATGGAGGTCTGCGTTGCAGCTGGATGAATGTGTGCGCGTTGCGTGAGTTTCTAGAGCACAGGCGCCTGTTGCCAGGACTTGATGAAAACAAGTTGTTATGGCTTGAAAGGACTCTTTACAGAGTCCAACGATCAAAACCATACAAAGGTATGATGAAAATGATGATAACTCACTCAATGTTCTTCCGAAATGAAAATTGACACCTCCAGAGGATTCCAAGCTCCAAACTCTTGAAGGGTGTGTATTTTCGTCATCAGCTGAATCCCGGAAAGTAGTTTGTTGACCAGATTAACAAGAGCGCTACTAGCACACGTCCTGCTCCAATGATGTCCCAGGATGTGCAAATAAATGATCTTTGAAACACTATAGTTGGCACCATTTTTTTTTTGTGTGATGAAATGCAACATACACGTTATACAGACAGAATACAACAGTAACCAAGGTGATCTTATCTTGTCTTTAAATGATCACTCATGAATAGAAGGTATAAGAATGCAGGGTATGTTTAACAAAGTTTTGAGTGTTTGTATCCACCATCTGACAGAAGAACAGATGAAAATAGTCTTCTGAAACATCATTCTGCAACATTTAAACGCAATTTGCACAGTAGCATGTTGTACATGTATTTAATATGAAGTTCAATCTCAATTGCAAGGATTCCTGAAGCCATCAGATCATCTGTCAGACTGTGCAAATTGTCTCCTGTGATGTTCAATAACTTCCTCCCTTGGATGATACTCAAAGGCACTCACAAGGGGAGGCGTTGAAGGCTGGCAGGGTGCAGGAGTTTTGACATTGTACTCCACAACAGCAGAAAGGACATCATCAACCTGTGCTGTAGAAAATTCAACAGAAAGAAACAAAGGGACTCATAAAATAGATGGAATTAAGTTGTTTGCACTGGTTTTTAGCGACAAAGTTCTTGAGGTGTCATGAACAGACACCACCACTTTGATAATGACATGAAAAATCTTTGCAAATTCATATAAAAATTGGGGTTTGCCCTCCTCAATGCAAAGACTTGACTTGAGAATGCTTAAGTAGCCATTGGTCATGGAAGGTGGAGTGTTGGTCTTTGGAATGGACAACTGACTGCCTCCCTTCTATGACTTCTGATTAGTGGAACAGGCATAAGACCTCCCCCTCCCCCCCCCCCCAAAAAAAAAGAGATGTATGTCTATGAGTATTATAGACCTTTTAAAATTGATCATTGTATGTGTACTCAGTGGTCAAGAAAGCCATGCTTCTACACACCATCCAACCATTCGGCAACAAGTTTTTGAGCTCAACGGGGAAGCAAGGCTGTCATAACAGAAGTCAGAGTCATAGAATTACTGTATCATTGTGATTGATAAGCCTTCTAATGTAGCAGCGATGAAAATATAAATTTACAGAGCCAGCCAGCCCGGCTGGCTGGTTGGTACGTGGTTGCAGTTGGTAACTGTTAGACCCCATATTATGCCCATACAAGTACTACGTGGTAGAATCGATAGTTACACGCAGGTACTGATGGCGATGTAACTGTGTTGTAGTGCACGTTTTACTAATTTTTTTGGGGGTCTAGTCTAGTAATGTAACGTTTATAGAGGTGTTCACTGCATAGTACTTGTACATTGAATGAGCACACAAATTGACTACATTAAAATCCCTCCGTGATCTTAATTTTATCGACATTGAGTGATGTTCCATTCAAAACACTATAGACGGAGCTTATCAACCTATCGAGACCGTGAAACTGTTAGTAGTAATATAGCAATTATAGGCCGACCAGACGCCGTGCGAACCCTGTCGCGATTATACAGCGACTGGTACTGTATCAAGAGTCGTCTAACGTACAGTTGCAAAACATACCCGCTTTCTCTCCAGCTTCAGAACTGCTGGTCAGCTTTGTTTTTCAGCTCCCTGACGATGAGTTTGGCTTCCATTTCCAAGCTTGATAACAGGGATAGCTATGGGCTGCAGGATCCTCTTTTGGGGCGCAAATCCTAGCCGAGTATACAGCCAAGCTTCCTCTGCTAGTACTACTTTGCTCCACTACAAGCGAACACTGCATACGAGGCCGTACAAACTTGTAGTACATGTACATCGTGAGTAGTAGACTAGAAGGGACCATTAATCCCACTGGGCTCGCTTCAGCAAATGATTCTCAACGACCCCATTTTTTTCGAGTGGCGTCATCTTTAGGGAAATTGTGCAGACTTACACCCATCTTTTGTGTCTTTGCTGCGGTGACGACACACTTCCTCGGCATTTTCTTGAAATACTTTCTCCAACTTTCCCACACACAAGATCCCCTGCACTGTGAAATACGGTTTAGGCGAGACAGTCGCACTATGAGTTCCTGTTGGTACGTCACAGTGTCACCTGACAAGGCACGTGACCGGTCCTTACTTTTTCTGGGGGCGTTCCCGACTACCCGAAAAATGAGCGATTTAGGCGATTTTAACTGAGATTTTTTTAATTTCACAGATCTCGTTGAAGAAAAGTATATGCGATTTCTAATAGTATTAACACAGTATTTTCATATGATCATGCATAATACAAGGAAAAGAGCCGCCCTTTAATCCCAAATAATTTGTAAATTATGCGAATACACGCAAACATTCATAAACATATACTAGTATTAATAATGGTAGCTATATAGATATACCTGGCACGATGGTGCTAAGGTGATAGCTGTTGAGAAGAAATCTTCCCGCATGCATTTTTCGTCTACGCACAAGCGCGAAAGACATGGCATAGTACATATCCATCTGGCTAGGTTATCTCCACACGAAGGTAATGCGGAATCTTCGTTAATATACACCCCAGTAAATTCAAGATCAGTAATCTGTAGTGAAATGGAACAAACGTTGCCAATTTACTTATAGACAAACAAGTACAATGTCGATTAAACAACAACAACAACAACAGCACCAACAACAACAAATTCCTCGATTTTGGAAGGTATTGGTCCAACATTATAACAACACAAAACAGTTTAGACTATGGAAATACAAAAGTTAAGAACTTCGTGTTAAACATGTTCACTAATCTATCGATGTGGATATTATACAATCAAGTGTCGTTACTAGTCTAGGTATTACAAGTGTGACACACTGTTTCGTCTACTTCACAGAATAGTACATACAGAAGAAGTACACAATGAGCAGAATACATCAGCCAAGTATCATTCTATAAGTGTTTGAATGCACTTGATGTAGGCTATTTGTGTAAGAGTGACCCGGGGATCACTGAAAATAGTATCAAAGCAAATGGTTGAGTAGAAAAAGAAATTCTGGATTGATTATGTTTTGCTTGGCTAAATTGGTCCTATAAATAATTCATTGAAAATACGACAATGGGCGTATTTGTTTATGACACAGTATTATTACCAAAAGGTTGATTATACAGTGCTGTCGAATGCAGGTAGCATCACTATCGCAAATTTTCATAGATATTTAACGTAATGAATAAAATCTGAACACTAAAAATATCATAAACAAAATATGTCATTCACCAGGGCCACCGTTTCATAAAAGATGTTTGGATGGCAACTCTTGCTGGAATGGCAACTTGCAATATACCAACAGCCAATCAGGAAACTGGATTCTTGTCGTTACCATGACAATTGCCATTGCAGCAAGAGTTGCTATCATTTCAATCTTTTATGAAAAAGGGCCCTGGTTATTGTGTGGCTTCCATGATTATAAATGACTTATATCAGTGATGATAAGAATTTGGAGAGAAAATATATGGACGTGTTTGCAATTAAATAAAGTCTTTGCGAAAAACAGTCGAAACTACACGTCACCTACGTCTAGTAAATAAATTCTTGCCAGTTTCTCAACGAATTACCATGTCATATTTACTTCGAAGTACTATAAAGAAACAAACATACCGGAAACGCGCGTGTGTCATTCATTTAATAGCGAAAATGGTTACATTAACGGATATAGAACTGCTGTTGTGTCATCAGAATGATGCTACAATTGGACGAGATGAATGAAGTCAAGGAATTTATCCTTCTAAATTGGTCATAGTTTTTTTTTTTTTTGTAAACATTTTATCGAGGACATCAATACAGCAGTTTTCTTTCGATGTATGTAGTGTTTCCTGCATTGAAGGGTTTGACATTATTCGAAAGCCAGCGTTACACACTACGTGGAATTGTTACAGACTTAAGACAAACTGGAAAATATGAAATACCTTCCAACCGATAATACCGCATGAAGATAGTATAACTCCGTCCTCAGTAATCCTCCGATAATAAATACAATTATGCGAATTCACGCGAACATTAATAAACAAATAGTATAGTATTCATAATGTTAGCTATATAGACATACCTGGCACGATGCTGCTAAGGTGACAGCTGTTGAGAAGAAATCTTCCCGCATATATGCTTCGTTCACGCAGAAGCGCGAAAGACATGGCATAGTACATATCCATCGGGCTAGGTTCACGTATGCGTTGTTTACGCACAAACGCGAAAGACATGGCATAGTACATATCCATTGGGCTAGGATATCTCCACACGAAGGTGATGAGGAATCTTCTGTAATATAGACCCGAGTAAATTTCAGATCAGTGATCTGCAGTGAAATGGAACAAACGTTGCTAATTTACTTATAGACAAACAAGTAAAATGTCAATTAAACAGCAAAGACAACAGCATCAACAACAACAATTTCCTCGATTTTGGAAGGTATTGGTCCAACATCATAACAACACAAAATAGTGTAGACTATGAAAATACAAATGTCTAGAACTTGGTTTTAAACATGTTCACTAATCTATCGATGCGCATATTAGGCCAAGTAAAAAAAGAAACCAGTTTCTCGTCCTCGCGCGCATCGATTTTGGCCGCCGCATCGATTTTTTTACTATTTACTATTTTCAAAATGGCGCTGAAAATACCAAGAAATTCATAATTCTCGTCCCAGTCCGCTCCCCGCCGGCATCGATTTTCAGTTGCCGAATCCACTTTTTTGATATTTACTATTTTTTTCGGCCGCCGAAAAAAGAAATTGACAATAATATTCACCTACCAATGGTGATGTCTCATTTCTAATTACACCTTGCGTCCTATATATTAGCTGTAGTACAACTGTAGCTTCTGTAGTGCGTATGTAATAACGCATGCATTTCACACTGCTCCACAAAGCAGTCGAACTGTAGTTGGATGGGCGGGCCGCGGGCGCCCGGGCGGGCCTGGGCTGTGATGTACAGCGCACTCGGTACGTCGTGAACGCGATAGCGGCAACATTTTTGCGAACAATCGCTGATATTCCACGCGTATTTCGCGCATTGTTCGTATTTTTCCCCGTTTCTCATATCTTAAGCGGATGAATTGTACTGTACAAATGCTTGTGAGGATTGTATGGAGTTTGTATATATTTTCCTGTCATTGTGACTATGTGCATGTGCGTGCAGTGTCGAAAGGTAGTGGCCGTGCCGCACCGTTTATTGGCAAAGTGTGCGTGTCTGTAGCTGTGTAGAGGCCCGTACACTATGCTCTGTAACGTTGCATCTGACGGCGATGTATTGTTATATTTTGAAGATAAAATGAATGCGCTTTTCCAGCAAATGTAGAATTATTAAATGGGTGTATCTACAAAATAAATAACTTTTCCACGGATTCTGGTTTGTCTCCTATTTCTGCGGGATACTTTTCTTTACGATGTAAATTCACGGACACGGCCGTGAGTCGTATCATCTGTAGTGTGGTATACAATCATTCATCATCCAAATGATGAGTGATTATCAAGTCTTTTTAGAACATGAAGAAACATCTTTAAATGTTTAATGATATAATGCCATATCAGTATCATTTTGACATCCATCTGCAATTGTACACAAGCCAGTTTCCAGTTGAATGTGCTACATTGTACTGTGAAGAAATGCAGATACATACCAGCTGTGTGGAAACAAAAAGTCACAAACACCAATGATAAATAAAGGAGTGTTTCGAATATCATGGAATTTATTTCAGTCGTACATTTGTTGAAAGACATGTTTTATACCTGTTTCAATTAATAGCACAATACATCAGAATTGCAAGTACACTGGTATCAGAAATGCCATTACAACACTAAATACCAGTTTTAAGATGGTCATTTTCCCTTGAAATCTGTAGTGGAAAGAAAAAGCAAATGTATTTCTGCATGCATGAAGTTTCATTTCAAGTATGGTACATACATATATTTGTTTGAAAATGCACAGAGTGCAGGCAAGACATACACTTGGGAGCTGGTCTCTCATAACACAGCTACCGCACCAGAGTGATATTTCATTTCATAAATTGGGATATAGAAAATAGTAATGCCCTCTCTCGTTACCTTTCTCAGAATTACCGGACGAGAAACACATATTACTTTCATTTTGACAATCCTCGAAAAAATAGTAAGATATCAAATAGTAAGGACCTCCCTCATCGCCTTGCTCAAAAAACTCGGACGAGAAACTACTTTCTTTTTTTACTTGACCTTATACAATCAAGTGTCGTTCCCAGTCTTGGTATCACAAGTGTGACACACCGTTATGTCTACTCCACAGAATAGTACATACAGAAGAAGTACACGATGAGCAGAATACATCAGCCAAGTATCATTCTATAAGTGGTTGAATGCACTTGATGTAAGTTATTTGTTTAAGAGTGACCCGGGGATCACTGAAAAAAGTATGAAAGCGATTAATGGTTAAGTAGAAAAAATAAATTTTAAATCTATGATGCTTTGCTTGGCTAGATTGGTCCTACAAAAATACGACAATGAGCGTATTTGTTTGTAAAACAGTATTATTACCAACAGGTTTATCATACAGTGCTGTCGAATGCAGGTAGCAGCACTATCGCAAATTTTCACGTAATAAATAAAATCTCAGAACTAAAACTATTGTAAATAAAATATGTCATTCACCAGGACCCTTTTTCATGAAAGATTTTAGGATGGCAATTCTTGTTGGAATGGCAACTTCCAATAGCAACAGCCAATCAGGAAGCTGGATTCTTGTCGTTACCGTGACAATTGCCGTTCCAACAAGAGTTGTTATCATAACAACCTTTTATGAAAAAGGGCCCTGGTTATTGTGTGGCTTCCATGATTATAAATGACTTCTATCAGTGATGATAAGAATATGGAGAGAAAATAAATTGACGTGTTTGCGAATAAAAAATGAAGTCTTTGCGAAAAATAATCGAAACTAGACAACGTCACCTACGTCCGGTATATAAATTCTTGCCAGTTTCTCAACGAATTCCCATGTCATATTTACTTCGAAGTAGTAAAAAGAAACAAACATACCGGAAATGCTCGTGTGTCATTCATTTCATGGCAAAAATGGTTACATTAACGGATATAGAACTGCTGTTGTATCATCAGAATGATACTACAATTGGGCGATATGAATGAAGTAAAGGAATTTATCCTTCTAAATTGGTCATAGTTTTTTTTTTGTAAACATTTTATCGAGGACAACAATACAGCAGTTTTCTTCCAAAGTATGTATTGTTTCCTGCATTGAAGGGTTTGACATTATTCGAAAGCCAGCGTAACACACTACGTGGAATTGTTACAGACTTCGGACAACGTGGAAAATATGAAATACCTTCCAACCGATAATACCGCATGACGATATGATAACTCCGTCCTCTTTAATCCTCCAATAATAAATGAAACTATGCAAATACACGCGAACAATCATAAACATATACTAGTATTCAAAATGTTAGCTATATAGACATACCTGGCACGATGCTGCTAAGGTGACAGCTGTTGAGAAGAAATCTTCCGGCATGAAAACCTCCTTTACGCACAAACGCGAAAGACATGGCATAGTACATATCCATCGGGCTAGGTTACCTCCAAACGAAGGTGGTGAGGTATCTTCGTTAATAAAGAGCTCTGTTAATTCCAGATCAGTAATCTGCAGCAAAATGGAACAAACGTTGGTAATTTACTAATAGACAAACAAGTAAAAATGTCCATTAAACAACAACAACAACAACAACAAATTCCTCGATTTTGGAAGGTAATTATATCAACATTATATCAACACAAAATAGTGTAGACTATGAAAATACAAAAGGCTAGAACTGGGTTTTAAACATGTTCACTAATTATACGATGCGCATATGTGACCCTGCACCTCAAAACGAACAAAAAGTCGCCAGACATGAATTTTTAGTTAAGACCATTTTCTGAAAGAGCGGACCTTAACGTTTAAAATGATGTATAACTCAAATCAAGTGGAATCTCCTAACCTATTTAAATATTGGAAAAAAAGCACATCAGGAAAAGTGTGAACTGAGAAAAGAGGCTCTGAAGTGCAGTGTCTATTTAAACGCTTAATCTTTATCAAACCGTGCTGGCTGTGCGATAAATGGGACAAAAAAACAGGAAGTAAACCACCAGAGTAACAACAATGAAGGGATTATCAGATTAAACTGAAATTAAGCATGCCACATTCATACATTCTGTCCATATATCTAATGCCTACTTTCAAAGCAGTAACACCATGCTTTCATAAGTTATTAGAGTTGAAAGTGAACAGTGTGGACAAGGTTTTTCAGAAATGAAAAAGGGATTCTAAAGACACACCTAATCACACTATTCTACCAAAAATGTTTGAGGTAAACTGCTAAAAAAAAAAAAACACTTTCCTGCCCGTTTTATGATACTAAATTTTAGCATAATGTAAAAGAAGACCCGCTCTTTCAGAAAATATGAAAAAGTCAAGTTCGGCTAGGTTGACCCATTTCACTTATTTTCAGTCCTCACGCAAAATCAGTGTGTGCGACTTTATGTTCGTTTTGAGGTGCACGGTCACATATTATACAATCAAGTGTCGTCACTAGTCTAGGTATTACAAGTGTGACACACTGTTTTGTCTACTTCAGAGAATAGTACATACAGAAGAAGTACACAATGAGCAGAATACAGCAGCCAAGTGTCATTCTGTGAGTGGTTGAATGCACTTGATGTAGGTTATTGTGCAAGAGTGACCGGGGGATCTCTGAAAATAGTATCAAAGCAAATGGTTATTGTAGAAAAAGAAATTCTGAATTTATGATGTTTTGCTTGGCTAAATTGGTCCTATGAATAATTCATTGTAAATACGTCATTGAACATATTTGTTTGTAACACAGTATTATTCCTAGAACGTTGATCATAAAGTGCTGTCGAATGCAGGTAGCAGCACTATCGCAAAATTGTATACTTATTTCACGTAATATATAATATCTCAAAACTGAAACTATTATACATAAAATATGTCATTTACCACGGCCCCGTTTTATAAAAGATGTTAGGATGGCAACTCTTGCTGGAATGGCAACTTTCAATAGCAACAGCCAATCAGGAAGCTGGATTATTGACTTTACCATGACAATTGCCATTCCAGCAAGAGTTGTTATCATATTAACATTTTATGAAATAGGGCCCTGGTTATTGTTTGGCTTCCATGATTATAAATGACTACTATCAGTGATGATAAGAATTTGGAGAGAAAATATATTGACGTGTTTGCAATTAAATGAAGTCTTTGCGAAAAACATTCGAAACTAGACATCGTCACCTACGTCGGTCGAATACTCGTGAACATTCATAAACAAATACTAGTATTAATAAGGTTAGCTATATAGACATACCCGGCACGATGCTGCTAAGGTGACAGCTGTTGAGACGAAACCTTCCGGCATGATTGCATTGTTCACGCACAAGCGCCGAAGACATGGCATATTACATATCCATCGGGCTAGGTTACCTCCATAGGAAGGTGATGAGGAATCTTCGTTAATAAAGACCCGAAAAAATTCCAGATCGGTAATCTGCAGCGAAATGGAACAAACGTTGCTAATTTACTATTAGACAAACAAGTAAAATGTCCATTAAACAACAACAACAACAACACCAACAACAACCAACTCGTCAATTTTTGAAGGTATTGGTTCAACATTATAACAATACAAAATAGTGTAGACTATGAAAATAAAAAAAAAGTCTAGAACTGGGTTTTCAACATGTTCACTAATCTATCGATGCGCATATTATACAATAAAGTGTCGTTACTAGTCTAGGTATTACAAGTGTGACACACCGTTTTGTTTACTCCACAGAATAGTACATACAGAAGAAGTACACGATGAACAGAATACATCAGCCAAGTATCATTCTATGAGTGGTTGAATGCACTTGATGTAAGTTATTTGTGTAAGAGTTACCCGGGGATCACTGAAAATAGTATCAAAGCAAATAGTTAAGTAGAAAAAGACATTTTTTAATTTATGATGTTTTGCTTGGCTAAATTGATCCTATAAATAATTCATTGAAAAAACGACAATGAGCGTATTTGTTTGTAACAGTATAATCACCAACAGGTTGATCATACCGTGCTGTCGAATGCAGGTAGCAGCACTATCGCAAATTTTCATATATATTTCACGTAATAAATAGAATTTCAAAACGAAAACTACTATAAATGAAATATGTCATTCACCAGGTTAGTTTGTGGCTTCCATGATTATAAATGAATTTTATCAGTAATGATGATAAATTTTTTGGGGAAAAAAAAAACATGGAAAAAAATAATGAAATTTTGAGCATTTGATTTTGAATTTTTGAACATTGACCTTGATTTTCGCCCACTCATAGATAATAATCTTTGCGAAGGTCTATTAGGATAATTCATGTATATATATATATTTATATATATATATATATATATTTCTTTTCTTTTCTTTACGTCTTATTTAGTAAATACGGACGGATGGACAACCCGAAAACATAATGCCCTCGGTGACACTTCGTGGCGGACTCATAAAAACAGAATGTAAACAACTAATAGCAACAGCAATGAAGGGATAATCAGATTAAGCTGAAATGGAGCACCTTCTATCAACACATTCTGTCAATGATATATTTATGCCAACTTTCAGAGCAGTAGCATTATCCATTTCAAAAGTTGTTAAAATTGCAAGTGGGCGCTGTGGCATTGTGGATAAGACTCTCGACACCTAATCGGAGGACCCGAGTTCGAATCCCGCCCAGTGCTTACGTCCTTGGACAAGATGTTTTAACCCACAATGTCCCTCTCGACCCAGGTGTATAAGTGGGTACCTGGCAACGCTAGAGTAATAATAATGGCAGGGCCCTCTGGTAGAGCAGTGGCAACGCTGAAGAGGCTACCCTGGATAGATAAGACCATCATTATCATTGTTATCAATGTTCAAAGGATTTTCAAGAAATGAAAAGGGGACTTTAAGACATACCTGATAACACTCCACAAAAAAAGGAAATTGCCGAAAATGGTCTCAAACTCCCAAATCATAAAAAAGAACAATAGTTTTTTTCAGCAAATATGAAAGAAACTGTCTTAGCTACCATGTTTCACTTTTTTTTTTTAGTCCTCACATGAAATCATGGGTTGCGACTTTTTGTTGGTTTTGTGATGCACGGTCACATGTACATTCTCTTACTTCATTCGCTTCTTCCCTCAATCATATTCTTTGTTTTCCTCTGTATTTGATGTTTCAATGTACATGTACTATCTCTTGACAACTGTCTTTCCGCTTACAAGAACTTCTTAGCTTTGTCAAAAATAATCATACAACTTGTGAAAGTGTGGAATAGATTTTCGTAAGAAGTTTTAATTTCATGCACGCCACTGTACTGCTTATACTACTGACATTTAACTTTTATCATACAACACCTATTTAGAATGTAACTATCCGATTGGTCGATTGTCCATCACGTGACATTAGTGAAAGGTCCTATTGCACGCTCTGGCTGTCTCAGCGTGCAATTTTGGTTCAATCAAAATGTTTTATAAAATGGGTTCGAGAATGTAGCCAATTGGAAGCGCTGAAATGAGTCACGTGTGCGTGCATTAATTTCTTCAGGTATGCACTAAGAAGAGTCTCTCTTCCACCTCCCTGGCCTGACGTACGTCACAATGTTTACACTAGCAGTGCGCACTCAATCAGTTGTTACAAGTGCGTCACGCGCTACTATACGCGCTGTCAATCCTGTAAACAACTTCTAGTTCGGGCCGCGGGCTGCCACAACAGCCGGCGGCCTTTCTTGTGCATAACAGTACGTGGCGTACGTATACTCTTATACGTACGTACAGTACTTCTGTGCGGGATTTCCGAGTGCGACGTGCGTAAATGTTTGGGACGAACATCTTCGGACATCTTGACTTTTGAGCGAGTGCTACATGTAGCTGACTGGTATTGACCCACAAAGGTACGTGAATAATGCTGTTAGTTTTCGACCCATTTTATAAAACAAATGATGCACATGATTATTTCGTGGCGTTAGTGAAGGTGCGGCGCACTCTCGAGTATTGACAACGGTTGCAAACATGCACTCGGCTGCGCCTCGTGCATGTCGGACCAATGTCAATACTCTCGAGCGCGCCGCACCTTCACTAACACACTCTATCCTGTGCATCATTTATATACTATTGCACGTGCTCTGATGTCACAATATACAAACATGTGCCACGCGCACTCAACAATTACAAGCGCGCTTACAACGCGTAATTTTGTCACTCGTTTGGTAAACAACTTCGTTTCGCATACGTACGTGTGTACGTACACAAGTCATGTACATACGCGGTGACTGCGACTGTGAGGCTACTCATTCGTCTTTCACGGAAAATGGTTGCCATTTCTGTGCTTAATTCAAGAATCTGTGAATACCAAATCTGTAGATGTTCGAGGTTTTGTATGAAACAAATAGTGTATGGTCTATACTCGTGCAATGGAACCAGATTTCGCACTCGGTGAAAGATGAGGTGCACTATTCAACTCCGCTTCGCCTCGTTGAATAGAGCGCCTCTATCTTTCACCTCGTGTGAAATCTTGTACCATTGCACTCGTGACCATTCACTGTTTGTATATCATTTATGTCATAACATGGTCACTAATGGTATGGAAATCGTTATTGGATCTTACCTGACACTTTGGAGCTTCTGCAGCGAGGGTTGCGTAGAATTCGATGTGAAATGTTGAGTCTTGTATTTTTACACTTCGCAGCACATCGCTGAAACAAAGCCCTCCTGCCATTTCACGTGATGCAGTTCTTCCACATGTCACACCCTCGATCAATAACGATTGCTGGCGGAAACAGTCATTGGTTATTTACAGTCGTTTACGGTAGAAATCCCGGCAGCGAGACGTTATCGTATAATGATAACATTGCATTGCAGGAGGGAAAAAAGATAAACAAAGACATGTTACATTCAATATATATTGGTGTTTGTACAAATAGACGGAGGTGAAGGGACAAAAATAAGTGTGTTTTCACTTTCTTTGAACTAAAGCTGAGGTTTGGTGGTTTAACCATGGACCTACATTTGTATTACACATGGACTATGCGCTCGCCGCCATCTGATTTATCATGTCAATCTTGCTGAGAACATTCAGATGGTTTGCTCTTTATGTGCCGTGCTCGCACGCCCGACTCAGTTCGCATATTCTTATCAAACGCCCAGACCGGCCCAAACCGATCGATACAATTAAACGTTTCTCATGATTCCGTTTCTCTCACATGCAGCTTGCATTTTATATAGTCATTGACTATAAAACGATGTTCTCTACTGGATTTGCGAGAAAATTCTAAGATTCTGTCACTGTTTTGTGTGCAAAAATCACGTCTCTTATAGTTATTTGAAAAGAAAAAAAAATGCATAGATTTGTCATACCACTTGGCTCAAAGAAACGCTTGGCATTTTCTCAACAACTTTGCTCAGTACATGTCAAGGGTGACAAAAGCGATAAAATCGTGTAGATTTAAAAAAACAAAACTTTTTCCCCAAAACATGAATACGTTGATGTCTCATAAAAATGTGTATAATATGGCACACAGGGATTTCCACAATGGCACAAAAAGTGTTAGACAATGCCAATAGTGTAACACTTAAATATGATGGAACATCCATGACCCCATCACAGACTCTTACCAAAGATACTGAAATAAATGAAAACAAAAAAACTAGTACCCTAGTATAAAATGATAATAAAAAATGCAGTTTAGCAAAAAAAAAAAAAAACACCAAAAAAAAAAAACCGAATAGCTGCAGATATTGTGAGTATGAATTTGTCTAAAATTTTATTTTGGTTACAAGATGAAAGCTTTTCTCATGGAAAAGAAGGGACTATTATGTCTGACCCTGCATCACAAAACAAACAGAAAGTCGCCAGACAAGGATTTTTAGTTAAGAGCAGGTACTAAAAGAGCAGACTTCAAGCTTTAAAATGGTGTATCACTCAATTTAAATGGACTCTCCTAACCTATCCTAATATTGGAAAGAAAGCACACACTCAGGAAAAGTGTGTACTGAGAAAAGAGGCTCTGAAGCACAGTTCCTATTCAAGCGCTTAATCTTTACCAAGCCGTGGTGGCTGTGCGATGAATGGGACAGTAAAAAATACAAAACAAAACAAAAACAAATAGGATATAAACCACTAGCGATTGTGCAACCGTGCATCACCAGAGACTTTACCCTATAAAGCCCAATCATATTTTCGTTTGCCACTCCCACACCCTTCATTCGATTTCAACCACGGCAACCATAAACTGACAACCATGTTCGACAGATTTTGCATGATTTTCTGTTCCAATTTCAGTAAACAGTATAATAATGGATGAACTGGGGGTTTTCTTGGCTGTAATTTGCTGAAGGATCAAAATGTGAAGTAATAGTGGTTGTGAATTACCCTGAAATGCTGTTCTTATAATTTCCTTTATTTTTATACGACATAGGAATCAAACAATAGATATAATAGAAACAATCGAAAATACAGCATTTTTCAAAGACTACCTTTTTATTTCGGGTTATTTTCACACAAGCTTTGCCTATACTAGGGAGCTTTAGATTTTGACGCACGGAGGTTTGAGCCGACGCTTGCGCTGGACGTTCTCCTCTCCCTGCATCGTGTGGAAAAGTAGTTTTAGATTACGCTGGGACGCAACGTATAAAACATAAAATCGCGCCCCTATGATCAGTGCATGAAGAAGCTCTCTACGTCGCAAACTGTGCGGACGTGAAAATAGCCCAGTACGCGTAGTAAACAACTCAGGTGACGCAAGCTTAAAATAGATTGACTTTACGCGCGCTACTGCGCAAGCTCAGAACATGTTTTTAACGTCCGCGCGTCCAAAATCTATAGTTCCCTATTATCAATCTGCAAACTCAAAATTTCATTACTTTAAAAATATGAAATGCGATACTAATATATGTACCCATTCCAATCAATTGTACATCATAGGTTTCATATATTTCTTTATATTGTAATGAATAGCGCCCAACATGTTGACCTTGAGAAATTTCAACCATTACAAATAGTGATGGTTGACTTGCTTTTCCTTTATGGTAAATATGAAAATGATTGATATGAAATAGAAACATATATACTGGGGATAAAGAAATAAAAAGAAAAAAAAACATGATTTTAGTATATTTCCTATGTATTTCTTTATATTTTGGTGAGTAGCGCCCTCAGTGGATGACCTTGAGAAATTTCAAATGTCGTGCTATGTAGAGTATGAGTTGCTCTACCCATGTGCCAAATATGACGGCCATACATCATATAATAGAGAAGTTATATGGGGGGGGGCACAATGTGCCCCCCCCCCCCCTTGGGCCTGGAAGGGGTCAAAAAAAACTTGGGCTTTACAGGGTTAAGAAGCGTTTCCCTTATTTTGGTTTTATTTATCCTAGGCGCCTTTTCAATGTCCTAGAAAAAAACAACAACAACGATGATGAGAAGAAAAAAAAACAAACAAACAAACTTAAAAATCAGGACAAATTTTGCGTCACAGAGTTAGTGTTGACCGAAGCAGATGTTTGTAGACACGTAAGTATTGTTGCCTAATGGCACGACATGCTTGTTGTCTACCAGGTCCATAACTGTCCATGTTTACTTTTAAATAATGTGCGAAAATGGGAAACATTACATTAATAATCATAATGAAACTGCTCTGCACACGTAAAGTACGCCCATTTCGCCAAAAACGTTACCTGAATGGGCGATGGTTTTCAAATTATGTACTTCAATTGCGTAGTATGGTGATGATGTTGTATGCTATGTCAAGCATAACTGTATTCAATCGACCTGATTTCGGCCTTACAGCTGCCTTATATCCTATCTCTGATTTTGTTATTATTAGGGTGGTTGGGGTGGGGATCTAGAGCAATTAGCCCCTGAGCAATTACCCCGGACCCTTGCCCTGACCCTAACCCTAATCCTAATCCTGAACCTAATCCAAACACTGTTTAAACCCAAACTCTAATCCTAAACCTAACGCTAACTTTAATCTTTACACTATCCTTATCACTAACCAACGTTTTGCCCGGGGGAATGATTGCGGGGGGGGGGGGGGGGGGGTGATTGCCCTGATACGATTATTGGGATATTATGATGATGCATTTTCATCGAGCTAAAATGTAAACATCGCTTGGTATCAAGAGCTTTTGTGTCAAGAGCTAGCTTGGAGGTGACCTGGAGTGTATTATTTCACAGGTCTTAGTCACCACGAAAAGCTCACTTTTGGAGTACCTCAGTCCCATACGCACTTTCGGGATCCATTGACGTGTACATTGCCAAACGAGACGGCTCAGACCCTCAACCACGACGGGTCGTATGGGGAAACATAGAGCGAACAAGTAGGTACAGAACTGAGATATCGAAAGGAATATGAATCTATGTCGTCAATATCTTTGCACTCCTTCCCATCAGTTTGAGAGTGTGAGTACCTTATTATCAGTCGATATGATTTAATATTGGCAATAATCTATGACATTTCTAAAGATACAATTATGTTCAACATTAGAGCCCACTGTGAAACAGAGAGTTATACCTGCCTTCTTCCGCTAACCAACATAGCGATCGCAAGGATAGTAACTCTTCCCGCAACCTAGATATGCATGAGTGATTCATACATTTCCAAAAGTTTGAATCATTCTAACACTGTCAGCACTGCAACCGGGACGACATGGCCGCTAAGGCACCTCGTGGTAGAGTACATTTTGCGGCGAAACCGCGGTGCAGCGAATCAGTGGCATTTTAGGGCTCACACCTGTAGGAACATCCCACTTTCTGACCCCATCACAAAATCTAACCAAAGATACTGAAATAAATGAGAAAAAATAAATTGATATCAAAAATGCAGTTTGGCCAAAAAACTGAATAGCTGCAGATATTGAGTACGGATTTCTTTACAAACTTCACTTTGGTTGGAAGATAAAAGCGTTTCTCATGGAATATGAAGGGACTGTTTTCATTGGGTGAATGTACAGAAAATAGTTTTTTTTTTGTGAAAAAACAAACAAACAAACAAACTCGTAGTCTGGCTTTGCGAACCCTTTGACAGAGCTTGAGCTGCAGAACACCCATTGGAAATTTGATGGATGAAAGGATATATCTCACTTTTTCAGCTTAGTGAAGATGAAACACTTTATTTCTCCTAGCTATTTTACAGATTTTTTTTTATATTAAATTTTAACATACGTCACTTTGGGGAAATATTTACCCGTGTTAATCCTTTTTTTTTTTTGTTTAACGGCGGACTTCTAAATCTTCACTTTTAAGACTCGCTATGCGCGGCGCTTTCATTCGTGGGCCGCGCGCTGCTTTTATAAAGGGCCGACATCACCAAAAAAAAAAAAAAAAAAAAAAAAAATCAAATCTTCAGTACATCCAGCAGTCTGCCCGAAATCTTAATGGTGTAGCGCCCTCTGTGCTAACATTTGAATATTGCCTCTACATGATAATCACACGGTGGTGCATGTAGGCCTATAAGTACTGTATTATCTCCATGGTTCGTAATCTGACATCTGCCTTTTCACACTGCGCGAGACAACAAACGTGGAGGCGCGTCAGAAGTGACAACCTCATTCTACATGGGAAAATCAAAACAACCAAAATACAAGATAGTTTACAAAAAGATAAACAAAGTTACCTCCCCGCGTACCATGTCAATAATCTTTACTACTTGATATAGGTTTGTGGGCCCCTTCGATCAAAAATACATCTAGATGTTAGTTCTTTATTTTATTGTCGGTATGACTTTTTTTTTTCCAGAGTGAGTCCTCAACTTTCAGCAAATCTCTGGAAGCCTTCAGTTCTCCCAAGTGAGATTCGTTTTGGCCGCCATCAGAGAACGGACAGGTTGGCAATCCACCTGTGCAAAAGCATCTATATTCAGAATATTATTCACGTTATTTGTTGACCTTTTGGGCATCGGTCTTTATTTGAGTTAGAAACTATTGTAATCACGATTGAATCGAGAAATTTCCAACCCAATATTCTTCTTGTCCTTTTCTTTTTTGAATTGGTAGAACTCGGGTGTCGCATGAGTGAACTTTTTTATGATTTATCTGGTATGGAAAACAAACGGATTAATCAATCATGACCACAATTATGTACCCTTTAAAAGTCAACGAATATTGACTAGAATACACTTCGCAACGATCTCGTGGAGCAAGATTGTTATGAAATTGAAACTTTGATTAAGCTATTCAGAAATGGAAAGAAAAGGTATTAGACCTACTAGTTATTGATAAGCCCAAGCCCATAAAGACCAAGCACAATGCGGAAGAATACTCTACTTGGTTAAATTAATCATTTTTCTTTCATTGCTGAGAGAACGAGACAAAGATATCGAAGAAAGAAATTCTACAAAATAGAGAACAGCTGTGGAATGAATATAGACGGCTGAGATATAAAGTCCCTAATGTTATCAGAAAAAAAAAAACTTTCTTGTGATGATGCATAGAGTAAAGCCTCTGAATTTAATCAAACTTTTGCTAATGGCACTATTAATCTGTTAAATGAACATCAATATGGGAAAAATTAAGTAGGTTATAATAATTCATCAAGGTGAGGGAACTATTCATAAGAATAGACTAGACCTAATCCTATCAACTCAAATTTATTTTAATCCCTTAACTTTTTTTTTTCATATTTTTTGATAATTCATTTAAACCATCACGAACTTCAAAATATGTATTTAAAATGGAAAGTACGTTTGTGACCGTGCATCACAAAACGAACAAAAAATCGCACTGATTTTGTGTGAGGACTGAAATTAGGTGAAAAGGGTCAATCTGGTCAGTCCTGACTTTTTTATATTTTCTGAAAGAACAAGTCTTCTTCCACATTTTACTAAAATTTGGTATCATAAAATGAACAGGAAAGTGTGTTTTTAACAGTTTATCTCGAACACTTGTTTTTAGAATAGTGTGATTACGTGTGTCTTAGAGAGGATGATGCTACTGCTTTGAAAGTTAATATTTATCATGAACAGAATGTGTTAATAGAACATGCCTAATTTCAGTTTAATCTGATAATTCCTTCATTGTTGTTGAACCAGTGGTTTTCATCCTGGTTTTTTTTTTCCATTCATTGAACAGGTAGCACGGCTTGGTGAAAATTAAACGCTTGAATAGACCCTGTGCTTCACAGTCTTGTTTCTCAGTTCACACTTTTCCAAAAAGTGTGCATTCTTTCCAATATTTAGGTTAGGAGAGTCCATTTGATTTGAGGTATACATCATTTTAAAGCTTGAAGGCTGCTCTTTCAGAAAATGCTCTTAACTAAAAATCCATGTCTGGCAACTTTTTGTTTGTTTTGTGATGCAGGGTCGCATTCTTAATTGTAATAACGCATAACATCTATTCTCATATTTTTGGTATATATATTTTATTATATTTTACTCTGCTTTGCTGTGCGTATCTGTAGAAACTAAATGGCATTTGATTAATGAATCGAATGAAATAGAGGCCTATGTGGATGATGTGACTATACCATGTTATTCTTCATACTAAATTGTACTTTCCCCTTCTCTTTGTTAACCTAGATAAGCGTTTCTTTGATCGTCATGCTTGGTCCAACAGACCCCTGCAACAAAGTATATTGCGCTTGTTTCTACATAGGTACATAAAAAATCTCCAGCAGAGAACGTCCTTATAATACACGTTTAACAGTAATCAGAACGATCCTCTTGGAGTACACTTTATTAGAAAAAAAAAAAATCTTTCACCTTCTGCATGAGACTTGGAAGAATTATGACTACATCCTAACTCAATCCCCACACAATGCAACAAAAAAAAAAAAAAAAAAAAGCTCGCTGGTAATTTGCATAGTCAAGACCAGTAACCAGTCTCATACAGATAATATCAAGCATATCAGGCAATCTCAGGATGTATTCCAAAGCTCATAGGCAATCATTTTCAACGACCCTTAATGGACGAGATCAATGAAATGCCCCGCCTAAATTATGTAGATTTCTGCCTTTTACAAAGTCCTAGGTATTTATGCCGTATATTCAGACGAGATGTTGATAATACCGTTTTACTGTTCCCTTTTTATCTGCTATTGTTGAAATACTTTGAAAATTGTAAATGCGCTTTGCATTTTTCAAGTTTCTAAAAATTTTTATTTTATGTTTAAATTTGTTTTTTTTTTGTTTTTTTGCGGTGGATGTTTCAAAATAAACGAAATTAAAGTTTAACTGCACTGATAAAAAAGTTCACAATTGTGTTACTAACAGATGTTATTGCTCTGACTAAAGTCTCACATCTCTTTTCTCTCTTTTGTAGAATGGAGTAAGTGTTTTTAATATGTGCTCGCACTAAACATTTTTTTTTGCACAATGTTTGACATTCTTTTACCATTTCCATATATTTTTTTTTCTCTCATTTCAAGCAAGTAGAAATTACACTAGTGTCCTGGGTCGACAGATAGTGCATATAAGACCAGTTTTTTTTTTTCCACGTGTCATTTGTCTATGTCTTTGGTGTTTTTGTTTTTCTGTTGACAAAAAGCGTGTGTGTGTTTGTATATTTCTGTGCTTCTCTATGTGTGTGTGTTTGTGTGTGTGTGTTGTGTATGTGCGTGTCTCCCCCTCCCTTTTTCGGGGGGGGGGGGGGGCGGACTTGTTGGCAGGAAGCGGCCGGGTGGGGGCTCTGCAGTTCAACAACAATAGGGTCATTTCTCAAAGCAAACAAAATACAAAGTGACCTTTCGAGTGGACATCATAAAAAAGGCTTCGGTCTTTTGCGTCAGCATTACTCCTTATGAATATGTATATATGAATATAAATGACCGTGCACCTCAAAACGAACATAAAGTCGCACACACTGATTTTGCGTTAGCCCTGAAAATAAGTGAAATGGGTCAACCTAGCTGAACTTGACTTTTTCATATTTTCTGAAAGAGCGGGTCTTCTTTTACATTATGCTAAAATTTGGCATCATAAAACGGGCAGGAAAAAGTGCGTTTTTATTGCAGTTTAACTCGAACATTTTTGGTAGAATGGTGTGATTAGGTGTGTCTTTAGAATCCCATTTTCATTTCTGAAAAACCTTGTCCACACTCTTCACTTTCAACTCTAATAACTTTTGAAAGGATAGTGCTACTGCTTTGAAAGTTGGCATTAATTATGGACAAAATAAGCACTTAATTGTTGTTACTCTGGTGGTTTACTTCCTGTTTTTGTCCTATTCATCGCACAGCCAGCACGGTTTGGTAAAGATTAAGCGCTTGAATAGACACTGTACTTCAGAGCCTCTTTTCTCAGTTCACACTTTTCCTGAGTTTGTGCTTTCTTTCATAGGAGAGTCCATTTGATTTGAGTTATACATCATTTTAAAGCTTAAAGTCTGCTCTTTCAGAATATGGTCTTAACCCGTTCCTTCCGCAATTCTCTGAGTGCCTTTAATGCCCCCAAACGAGATTCTTTTCGCCCGTCGACAGAGAGGCACACAGATTGGTAATCCAGCTGTGTGAAGGCAGTCAAGCGGTTCATTGTGTCCCCCTTTCTACGGTCAACTACATGTGCCCGTGAACAATGGAAATATCGATCGGGTGCGAGGTATGAATAGAGCGTGCGCTGATGAGCTCTCAGAATCTTTTGTTCTACACAAAACCAGGTACCTGAATGAGGTGACTGGGGTCAGCGAACCCGCATTTCTAACTGATCTCAGCCTTGATCATTATGTACATGTTTGCACGAGTTTACAGCAGAACAAGCAAAAAACTAAATCAGGAAAAGGTACATAATACTGTAAAATCCCCCTTTTTAAAAACAGCAGCAGAACAAATCCTGATAGAATAAACTCTGATCTTTTTATCAAACCCACTTTTCTGAGCATTTTAACACGAAGAAACATGAATTTAGGCCACCGAAGCAGGCACCCTTGTCTTCATTTTGGGAACCTGGTAAACCAGGTTCCCGTATATCAGTTGCTCCCACGGGAACCTGGTAAACCAGGTTCCCGTAAGGAACGGGTTAACTAAAAATTCATGTCTCGCAACTTTTTGTTTGTTTTGAGGTGCAGGGTCATATATATATATGTGTGTGTGAGTGTGTGTGTAGGTGTGTGTGTGTCTTTTTGTTGTTATCTAGTACACTAAATAATTAGCTTGCGTTGTTTGGTTGTTTATTCGTTTTCTGGTGAAATCCATTATCTTATCATCATCATGTATTATTATACATCTTTGTAAAAATTTGCCGGTTGCAAATCAAAAAATCTTCGAGAGACTTGTCAAGACTTTTGAAGAAGGCGGAGGCCGCAAAAAAAAAAAAAAACAGTGGAATAAACTTATTCTGTATTTGCAAAAATCCATTATCTGCTTATTTCTTCATTTCTTCGAGGAGCAAATACGTGAATTCTCAACATGTTTACACACACACACACACACACACACACACATATATATATATATATATATATATACACATTATATATATATATATATATATATATATATATATATGTGTGTGTGTGTGTGTGTGTCAGGTCAGGTTTCTTCCCTGGCCTTACGGCCTGGGGGGACCTGCTACTGGTAACCTGTAGCCCAGTACTACCTGTTTCAGGGTCGAGCTCTCGGCGACTAAACCGTAAACCCCACTGGCTTCCCAGAAGGGAAGTTACGGTGAGGAGGGTGGCTGGACACCCTGATGGAATGAAAAAGAAGATCCATCTTAAGGGCGTATGAGCTCAAACATGAGCCACCGGCCATCCAGCAACACGGAGTGGAGCCCCGATAGGCGGTCTGTGGATAAACTCTGTCAACACTCCGGCAGCTCCTGCAGCCAAACTGGTGCCAAACGTATTGCAGCGCATTCCTTTGGACTCAATCAGTGAGGCCGAGAGGGGTCCTCTGATGCATGGGCAACTCAGGGTATCCATATGTATGCCCAGGCTTATACCCTGGAGAGGACACTCCAGTTTCGCTATGCAGCGTAAGCACAACACGGAAGACAGCAGTTACGAGTTATAAGTCCAACTTGATTGGCGTAAAGTAGGGCGCTACGGGTTGTCTTCGACGGTGGGAGAGGCCATCGCGTCTCATTGGACAGCTACCGCCCGCCTCAAGCTGGGCAGCCCCCAGCCAATAAGGTGCTGACCCGCCACAGTCCACCTGCTTCAATGGGTGCTTGGAGCTAGAGCAAAACTTGAAAAGTGGACTGTAACACTGCACCAGGCAAATCAATGAAATCAATGAAGAAGACAAAGAAACTACCTACTCTACGATTAGCAACATGGAACGTACGAACTATGTGCACTGGCCTTTCTGATGACTTACAGCAGATTTCCGATGCAAGGAAAACTGCTGTGATTGACCTCGAGCTTTCCAGACTTAATGTTGATATAGCAGCACTGCAAGAAACCAGGATCTCATCCAGTGGTTCTTTACAAGAACAGAACTATAACTTCTTTTGGCAAGGAAAGGCTCCCGACGAACCACGTCTGCATGGCGTAGGTTTTGCTGTGAAAAATACCCTTCTTTCGTCAATTGAACCTCCATCAGGTGGATCTGAGCGTATACTGACCATGCGTCTTTCAACATCTGCAGGTATGGTCAACATCGTGAGTATCTATGCCCCTACACTTTGTTCATCAACAGATGTTAAGGATCACTTCTACGATGATCTAGATGCTGTCATTAGCAGAATTCCTGCGTCTGAACACCTGTTCCTACTTGGTGACTTCAATGCAAGAGTTGGAGATGACTACGAATCATGGCCCGACTGCCTTGGTCAACATGGCATTGGAAAACTAAATGAGAATGGTCAGAGACTACTTGAATTGTGCTCATATCGAGCTCTTTGTATCACCAATTCCTACTTTATGACAAAATCTTGCCACAGAGTCTCATGGAAACATCCACGATCAGGCCACTGGCACCAGTTGGATCTCATAATCACCAGGCGTGTCAATTTGGGCAGCGTCCTCATCTCCCGCAGTTACCACAGTGCAGACTGTGACACCGACCATTCTCTTGTATGTAGCCGAGTTCGACTACAACCAAAGAAGCTGCATCGAAATAAGCAGAAATGTCTGCCTCGCATCAACACCTGCAACACTGGAATCCCAATGTTGGCTCATCAGTTTCTTAATACACTCAAGGAAGACCTTTCAGACTGCATGGAAAAAGGAAAAGAAAAGGACGAAGACTGCAACTCAAAGTGGAACAACCTCCGTAACACTATCTATACAGCTGCTCTCTCTACTTTTGGGAAGAAACTAAGGAGGAATCCTGATTGGTTTGAGGAAAATGCAAGTACAATGAAAGCAGTTCTGGATAAGAAACGTAAAGCCTATCTAAACTACAAACTCAATCCAGACAGGGAAACACTATCTGTCCTGAAAGCTGCCAAGAGTGCTGCACAAAGATTAGCTAGAAGTTGTGCAAATAACTACTGGATGAAGTTATGTCACAATATCCAACTTTCTTCTGACACTGGAAATGTAAGACGAATGTATGAGGGAATCAAGAAAGCCATAGGCCCACAGATTAAGAAGATTGCCCCTCTTAAAACAAAGACAGGTGAAATCATCACTGACAAGGTGAAGCAAATGGAGAGATGGATTGAACACTATTTTGAGTTGTATTCAAGGGAAAATGTTGTCTCTGAACTTGCCCTCGATGCTGTTGACTGCTTACCTATTATGCATGAACTTGATGCCAAACCAACTGTAGAGGAGCTTGGCGATGCCATTGATTCACTCGCAAGTGGAAAAACACCAGGAGAGGACGGCATAACCTCTGAGGTCATCAAGTGTGGGAAACCTGTTCTCCTTTACACCTCCATGATTTTTTTTTGTCAGTGCTGGGAGGAAGGTACAGTCCCCCAGGACTTTCGTGATGCCAGCATTAGTACTCTGTACAAGAACAAGGGAGATCGCAGTGACTGTAACAATTACCGTGGAATCTCTTTGCTGAATATAGTTGGGAAAATTTTTTGCTCGTATTGTTCTGTACCGCCTGTGCAGTTCTTGGCCAACCACATCTCCCCTGAATCCCAGTGTGGTTTTAGGGAAGGCAGATCTACCATTGACATGATCTTCTCTCTCCGGCAACTGCAAGAAAAATGCAGGGAACAGAAGAAACCACTTTATGTAGCCTTCATAGACTTAACAAAGGCTTTTGACTTAGTTAGCAGAAAGGGGCTCTTCAGATTGCTCCAGAAGATCGGCTGTCCTCCAAAATTGCTGGCCATCGTCTCTTCATTCCATGACGGCATGTACAGCACAGTGCGATATGATGGGTCAATCTCCGCACCTTTCCCAATCTGTAACGGGGTGAAACAAGGATGCGTCCTGGCACCGACTTTGTTTGGTATTTTCTTCTCTATGCTGCTGTCCTATGCCTTTGAGAATGCTACTGAGGGTATCTACATACACACAAGATCTGATGGCAAGCTGTTCAATCTGGCTCGTCTGAAGGCAAAGACCAAAGTGCGTCATGTACTAATCAGGGAAATGTTGTTTGCAGACGATGAAGCATTCGCAGCTCATACAGAAGAAGCCCTCCAAACTATCATGGATAGATTCTCGCAAGCATGCAAGGAGTTCGGACTTTCAATCAGCCTGCAGAAGACCAAAGTCATGTGCCAGGGAGTTGAAACCCCTCCCTCCATCACTATTGATAATTACCAGTTGGATGCTGTCAACAGCTTCACTTACTTGGGCTCAACCATTACTAGCAACATTTCTCTGGACGCTGAGCTTGGTAGACGTATTGGCAAGGCCTCTACTGTTATGGCTATGCTCACCAAACGAGTGTGGATGAACAAGAAGCTTACAGTAAACACCAAAATCTGCGTTTATCAGGCTTGCATCCTGAGCACATTGCTGTATAGCAGCGAGACCTGGCCTCTGTATGCAGCCCAGGAAAGACGTTTGAATAGCTTCCACCTTCGTTGCCTTCGACGCATACTGGGCATAAATTGGAAGGATAAAGTCCCAAACACTGATGTCCTAAAACATGCTAAGATGTCAAGCATGTTTTCCCTGCTGAGTCAAAGGCGTCTACGATGGATAGGACATGTGTACAGAATGGATGATGGTCGTATCCCAAAGGACATCTTGTATGGAGAGCTTGCCACTGGTTCCAGAGCTATTGGTCGGCCAAACCTCAGGTACAGGGATGTCTGCAAGCGTGACATGAAAGCAAATGGTTTGAAAGTGGAGAGTTGGGAAACCATTGCTGCAGATCGTACAAGTTGGAGACTTGTCGTACGTGATGGCATCATACATGGGGAAACACAGAGAAATGCAAAGTCACTGGAATCCAGGAAAGCTCGCAAACAGAGGTCAGCAGCTATGTCCATAACATC
Organism: Diadema setosum; assembly: GCA_033980235.1. Classification (NCBI taxonomy): domain Eukaryota; kingdom Metazoa; phylum Echinodermata; class Echinoidea; order Diadematoida; family Diadematidae; genus Diadema; species Diadema setosum. The sequence continues at coordinate 6,654,719 of CM067070.1, read as the reverse complement.
CCCACATCCGACCTCTTTTATTTGCAGCAAGTGTAGCAGAGACTGCCATTCAAGAATTGGCCTTTTCAGCCATAGTAGGAAATGCTCCAGCAAGAAATAAACTGAGTGTCATATGCACGGTATATAACATTGTCTCACGAGACAGATGGATGCCAACAATATATATATATATATATATATATATATATATATGGATAGATATAGATAGAGAGAGAGAGAGAGAGAGAGAGAGAGATAGAAGGTTGGAAACACAGAAAGAGGAAATATCCCGCAAAAAATATCATGCCGTAGTTGGACACCAAAAACTTAATCGAAAAGCACACCTTCGCCGATTTTCAGGCTCCCATCCCTTTTTCAAGGGATTATGAATTAGGACTGAGAAAACAATTGCTGGATGCGATGACTACAATGTCCCACTCTGTGCCATCACGTATGGACAACAATGATTCATATTGTTCAACCAAAAACATTCGTGGCATGAAACTGTCATGAATTGGGGTCATAATTTAGTATCAATATGTGTGTGTGTGTGTGTGTGTGTGTGCGCGTGTGTGTGTGTATGTGTGTGTGTGTGTGTGTGTGCGCGTGTGTGTGTGTATGTGTGTGTGTGTGTGTGTGTGTGCGTGTGTGTGTGTGTATGTTTGTGTTGGTGTATGTGTGTGTGTGTGTGTGTTGGTGGGTGTGGGTGCGGATGGAGGTAAAAATTTACAGTATGCTGGGGGTGTTTTGCGAAGAATTTAAGTCAATCTTAGATCTTATGATCAACTTAAGATTGTGGTAGGTTTTTTTCTTTATTTCGTGATGTGTATCAATATGACGGTTTTTTTCCCCTTTCTTCTAAAGCCGAATAAAAAAAACACACACACACACACAAACGTACAGTTATAACGCCCTTCCTATTTCGCTTTCCATTATCTGTACAGTGTAATCGATAGCTGGCGCCATTCAACATACATCACAGTAAATACTGAGCGATTTACCCCAATGAAGCGGTAAACTGCGGCATACAGAGTTTAATAAGATTCGTCCCGTAACGAACTAACACTACATCTGGCTTTTCAAGGTGTTTGTACCAAAATCTTCTTATATCTACACAAGACTGCCACGATTACGGTCTTATCTTAAAGGCCATATTTGCCCACATTTCGTCGGCGTTTTCACGAACTGACGCTATTTCGATTTTGGTCAAAATTTTCAAAATCGAGATATTGGTACCAAATGAAAGTGCTTTCAAAACTCTACCAAATCCCAAAATTTTAGATCTCAAAATTAATTATTCTTAATTTTATCAAAGAAAGAAAAAAACGACGGTACTCGAAATATCGAGAAATTGAGAAAAAGGAGTTTCACGAACCGACGCACGAAAGATACGCCGGTTCGTAAAACCCGAATTGCTACGGTGAAGAGCAATGCGGGTTTCACGAACCGTCGCAGTTGCATTACTTTGAGCTTTGTTCAACTTACTGGCCTAGAATTAGGTTTTGGCCCTAATCCAGATCTCAGAGTGAGAACCAAGCCTTCTGAAAGATGAATGACGGCCTAAGCCAGCCCACTGTCCACGAGTGAAGTGAATGGTAAGCTATAATCCTATTAAAATCATGCTCAAAATAACAGTTTCAGTTGGACTACCATAACCATTAATTGCGGTAGTGTGTAGTCCCATGTATTCAAACGCGTGATGCTTATGAAGCCTAGTCTGTAAACGCCATACAATTTCAAATTAGATCCCAAATCATATTATTTATTGTTTCTTTTCAACTTATTTCGTTAGACGTTACTTCTGAGACTACTGAGTACTATAGTCGTAACGTCTGTGTGCAAGACATGCAGATTGCAAGATTTCAAAGTCTCGAAGACACTAAAACTAGCCTTGACTTTTGAAAATTTGAGTTGAAAATGAAATCATGAGATTGACAAAGTAGGCGTACTAAACTAAAAAAAAATTAATTAAAAGTCTAACAGTAAAATTCAAAGGAAGAGTAAAGAATAAAGTTAGACATGTTAGACTTTTACTTTCAAGTCTAACTATTAAGTCTAAGTTAAGACTTTACTTGTAATACCAGTTACTAAAACTAAGATCAGCTGCAGTCTAAGACCAAGTCAAATTAACACAGTTCAGAGCCATACCGGTAGTCTAGCTCTAGATCTACATCTAGACTAGTGGTAATAGTAGGTAGAGTCCACCCATTTTTTCCCCCAATCTTTACTGGTCCATTCCTGAAAAAGTTACTGGTCAGTGTCCAACAGCTAGTGATTTTTCCTGGTCAGGGACCGTCGGACCAGTGCCAGTGTGCAGCGTTGGTGTAGATGTCATCTACAATGACAGTATGTGGTCTAGTGATACTACCTAAACACTACGAGTACTCTACAGGTTAGGTGGCTTTCCTGTACAGTGCAGTGTTAAAGTATACTTGTGAATTCAGCCATAGTACCGTACTGTGTGTAGTGTATGTCTAACGTTAGTTCGAGTGGAGTACCTAAGCACAGCGGTGGGGCTTTTTTCCCCTAAAACTTGTGAATGTGGCCCAACCAAATGGCGTTTGTATATTTACGCTTGATTGATAGTGATACAGTGGCGCTGTCGATTTCCACAGCAGCCATACATAATCTTTTGTCCTTTCTTCTTTCCTTTTTTCCCCTTTGTTCTTTCACTCTTTTTATTCTTGGAATCGAAGGACTTCCTAAGAAATGTCCCTCGACTGATTTAACCAGGACTCTTGAGTCCTGGTAAACCTAACCTTACCGAGTAACCGTTAACGTTTGTTAGGCCTAACATAACAGTAACACTGACTTAGCCCTGTATTGACTTTGTCTTTGGCCGACTTACTGAGATGGCGAGTCTCACTCTTTAACGTTAGTCTAAACGTAGTCGCTAGATCTGTCAGTGTCAGTGTCACCGGTTATTGTATATGGTGCCATCTCTGACGTACTTTAACAAGTTGATGTTAGTTATCTATGTCAACTTACTGATTTAGTAATAGTGGTACTGTCATCCTGTTGGACATCGCCGAAATATCATCCGTGACGTGTTAATTTCGTGTCACAAAGACAAAAGTTGCCAAGATCTAATAGTACTGTATTAGATGTCTAGATTTAGATGTAGTCTAGATCTAAGTAATATGAAATCTGTGTAACTTAAAAGTGAAAGGTCTAGACTTCACTTAGTCTATAATTAGACCAGACATTCATGAGGCAAAGGCCTATTTAGTAGATCTATTCTTATTCTAAATGTCAATTCCTGCTAACTCGCCACGTGTTATTCCTAAGGCCAAGGACTTCCGGGTTAGTGATTTTTCTTTGGATAAATACCAAACAGCAGACGTGTTTCATTTGCATTCTTGCACAGACTTCATGAAAATATGTGCAGTATCAAAGAAATATGATGCACATGACAATGCCACTGTTTTATAGGTGAATGGTTAATACCTTTAAAAGCTGAATGATAATGTAGAGTCTAGGTCTAATTAAGATGATACAGTCTCTGATAAGAAACATGTTTGATTGTCGTAGACTGTTTCCCAAATGCAGGTAGTAATATTCAGCTACTTCAATGCAATGCCTTGTTTACAAGTACATGTAGATTTATATTCATGTGAATGATAATTCAATTTCTACATGAGACTTACTAAGTGCTAGACATAAGATCTTGCATCATTAAAATGTGTAAATGACGAGACAATTTGTGACCCGCGACAACGGTTTCAGGCAAAAGTCGCAAGAGCAAATTCCCTGCTAGGCGGGGAACAAAGATTTTGACCATTATTTTTGTCGATTTAGGTTTTTTGCAGAAATCGAATCTTTGATATGTTTTCTACATCTACACTAAATTTCATATCATAAGACTAAGTTTTTCCTATCAAAAATGGAATTTTAAGCACCCTATGTTGGATCGCACTCGTCAGTTTCGAGCTTCTTTCGAACGCCGCGCCAATATCCCCAGTGTTGCTACGGCGCAGGGTCTCGTATGCGATTGGCTGGTGCGTCGCATACATTTACATAATTCGGCTTTCGGAGACACCAGTTGCAGCGTGTGGGGAATGCTTTGTCCACGCGTGCACGATTACATGCTCCATTGTTCTTGCTATAGTGGTTTATACGCTCGCTCTGTAGTGCGTGCTCTTCGTTTGGCTTTTTGTCCAAACTATTCTACCGCAATTTTCGACAACGGAAGTGAAACAAAAATCGTGTACATAGCATGACATAATCGTGTGAAAAGAAAACTAAATATTCCCAAATTTGTCTACTTGTACATGTAGTAAGGATTATGACAGCAGACTGACTCAATGGAAGGTAGATAAGAGGAAAGGAGCGGTAACATGTGAACAATTATATTCAAATACTACACGTCAAAATCGCACCAAACTAACGAGTCGTGTTTGTTTGTTTTAATTTAAGCGTGACTCTTGCCAGCACTAGCAATTCTGCTTTCAAAAGGGTCGCCAATTATAAAGACAAATCATCCACAATGAAAACACGATTTGTAAATGTGTGGATTCGCCACCGCTCCTGTTACATGTACGTGGATGCCATTGCGTAATGCGTGAACCATACACGTCATGTACATGTACGCCATACGTGCAATTATCGTATTCGCCATCTTGAAAGACGTACTGGTAAACAAACCCGAGCGAAACGCATTGTTTTTCGGCTCCATACGCTGAGCTCCGAGGAAGGTGCCCGGGAAATTTGACTCTCTCAGTGAGCCAATCAGAAGGCGATGTGGTTGCTAGAGGCGGGGCTTAGCATCGATTGGCACCATCGTACGGATGGGTGATTCTCCCCTCGCATCGCCGCTCGGACATTGTCTTTGAGAAAGAGGTGAATCTTCAAAGCCTGTTTTCTCGCAATTTTGTCAGGCTAGCAACTAAAAAAGTGCATTTTATTTCTCTTTCTATGCCCACTTATGGTGCCGAAGAATACAAGTGTTTTATATCAATGCAAAGCTTAGGAAATGGGCAATGTGATTCAGTGAAAAAATGCATTTTCAAAATTCCCGACTTTTGCCTGAAACCGTTGTCGCCGGTCACATTTGAATATGGATCAAAGACGAACAGCAGTATATTTTGACATTCTTTGATCCTGCATAGGCCTACCATTTTGTTTTATGTTTAATATAAATAGAGCAAAATAATTTCAACTTCAGTTTTGTTGGCTGATTTTTTTTTCTTCTCAAAATTAAAGTTGTATCTTGTACCATGATGTTTGATTTTAATCAAAAGTTCTTAATTTCTTTCTTTTCTTTCAGATGACTGGTGCCATGTAGTAGCGAAGAACTGGACTGTTTCAGAAAAGAAAAGAAAAAGTACAGGGTCGTGTACATCATCAACGGATGTGAATACAATGGTAATTAGAGTCTAGGTCTAATCAAGATGTTAAAGTCTCTGATAATAAAGAAGTTTGATTGTCGTAGACCGTTTCCCAAATGCAGTTAGTAATATTCAGCTTTTTCAAAGCAATGCCTTATTTACAAGGACATGTAGATTTATTCATGTGAATGATAATTTAATTTCTACATGAGACTTACTAAGTGCTAGACATAAGATCTTGCACCATTAAAATATGTAAAAGGCGAGACCATTTGAATATGCATCAAAGACGAACAGCAGTATTTTTTGACATTCTTTGATCCTGTATACCATTTTGTTTTATGTTTAATATAAATAGAGCTAAATGATTTCAACTACAGCTTAGTTGGCTGATTTCTTTTTCTCAAAATGAAAGTTGTATCTTGTATCATGATGTTTGATTTTAATCGAAAGTTCTTAATTTCTGTCTTTTCTTTCACATGACTGATGCCATGCAGTAGCGAAGAGCTGGACTGTTTCAGAGAAGAAAAAAAGTACAGCATCGTGCTTATCATCAAGGAATGTGAATACAATGCCTTAGGAAAGAAGACAATCTACAGATAGGATAGAAGGGAGAACTTGGGATAAAGGGCGACAACATAAGGACGGTATATCTACATTAAAATGTGATTGTAAAGTGGAAACATGAAAGAAGATTCTAAGATTGAAGGTCAAAACATGCATTCCATTCTGTGATGTCGTAATTACAATTTTGCCACACTTTAATAACACTACTGAGAGACATTTATATCAAGGCAAGCTTCATGTGGATATGGAATGTTAGATTTTCTTTAAGTGTTCATTGGTATGTATTTCATGATAATAAATCTTGAAGGTTTTGTGTGGTAATCATAACCTTGTGATACATCTTGATAAATTTCTAAGTGCACATTGGCAATATTCAGATGATGCTGTAATCAGATGAAGTTAGATGGTTGAATAATCATTGCATAGTTGTAATAGTTATCGACTGAGGATTAACATGCCCTTCACTGATTTATTTTTCGTAAACGGTGATAATTGCGAGAGTCAATCTAAATTGTCGGGGGCATAGCCAAATGTGTCACACTGTCAAAATGTGTATATCAGAAACGTTTAGCTCGCTGTACGAATTTTCACAGAAAACTGATTTATGAGAGTCACAAATGGTAGCTTAGACCCATTAACAAAAAGTTCCAGCTTCATCTTCAACCATGTTCATGATACATGTTCATCTACATTTTGCAAACATTCTGAATGTTGATTGAGACATGTTATACATGTATGTATTTTTATGAAATTAATGCAACAAATAATCAAATATGCATCTCTGCTAGATGATAATATTAATCCAGTTAATGACATGCCAAACTCACCTCAAACTGTAATTCATTCTATTCTCCTTTATTCTTTTATTTATTATTTTGTTGTCTTCAACCCACTTTAAATGTGTTACGTATGATTCTTATAAACATGGGAAATGCACTCCATATAACTGATAGGACTTATAACAAATTGACATAATCATTCAACCATCACTAGACAGTTCTGCTATGAGATGTTCTTTATTTAACTAAAATTGTAAATTATGATACGTGTATGCTCCCATGCAAACTCACAACAAAATACAGAAATATGATTTCTTTTAATAATAATTCATTATGTCTCTAAATGTACAATTAAAGAAAGTGATTACAAAAAGGATGTCAAACATTGTATATTAAAATAATAGATTATTCATTTGTCTCCATCCGTAGTAACACATGCAACTGCAGTGTGCAGTTTGTGGGCTGCTGTGAAAAAAAAATAAAAAAATCACAGGCAGCCCAAGCGGGATTCGAACCCATGACCTCCGGATTACTAGACCAGCACCATAACCACTAGACCATCGGGATGCCCTAGCACTACCTTTAGACATGAATGATTAAATATAGAAGGACTTGGGGGCGCTTCGAAGTTAACTGCTCTTATTAAATATGCACATGTCATTTGCAACTCGACTAAAGATGATTAAACGCACTCAAATTCTTACTTTAAATAATATTCATAATCTGTTTTTTTGTTTTTCTTTAATAGCTTGGGATGTACACTGTATCGGTCTACATTTCGCCTACAATATGGAATTCTTTACTTCGAGACGTTTGTTTTTTACAAAAGAAAATTAAGAGTCCTTTAAAGGTGCTGTAGAACAGTGGCGTGTTTTTTTTTTTTTTTGGGGGGGGGGGGGAGGGGAGTCAAATTAGCCTTGGCCCCTCTCCACCGTCCTTTTTATTCCCCCTTTGGCTGCATTTTTTTTTTAGTCATCACATGAAAATTCGTCTGCATCCACCCCGTAGTTTTGCTGATGACCTTTCTTTTTAATTATCTTAACCACACACAATTTTGGCCGAATTTCCCTACCCCTCTTGTGAATTTGCTAGCACATGTGTTTATAGTACTGGTGGATTAAGGATTCGGAGGGGGGGGGGGGTCGGCCAAAATTTCTCTTTTCTCATATGTAACAAGCCTACGGGGCGAAAGGCTGATATTATGGGCTTTCTACACACTTTTTTAGATGCTAATTATTGGTTAATATGAGCACGATCATTTATGTTGTGATTAATTTGTTTTCCTTTTCATATATGTATGACTTCTATTAGAGACTTAATTGGCTTGGCACTCCTTACATCGACCTATTTTAGACACCCATTTCCTTCTCTCTCTCTTGCTTTTTCTCTACTGTCCTGTGAATAGTGTAACTACATGTACATGCAGTACCTCTTCTCTTTTGTATGATATACATCAAGTTTCCATCTGAGCATAATGTGTGTTGCAGCACTCTCAAGCTTCATGCATATGCAGCAACATCTTTTTATGTTCATATACATAATTATGCTTGATACATATTAATTTGAGAATGTTATTCTTTCTTTTGTATATGTTCCGTCCGCACTCTATAGATGTAAATGTACATTGTAAGATTTGGTGCGCATGTTCGACCTGTGTTTCTCTTTTTGTGAACACACAAGAACTGATGTAATAATGAACTTGAATTACGCATATTCTTTAATATTGATTCCATCTCCATTTGCCATTAGATATTCATTGATTTATGGAGCTCTTCCACAATTGTTATCCTTCCCATTGTCATTACTCATCTCTGAATAATTCAAATTTGATACTTTATTGAGAACCTATGCTTCTTCGATTACATAATGTACCTCTTCAATATACACATGTATTGCTGCAAAAGGCATAATAAAACATGACCATTGTTATATATTTAAAATGAAGCTTGAAATTCTGATAATTTTGATATTTATGTATTTTTAGGAGTTTATCAGTTTCGAAGAGTGCATGCAGGATGAGTTTTATGTTTTTATATGATCAAGTGCAGCTATCAAAGAATCTGTTGAGCAGGAAAGAGAAAGATGGAAAATGAGGAATTATGAGTGAATTCGCATGCAAGCCAAATGACAATAATGACACCGATAAAAATTGTGACAAAGTAAAAGTCACAAATAATGTGAAATAATAAGAAATAAAGAAATTAATAGATTATTTCAGAGAAAGAAATAACAGAGTGCATGATTATGAAAGATGAGTAAATGCAAGTAATCATTACTGACTGGCACATCTTTTTCCCTATATTTAGCGGTATCCTTCATCTTAGAACAAACATTCATAATTATTATGAAAGAAGTGAACTGAATTTGAATTAAAAATTATGTGAAAAATAAAGAAAGTAAGTTAAAAAAGTAAAAAAAAAAAAAAAGTAAAAAGTAAAAGAATATGAAACACAGTATACCGAGTACATATTAATTACCAAATGATAAATGTCCACATGCAAAAGTGTTGAATAATATATCCACACAAAAAAGGAGGGGGGAGGGCAAAGAAATCTTTGGGGAGCGATCAACGACAGCTCTAATAACAATGCTAAATGAAGATGAAAACAAGGACAACACGCTTTTTAGAACAATTAAGAGAAACTGGCTTATATTATCATCTTAATTATCACCTAATGTATTATAATCATCACAATAATCATTACATGACAATTAATTTCAATTAATAAGGTTATTGTTGATAAGCAGGTATAGCCCTAATAGTATTTGTATGTAAACACATACGAAAATGAAATAGCGACGGTTCGTACATACACGCGTATTGCACGTTACCTATTGTGCAGGCCCTACAGCGCGAGTCCCACGAACCGGCGTAATACAACTTACGTCGGTTCGTGAGACCCGCGCTTAAGTACATAACCTATGGTGCGCGCAAGAAACGATGGATTTACGAACCGACGCAGTGAGTTTGAAGACAGAAATATCGTAATTCTTTTGAATTCACACTAAAATTACACTATGGATAGGAAGAACAACTTCCACTCTCATCACCCTGTCAAAATTTTCACACACAAGACAGGAAAAGTCATTGAAAACGTTGTCTAAAACTTGTGAGATCTTTAAACGCGATTTTCTCAGAATTGCATTTTCGCTCGAAAACGAAATAGCGTCGGTTCGTGGTAACACCGACGATTTGATGCATATGTGTAGGTCACATCCTACCATACACAATTTTTGCAAATAAAGTCTAAAGTACAAGGAGATGTCACTATTTAACTCAGTGAACTTGAACTGTCATAGGCGGTTGAGTCTGGAAACATTATTTATCATGACAATTTTTCACATGTTGTTTATTTAACAATATCTAACAACAGCAATTACACTGGTTCAAATGTTTATATTTTGGTTGTTTCCATCCTTAGCTGACATTTTAGAACTATTTTAAATCAGCTCGGTCTTTGTTTCATCTGCTGACGGTAAATTCTGTCTTTAATGTTATCTAATCAATTGTCTTTACTTATAATGCTAGGAGGTTGTGTTACTAAAACCAACACAATTTCGCGGAAGTTATATGTCTTTACCAACAACCAACGCAGATGATAAGATTTTGACACTTCTCCATAGACAGTGATAGATATAATAAAATTTTGGTACAAACAGCTTGAAAAGCCTGGCGTAGTGTTGGGTCCTTACGAGACGAGCCTTATTATACCCTGTATGCTGCGGTGTACCGGTTCATTGGGGTAAATCCCTCAGCATTTATTCTTATATTATGATGAATGGCGCCAGCTATCGATTACACCGTACAGTGAAATGGAGAGCGAAACATGAAGGGCGTTGTAACTGTACTTTTTTTTTTTCTGTTCTGAGTTGAAAAATAAAATAATATTCATACACAGAAATAAGACTCTAATCTAGTGTCTGGACCCTAACTTATGCCTCATCAATAACGCAAAATGGTGAGGAAAATACGCTTTTTATTATTGCCAATTTGGCGCTAACCCCCTTCCTTTTTTTCGGAGAGAGTGAATTATCTGTGAAAATGTGTCTGTACTTTGCACATAGCGATAGATGTACGATAGCACCCTCTCCAGTTCGGAAATACCTCACAAGCAAAGGAAGATTTTTCTGAAACGTACTCAATCTGTATTTAGTTTTCATCTGGAAAATTGAAAGAAAAGAAAAGAACAGAAGGTTTTGTTCCCAAAGGTTTAATGCATTATTTTTTGTTCCAAAACATGCTAAATCTGCTTCGATTTTGTTCCAGAAAGTGCGGAATCAAGCGGGGATCCAATATTAAACCATTGTGCATGCTTGACCGCATTTTGACCCCTGAGTAATATTGCGAAGTTGAATAATTTTTGTGTAGCTTCCTAGATTACCCGCTTATCACGTGATCATTAGCTGTGAAATATTTTCTATCTATGCAAACAAATTCTTTGGAGAGATGAAGAAAACGGGGGAGAATGTGCAGAGAAAACAAAAATAATCCCAGCAAGAAAAAACAAAAACAAAAACAACCAGAGGGTCATAAAAAGTAGTTGCTTAAGCAACATTTACACGTGACACGTATCAGTCAACGTGCTGAAATCATCGCTCCACAAGATGCTAAACCCGTTCCACAGGAACTACCGCATCCCCCCCCCCCCCAAGAAAAAAAAAGAAAGAAAAAAAAATCAATTCCTTAAGAATCATTGTCGCACAACCATTTTCCTAGGCATATTTTCATTAACTTATTTACAGTACTCCTATGGGACACAAGGCTCAATGCAAGGAAACACATATTCAAGGTATTTGTACTCATTAAAGGGGCTGTACAGTACTGGTTGAAGTGGGGATTCAGGTTTATAAAATTCCTAGGTGAGATAAGGAGAAACCTCTTATGAAATATGAAAGAGCATGTAATTTTAGGTAGGATTCAACGTTTATTTGACGAAAATTGGTTTTCAAATGGCTGAGATATCCAAAAAAGTGAAAATAAAAAAAGGCGACAGGCCACAACTTTATTAGGATCTCTTTGTTTCACCTTGTTTTGGATATCTCAGCCATTTCAAAACCGATTTTCATCAAATACATATTTGATGCCCCTTAGAATTGCATGCTCTTTGACATCTCATAGAGTGGTTTCTGAATATCTCGCACAACGTTAAAAGCTACATCCTCACCTCGGCCAGAACTGTACACATCCTGTAAGGATGGATTTTTAAATAATAACTTTACATGTACGAGTCTGAACTTTCTGTCAAATAATGTCATCGACGAAAACAGTTTACGTTATCAAGGTCCGCCTTTGAGCAGATTTATAGGCTGCGAGAAAATTTATTGGATGATTTGCTCTTAAAATCTTTACAAGATAAAATCAAACAAAGTAAAAAAAGTTCAAGAAAAATTCAGCATCTGTTCAGTCTTCACATTGTATAACCTATACACAAGGCATAAGAACATGAATTGATAAAGTATGTAACTTACTGTATTGCTTTCAACCGATATCCCGTTTCATATCCCTCGGTAATGCTGATTGATTGATAATAGTTTATTGGAACAAACATGCAAAGTAGTAGCCCGAAGGCTAAATTATAATGCATCACATACAAAACGTATAAATTACATCAAACAACAGACATTATATCGTCGGTGTTACCACGAACCGACGCTATTTCGTTTTTGAGCGAAAATGCAATTCTGAGAAAATCGCGTTTAAAGATCTCACAAGTTTTAGACAACGTTTTCAATGACTTTTCCTGTCTTGTGTGTGAAAATTTTGACAGGGTGATGAGAGTGGAAGTTGTTCTTCCTATCCATAGTGTAATTTTAGTGTGAATTCAAAAGAATTACGATATTTCTGTCTTCAAACTCACTGCGTCGGTTCGTAAATCCATCGTTTCTTGCGCGCACCATAGGTTATGTACTTAAGCGCGGGTCTCACGAACCGACGTAAGTTGTATTACGCCGGTTCGTGGGACCCGCGCTGTAGGGCCTGCACAATAGGTAACGTGCATTTAGCATTGTTATTAGAGCTGTCGTTGATCGCTCCAAAGATTTCTTTGCCCTCCCCCCTCCTTTTTTGTGTGGATATAGTATTCAACAGTTTTGCATGTGGACATTTATCATTTGGTAATTAATATGTACTCGGTATACTGTGTTTCATATTTTTTTACTTTTTACTGTTTTTTTTTTTACTTTTTTAACTTACTTTCTTTATTTTTCACATAATTTTTAATTCAAATTCAGTTCACTTCTTTCATAATAATTATGAATGTTTGTTCTAAGATGAAGGATACCGCTAAATATAGGGAAAAAGATGTGCCAGTCAGTAATGATTACTTGCATTTACTCATCTTTCATACTCATGCACTCTGTTATTTCTTTCTCTGAAATAATGTATTAATTTCTTTATTTCTTATTATTCCACATTATTTGTGACTTTTACTTTGTCACAATTTTTATCGGTGTCATTATTGTCATATGGCTTGCATGCGAATTCACTCATAATTCCTCATTTTCCATCTTTCTCTTTCCTGCTCAACAGATTCTTTGATAGCTGCACTTGATCATATAAAAACATAAAACTCATCCTGCATGCACTCTTCGAAACTGATAAACTCCTAAAAATACACAAATATCAAAATTATCAGAATTTCAAGCTTCATTTTAAATATATAACAATGGTCATGTTTTATTATGCCTTTTGCAGCAATACATGTGTATATTGAAGAGGTACATTATGTAATCGAAGAAACATAGGTTCTCAATAAAGTATCAAATTTGAATTATTCATAGATGAGTAATGACAATGGGAAGGATAACAATGGTGGAAGAGCTCCATAAATCAATAAATATCTAATGGCAAATGGAGATGGAATCAATATTAAAGAATATGCGTAATTCAAGTTCATTATTACATCAGTTCTTGTGTGTTCACAAAAAGAGAAACACAGGTCGAACATGCGCACCAAATCTTACAATGTACATTTACATCTATAGAGTGCGGACGGAACATATACAAAAGAAAGAATAACATTCTCAAATTAATATATCAAGCATAATTATGTATATGAACATAAAAAGATGTTGCTGCATATGCATGAAGCTTGAGAGTGCTGCAACACACATTATGCTCAGATGGAAACTTGATGTATATCATACAAAAGAGAAGAGGTACTGCATGTACATGTAGTTACACTATTCACAGGACAGTAGAGAAAAAGCAAGAGAGAGAGAAGGAAATGGGTGTCTAAAATAGGTCGATGTAACGAGTGCCAAGCCAATTAAGTCTCTAATAGAAGTCATACATATATGAAAATGAAACAAATTAATCACAACATAAATGATCGTGCTCATATTAACCAATAATTAGCATCTAAAAATGTGTGTAGAAAGCCCATAATATCAGCCTTTCGCCCCGTAGGCTTGTTACATATGAGAAAAGAGAAATTTTGGCCGACCCCCCCCCCTCCGAATCCTTAATCCACCAGTACTATAAACACATGTGCTAGCAAATTCACAAGAGGGGTGGGGAAATTCGGCCAAAATTGTGTGTGGTTAAGATAATTAAAAAGAAAGGTCATCAGCAAAACTACGGGGTGGATGCAGACGAATTTTCATGTGATGACTAAAAAAAAAATGCAGCCAAAGGGGAAAAAAAAAAAGGACGGTGGAGAGGGGCGAAGGCTAATTTGACTCCCCTCCCCCCCCCCCCAAAAAAAAAACACGCCACTGTTCTACAGCACCTTTAAAGGACTCTTAATTTTCTTTTGTAAAAAACAAACGTCTCGAAGTAAAGAATTCTATATTGTAGGCGAAATGTAGACCGATACAGTGTACATCCCAAGCTATTAAAGAAAAAAAAAAAAAACAGATTATGAATATTATTTAAAGTAAGAATTTCAGTGCGTTTAATCATCTTTAGTCGAGTTGCAAATGACATGTGCATATTTAATAAGAGCAGTTAACTTCGAAGCGCCCCCAAGCCCTCCTATATTTAATCATTCATGTCTAAAGGTAGTGCTAGGGCATCCCGGTGGTCTAGTGGTTATGGTGCTGGTCTAGTAATCCGGAGGTCGTGGGTTCGAATCCCGCTTGGACTGCATGTGATTTTTTTTTTTTTTTTCACAGCAGCCCACAAACTGCACACTGCAGTTGCATGTGTTACTACGGATGGAGACAAATGAATAATCTATTATTTTAATATACAATGTTTGACATCCTTTTTGTAATCACTTTCTTTAATTGTACATTTAGAGACATAATGAATTATTATTAAAAGAAATCATATCTGTATTTTGTTGTGAGTTTGCATGGGAGCATACACGTATCATAATTTACAATTTTAGTTAAATAAAGAACATCTCATAACAGAACTGTCTAGTGATGGTTGAATGATTATGTCAATTTGTTATAAGTCCTATCAGTTATATGGAGTGCATTTCCCATGTTTATAAGAATCATACGTAACACATTCAAAGTGGGTTGAAGACAACAAAATAATAAATAAAAGAATAAAGGAGAATAGAATGAATTACAGTTTGAGGTGAGTTTGGCATGTCATTAACTGGATTAATATTATCATCTAGCAGAGATGCATATTTGATTATTTGTTGCATTAATTTCATAAAAATACATACATGTATAACATGTCTCAATCAACATTCAGAATGTTTGCAAAATGTAGATGAACATGTATCATGAACATGGTTGAAGATGAAGCTGGAACTTTTTGTTAATGGGTCTAAGCTACCATTTGTGACTCTCATAAATCTGTTTTCTGTGAAAATTCGTACAGCGAGCTAAAAGTTTCTGATATACACATTTTGACAGAGTGACACATTTGGTTATGCCCCCGACAATTTAGATTGACTCTCGCAATTATCACCGTTTACGAAAAATAAATCAGTGAAGGGCATGTTAATCTTCAGTCGATAACTATTTCAACTATGCAATGATTATTCAACCATCTAACTTCATCTGATTACAGCATCTGAATATTGCCAATGTGCACTTACAAATTTATCAAGATGTATCACAAGGTTATGATTACCACACAAAACCTTCAAGATTTATTATCATGAAATACATACCAATGAACACTTAAAGAAAATCTAACATTCCATATCCACATGAAGCTTGCCTTGATATAAATGTCTCTCAGTAGTGTTATTAAAGTGTAGCAAAATTGTAATTACGACATCACAGAATGGAATGCATGTTTTCACCTTCAATCTTAGAATCTTCTTTCATGTTTCCACTTTACAATCACATTTTAATGTAGATATACCGTCCTTATGTTGTCGCCCTTTATCCCAAGTTCTCCCTTCTATCCTATCTGTAGATTGTCTTCTTTCCTAAGCCATTGTATTCACATTCCTTGATGATAAGCACGATGCTGTACTTTTTTTCTTCTCTGAAACAGTCCAGCTCTTCGCTACTGCATGGCATCAGTCATGTGAAAGAAAAGACAGAAATTAAGAACTTTCGATTAAAATCAAACATCATGATACAAGATACAACTTTCATTTTGAGAAAAAGAAATCAGCCAACTAAGCTGTAGTTGAAATCATTTTGCTCTATTTATATTAAACATAAAACAAAATGGTATGCAGGATCAAAGAATGTCAAAAAATACTGCTGTTCGTCTTTGATGCATATTCAAATGGTCTCGCCTTTTACATATTTTAATGATGCAAGATCTTATGTCTAGCACTTAGTAAGTCTCATGTAGAAATTAAATTATCATTCACATGAATAAATCTACATGTCCTTGTAAATAAGGCATTGCTTTGAAAAAGCTGAATATTACTAACTGCATTTGGGAAACGGTCTACGACAATCAAGCTTCTTTATTATCAGAGACTTTAACATCTTGATAAGACCTAGACTCTAATTACCATTGTATTCACATCCGTTGATGATGTACACGACCCTGTACTTTTTCTTTTCTTTTCTGAGACAGTCCAGTTCTTCGCTACTACATGGCACCAGTCATCTGAAAGAAAAGAAAGAAATTAAGAACTTTTGATTAAAATCAAACATCATGGTACAAGATACAACTTTAATTTTGAGAAGAAAAAAAAAATCAGCCAACAAAACTGAAGTTGAAATTATTTTGCTCTATTTATATTAAACATAAAACAAAATGGTAGGCCTATGCAGGATCAAAGAATGTCAAAATATACTGCTGTTCGTCTTTGATCCATATTCAAATTGTCTCGTCATTTACACATTTTAATGATGCAAGATCTTATGTCTAGCACTTAGTAAGTCTCATGTAGAAATTGAATTATCATTCACATGAATATAAATTTACATGTACTTGTAAACAAGGCATTGCATTGAAGTAGCTGAATATTACTACCTGCATTTGGGAAACAGTCTACGACAATCAAACCTGTTTCTTATCAGAGACTGTATCATCTTAATTAGACCTAGACTCTACATTATCATTCAGCTTTTAAAGGTATTAACCATTCACCTATAAAACAGTGGCATTGTCATGTGCATCATATTTCTTTGATACTGCACATATTTTCAAGAAGTCTGTGCAAGAATGCAAATGAAACACGTCTGCTGTTTGGTATTTATCAAAAAAAAAAATCACTAACCCGGAAGTCCTTGGCCTTAGGAATAACACGTGGCGAGTTAGCAGGAATTGACATTAAAATAGAATAAGAATAGATCTACTAAATAGGCCTTTGCCTCATGAATGTCTGGTCTAATTATAGACTAAGTGAAGTCTAGACCTTTCACTTTTAAGTTACACAGATTTCATATTACTTAGATCTAGACTACATCTAAATCTAGACATCTAATACTATTAGATCTTGGCAACTTTTGTCTTTGTGACACGAAATTAACACGTCACGGATGATATTTCGGCGATGTCCAACAGGATGACAGTACCACTATTACTAAATCAGTAAGTTGACATAGATAACTAACATCAACTTGTTAAAGTACGTTAGAGATGGCACCATATACAATAACCGGTGACACTGACACTGACAGATCTAGCGACTACGTTTAGACTAACGTTAAAGAGTGAGACTCGCCATCTCAGTAAGTCGGCCAAAGACAAAGTCAATACAGGGCTAAGTCAGTGTTACTGTTATGTTAGGCCTAACAAACGTTAACGGTTACTCGGTAAGGTTAGGTTTACCAGGACTCAAGAGTCCTGGTTAAATCAGTCGAGGGACATTTCTTAGGAAGTCCTTCGATTCCAAGAATAAAAAGAGTGAAAGAACAAAGGGGAAAAAAGGAAAGAAGAAAGGACAAAAGATTATGTATGGCTGCTGTGGAAATCGACAGCGCCACTGTATCACTATCAATCAAGCGTAAATATAGAAACGCCATTTGGTTGGGCCACATTCACAAGTTTTAGGGGAAAAAAGCCCCACCGCTGTGCTTAGGTACTCCACTCGAACTAACGTTAGACATACACTACACACAGTACGGTACTAGGGCTGAATTCGCAAGTATACTTTAACACTGCACTGTACAGGAAAGCCACCTAACCTGTAGAGTACTCGTAGTGTTTAGGTAGTATCACTAGACCACATACTGTCATAGATGACATCTACACCAACGCTGCACACTGGCACTGGTCCGACGGTCCCTGACCAGGAAAAATCACTGTTGGACACTGACCAGTAACTTTTTCAGGAATGGACCAGTAAAGATTGGGGGAAATAATGGGTGGACTCTACCTACTATTACCACTAGTCTAGATGTAGATCTAGAGCTAGACTACCGGTATGGCTCTGAACTGTGTTAATTTGACTTGGTCTTAGACTGCAGCTGATCTTACTTATTTTTAGTAACTGGTATTACAAGTAAAATCTTAACTTAGACTTAATAGTTAGACTTGAAAGTAAAAGTCTAACATGTCTAACTTTATTCTTTACTCTTCCTTTGAGTTTTACTGTTAGACTTTTAATTTATTTTTTTTTTTTTAGTTTAGTACGCCTACTTTGTCAATCTCATGATTTCATTTTCAACTCAAAAGTCAAGGCTAGTTTTAGTGTCTTCGAGACTTTGAAATCTTGCAATCTGCATGTCTTGCACACAGACGTTACGACTATAGTACTCAGTAGTCTCAGAAGTAAAGTCTAACGACATAAGTTGAAAAGAAACAATAAATAATATGGTTTGGGATCTAATTTGAAATTGTATGGCGTTTACAGACTAGGCTTCATAAGCATCACGCGATTGAATACATGGGACTACACACTACCGCAATTAATGGTTATGGTAGTCCAACTGAAACTGTTATTTTGAGCATGATTTTAATAGGGTTATAGCTTACCATTCACTTCACTCGTGGACAATGGGCTGGCTTAGGCCGTCATTAATCTTTCAGAAGGCTTGGTTCTCACTCTGAGATCTGGATTAGGGCCAAAACCTAATTCTAGGCCAGTAAGTTGAACAAAGCTCAAAGTAATGCAACTGCGACGGTTCGTGAAACCCGCATTGCTCTTCACCGTAGCAATTCGGGTTTTACGAACCGGCGTATCTTTCGTGCGTCGGTTCGTGAAACTCCTTTTTCTCAATTTCTCGATATTTCGAGTACCGTCGTTTTTTTCTTTCTTTGATAAAATTAAGAATAATTAATTTTGTGATCTAAAATTTTGGGATTTGGTACAGTTTTGAAAGCACTTTCATTTGGTACCAATATCTCGATTTTGAAAATTTTGACCAAAATCGAAATAGCGTCAGTTCGTGAAAACGCCGACGATATAAGCGTTTTAACAATAACAAATACACCACATTTCCCTGTGAATAATTCGATGCAATATAAAAATTCAATAAATTATTTTATTGTTGAGTCAGTTTCTTGTGAAAATATAAACAATTTACAGTTGTATCTAAGGCCCGGGCTATGAACGAAATCAGCTATCTGAAAAATTAAAAACTAAAAATCAACTGGAATTGATCGTATATCGGTTGAGATTCTGAAAGCATGTGTTGATACATTGAACTAGTCCTTAACGTATTTCATATATAAATCTATTACTGAAGGAAATGTTCCAGAGTCAAGGAAAATACTTAAAGTAATTCCGATAATGAAAAAAGGAGATCAGTCGAACCCTGACAATTTAAGGTCAATTTCTCCGCTGCCTTTTATCTCGAAAATGGTCAAGCGCATGGTTTTGTTGCAATTATCACACCATCTTAACATTAAAGGGGAAGGCTAGTAACTGATCAGTGGGAATCAGTGCGAATGCTGGGGGGATGACTGTTCCAATTCTTATGGGATTCATTTAAGAGGACATTTATATATTTATCGTTGTGTGAAAATTGTTTGCTTCAGAACGGTCTCATATTCAGGTAATGTGCAGCTTAATGCCCCGTCACTGACCAGGCATGCCAACCTGGAAACATTAAACTCCACATTACTTGAATATGAGACCATTCTGAAGCAAATGATTTTTCACACAACAATAGATATATAATGTACTCTTGAATGAATCCCATAAGGATTGGAACAATCATCTCCCAGCATTTCCACTGATTCCCACTAATCAGTTACTAGCCTTCCCCTTTAAAGGGAACCCAAACTAAAGAACGATGTGGATTGAGTGAAAGCAGAACATTAGTAAAACACATTTGTGACCGGCGACAACGGTTTCAGGCAAAAGTCGGAATTTTGAAAATTCATTTTTTCACTGAATCTCATTGCCCATTTCCAAAGCTTTGCATTAATATAAAACACTTGTGTTCTTCGGCACCATAAGTGGGCATAGAAAGAGAAATAAAATGCACTTTTTAAGTTGTTAGCCTGACAAAATTGCGAGAAAACAGGCTTTGAAGATTCACCTCTTTCTCAAAGACATTGTCCGAGCGGCGATGCGAGGGGAGAATCACCCATCCGTACAATGGTGCCAATCGATGTTAAGCTCCGCCTCTAGCAACCGCATCGCCTTCTGATTGGTTCACTGAGAGAGTCAAATTTCCCGGGCACCTTCCTCGGAGCTCAGCGTATGGAGCCGAAAAACAATGCATTTCGCTCGGGTTTGTTTACCAGTACGTCTTTTAAGATGGCGAATACGATAATTGCACGTCGTATGGTGTACATGTACAATGTACATGTGTGTGGTGCACGCATTACGCAATGGCATCCACATGCCACTGCCTTGTGCATGTAACAGGAGCTAAGGCGAATCCACACATTCACAAATCACGTTTTCATTGTGGTGCCTTTTGAAGGTAGAAAATTGCTAGTGCTGGCAAGGGTCACGTTTCCTGTTTGTTTTGCTTTTACAAGACATGCATACGTTGCTTTGTTCAGTGGTGCTAATCAAATTAAAACAAACCAACAAACAAACACGACTTGTTAGTTTGGTGCGATCTTGACGTGTAGTATGTGAATATGATTGGTTACATGTGACCGCTCCTTTCCTCTCATCTACCTTCCATTGAGTCAGTCTGCTGTCATAATTTTTACTACAGTACAAATAGACACATTTGAGAATATTTAGTTTTCTTTCCACACCATTATGTCATGCTACATGATTTTTGTTTCACTTCTGTTGTCGAACATTGCGGTAGAATAGTTTGGATAGAAAGCCAAACGAAGACCACGCACTACAGACCGAGGGTATATAAACCACTATAGTATAGCAAGAACAACGGAGCATGTAATCGTGCACGCGTGGACAAAGCATTCCCTAAACGCTGCAACCGGTGTCTCCGAAAGCCGAATTATGTAAATGTATGCGATGCACCAGCCAATCGCATGCGAGACCCTGCGCCGTAGCAACGCTGGGGATATTGGCGCGGCGTTCGAAAGAAGCTCGAAACTGACGAGTGCGATCCAACATAGGGTGCTTAAAATTCCATTTTCGATAGGAAAAACTTAGTCTTAAGCTATGAAATTTAGTGTGGATGTAGAAAACATATCAAAGATTCGAGTTCTGCAGAAAACCTAATTCGCCACAAATAAGGGTCAAAATCTTTGTACCCCGCCTAGGAGGGAATTTTCCTCTTGCGACTTTTGCCTGAAACCGTTATCGCGGGTCACATTTTCTGTGAAAGTTTGAGGAAAATCGGACAATCGATGCAAAAGTTATGATTTTTCAAAGTTTTGGTGTTGGAACCGCTGGATGAGGAGACTACTAGAGGTTATGACGTATTTGTGGACAACAATATCACGAAAATATAAAGCGATTTTTTTTTTCATTAAAAGTACACAGTCCATCAAATTGATACTGACAGTTAAGGGTAGCAATTATTCCCCCGCTCTCTGAAAGTGGTTAGTCAAGTGTTCTGTACTTTCACTATGCTAGATTTTTTTTTTTCGTGGGATTCCATTTATATTTTCTTTATAAATTATTGTTGTCTACTACGCATTGTCTGATGAATTGTAGCTAACCCAGGGCTGTCTTCTGGGCCCTCTACTGTATTGTGTTTTCATTAATGACCTGGATCGCATCTTTCAATCATGTCGTGTTAATATCTGTGCGGATGATACAGTTTAATATTTACCACTCCAATAAAGATGTTAAAGTTCTGGAGTCCATTTTCCCAAAGAAATAGTTTGGACAAATGGATGTCAAAAAAAAAAATATTCGTCAACTATTCAAAGACCGGCAGTATTTATTCTATTCTTTTTTTTTTTGTACGAGATTTATACTGTCAAAATGTGAAACACTAGATGTAGAAGTGAAAAAAAAAGTTGAAATGTTGAAAAAACAAAATATCTGAGAATGTATTTTGGAATGGAATTTTAGATAAAATGTACCATAAAATCATTACCCTCTTGTTCTTCTTGTAGCGTAATATAGCATAATGTGCCTATGTATAGAATTGATACCGTTTGTTGACTATTACTAGTCACCTGTGGCGAACCACGAGGGGTCGGCATTATTCACCTGTTTTCTTGTGTGGATAGGTGGGGGGGGGGGGGGACCACTTCACCGGGTTGGCATCCTGCTCTTTGCAATGAATGAAGTGGGCTCTTTTGCGTGCGTGAGTCGTGGGTAAAGGCCGTGTTACACCATTTCGGGCAAGCCTTGCGTGCGACACTTGCGAAGAACAATTTTTACTACCCGGAGGTCCCAGCAGATGACCCGCGCATGACAGTACCTAGCACGTATCTCGCCCGTATTCACCCGGAGGTGCGCTCGCAAATCTTTTTTACCCGAAACCATGTTTAGGCCCTGTAACACCTTTCCGGGGAAGCTACGCGGGCTTGTTGCATGTGGGGATTTTCCAGCATACCGCACAATTTCTGGGGGGGGGGGGGGGTACAAGGAATTGGGCTAGTCAGCGCATGTGTCTAGTTGCTGGACGCGTTCTACTTAAGTTCTGCTCGCGGGCATACTGTGTGACCTATGTGCCAGGCGCGCGGGGGTTGACAACTCATTGAAGGCATTCCTCTGAGGGAATGACAGACGTCCCACAGAATGTCATTATCTCGGCGGCATACGGGGACTGCGAAGTACCTTCGTGGGAGTTGCCTGCGAGGTGCTGCCGCTAAGGGCCTCCTACTGGCGTTCTGCGTGGACCTCTGCGGGCAATCCCCGCGACTCACCCGGAAAAAAGTTTTGGTCATGCTCAAAACTTGACTGCGAATAAATGCGTGCGCACCTCCGGGCAACTATGGGCGAGATACGCGCTAGGTACTGTCAGGTGCGGACCAACTGCGGAGAGCTCCGAGTAGCAAATCCCCCCCCCCCCCCCCAAGTCAACCAGCTAAACTTCCCCAGATACGGTATGGTATGGTATGGTATGGTATCTATTTCCGTATAAAAAAATAAAAAAGGGTGGATTGCCCATATTCAGCGTTGCCAACATGGCAACGCTCTTCTTCCATGGGGTCCACATACAATGAGTACAATCACAGTTTAATGGACACGTACAAAATGAAGGTGGAAACACATACAGTTAAATGAGGGAGAGAATAAAAAAACAACAACTGATAATAGAAAAGTCTTAAAGGTAATTAGATATAACAATTAACAAATCAACATATTTTTCCAATAATTTCAATGGCCGCAGGCGAGTAACACGTCACTTTATCATCTCTCCCGAATTTCACTTGGATATTAATCTTTGCATACTGGTTTTGGCATCTCCTGCTATACTTAAACATCATAATGAGTACCCAGACAAGGAAGGTGCTGTCAAGGAAGGTAATACAAGACAGGAAATGTGATTCTGGGGTGGAAAACCGTGGCGCCACTCTCCCTTCTCCGCAGAATTATACGTCGCCACCAAGGAGACGGGCTTCCGCAGCTCAACCCGCCAGCCCACCCCGGGTAAACCACCACCCCGAGACCACTTCAACAGCAGCGGCCGCAGCACCCGTGCCATCCGATACCCACGACATGCCCGACATGTCAAGAGATCTCCATGACAAAAGGGATGACGTAACTTCACCTGAAGGAATTGCCCGCTGCCTTCCACGAAGCAACATTGCTTATGACACCTTCTGGAATAAATTCCTTTCTTATTTTAACAAACATATCCCAACAATTATTAAAAAGAAAAACAATAAAAAAAATCAGAAATCCGTGGATAACAAATGGAATTTTTCGTTATAAATTATAAAGAAATGAACCTACACAGATTATTAGGCTTTGCCGCAGAATGTATTATACGGAAGCTTTTGAAAATGCTACTGGAAATATGTCAGCCACTTGGAAGGTTATTAATGACTTCATTGGTAAGCAAAAGAAGGTGTCAACATCTCAAATTACGAATAATGGACAAACGTTTTGTGATCCTAAAGATGTAGCATGTTGTTTTAATGAGTACTTTGTTAATGTAGGTCCTAGTCAAGCCTCTAAGATTGATCATACACAGACAGATTTCTCGCAGTACTTGGGCACGTCAAACTGGAATGGTTTAAAGATTATTATCAAATAGACAGCAATACGTACACTATGAATCGGTAAACTCTGAAGTTTTACCCACACATTGTGACGTCCCACAAGGATCCATATTGGGACCACTACTATTTCTAGTGTATATAAATGTTATTACAAATTCCTCTAAGTTACTGCAATATATTCTGTTCGCCAATGACACCAATGTATTTTGTTCCAGTTCTGATTTTCAGTCGCTTTTAAGAACTCTTAATACTGAATTGCCGAAATTATCTACATGGTTTAAGAGCAATAGATTGTCACTCAACTTAAAAAAAGACAAATTTTATATATTTTCATAATAAGAAGCATGAAAATGAAATGCGCCATTTGAATAATAATGGTGGATGGTATATTATTGGAGCAAAAAGAAAGTGTCAAATTCCTTGGAATATATATCAGTGTAAATATGAAATGGAATGAACATGTGCAATACATCTCAGATAAGTGTCTCGTAACGTAGGTATACTCTGTAAGCTTAAGTATTATGTCACAAAAAATATTTCATTTATGCTTTATAATTCGTTGATATTGTCGAATATCTCATATTGTGACATTGTTTGGGCAAATTCAAAAAGTCACATTGACAGTATATTGCTTCTACAAAAGAAAGCTATACGTATATGTACCAATTCAGATCATCGGGATTATTCAGATCCTTTGTTCATAGAATTAAAAATAGTAAAGGTAAATGATATTTTTTTTTTGTGGCAAAATTCACTTTTTTATGTTTTGTTTGTATAATGGTCAGTTGCCATCTTCTTTCTTATCATTATTTCAGTTAAACAAGGATATACATTCTTATCCCACAAGGCAATCTGATCAATTTCATCTACGAGATCCTAAAAGTTAATGGTAATGGCTCTGAAATCTATCAGACACACTGGACCTGAAATTTGGAACTCTCTTCCTTCAGAAATTCGAATTCTAAAGTCTATGTATTCTTTCAAGGAAGCTGTAAAGACAATGCTGCTCTTTGGATATCAGTGATCTTATAATGTCATTACAATTGTATTGTATATGAAATTCCCTCGTTGAATTATCGCCGTTCAGAATTGATTGCGTAATGTTATGTAACTGACCATGACCTGTAACTGTTCACCTGTACCTCGGTGAGAAAATACTTTGCCATGCTTTACTATTCAGTGATCCAGGTGATCTAACTTTTTATATTAGCGAAAGCAGACAGACCTCTCCTCTCTCCTTTCCCCTATCCTATCTCTATGCAAGTCATCCCTCCCTCTGATTTTCCTATATGTTATGTATTATGTACGAGGGCTGCATGCATATCAAGCGATGCTTAAGCTGTAGCCCTTCTGCGTTATTCATTGCATCACCGATATGTTCTGTTGTACATTGTAAAGGCAATGAAGAAACTTTATTGCTGTACATGCTAAAGGTAATGAAGAAACTTACCTTCTTAGCAATTAATGTTTATGTATATCTATTTATATGTATGTTACCATCACTGTATGTGACATATGTGTATGTATTTGCATGAGCAATGATATAATGCAGGATCCAATAAAATCAAATCAAATATGTAAGAGTTTTAAGAAATATTTAGAAATATGGAATGGGTTGGAAAGCTGATCCAAAATTTCAGATGTCATGAGCTGTGAGAAAAAGAAAATAATAAGATATTATTAACTGATACGGATTTCGAATGTGACCGTGCACCACAAAACGAACAAAGAATCGCACCCCTTGATTTCACGTGAGAACTCAAGAAAGATGAAACGGGTCAACCAAATAAATTTTGAGTTTTCCATATTTTCTGAAAGAGCTATTCTTCTTTTACATTATTCTTGAGTTTGGGATTATAAAATGAATGGAAAAGTGCATTAACAATAGCTTTTCTACAACCTTTTTGTTTGTTTTTTTTTTGAGAGTAGTGAGATCAGGTATGTCTTACAGGTCCTCTTTTATTTCTTGATAACCCTTTGCAAACTCTTCCCTTTAAAGTCAAATAACTTTTGCAAGGATAATACTAATGCTTTGAAAGTTGGGATTAATCATGGACAGAATGTTTTGATAGAGCGTGTTTAATTTCAATTCAATCTGATAATTCCTTCATTGTTGTTGCTCCAGTGGTTTACATCCTATTTTTTGTCCAATTCATCACACAGCTAACACAGTTTGGTAAAGCTTAAACGCTTGAATAGACAGATAGACCCTGTACTTCAGAGCCTCTTTTCTTTGTTTGCACTTTTCCGGAGTTAGCGCTTTCTTTTCAATATTTAGATAGGTTAGGAGTGTCCATTTGAATTGAGTTATACATCATTTTAAAGCTTAGAGTCTGCCCTTTTAGAAACGGTCCTTAACTAAAAAGCCATGTCTGGCGAATATTTGTTTGTTTTGTGGTGCAGGGTCACATACATGGGGTTAAAATCCTAAATAAATGACAAAAATTCAAGAGTAAGTCCAAAGAATAAATAAAACGATTGAAAATTAATACTGGGCATGCAATCGCAATATAACAATGAAAAGAAGCAAGTTTAGGAAATGCAGCACCAAAACAGAGTATATCACATTATAACTTCAGGAAAGACAATTAAGTGAGATTTGAATAAAAAGTACGAAATAATAGAATAGTAAAAATGCATCGAAATCAAAAGAAAACTTCAAGAAAACAATTGACTGAAACTTGAATAACAAGTATGACATAAATCTGAAAGCAATAAAAAACGCAATTAGAAAATCAAATTCAAGGGTTGAATAGCAATAATAGTTAGCTAGTAGGAAATATGAGGTGGTTATGGTCAAGATTTGCACAGTAGTTGAATAGCTTGAAAATTTTACCTCATGGGCTGAAAGGATAATAACAAACAAACAAGCAAACATAAATGACTAAATTTAAATTCAACTCTTACGGATTTAATGCTATTTTGGACTTGAAAACATCCGTTCTAATAGAAGATTTTATATTAGGGCCGTGTCACACCATTCCGGGCAAGCTACGCGGGCTTGTGGCGAGGAGGTAGTTTCCAGCACGTAGAAGATTTTCAGCGGGCGAACAAGAATGTTTGCAATGTTCATTCATGCTTTGTAATACCGTACGGGGAAGTTTTGCGGCTTGACTTGCGGGGAAACAAATTTATTCCCCGGAGCTCTCCGCAGTTGGTCCGCACCTGACAGTATCTAGTGCGTAGTTGCCCGGAGGTGCTCACGCAAGTCCGATTTAACCGCAGCCAAGTTTTGAGCATGACCAAAACTTTTTCCGGGTGAGTCGCGGGAATGCCCGTAGAGGTCCACGCAGAACGCCAGCAGGAGGCCCTTAGCGGCAGCACTTCCCAGGCAACTCCCACGCAGGTACTTCGCAGTCCCGTATGTAGCCAAGATAATGAAATTCTGTTGGATTTCAGCCATTCCATTAGAGGAATTCCTTCACTGAGTTGTCAGCCCCAACGCGACTGGTATAAAGGTCATACAGTTTACTCGCAAGTATAATTTAAGTAGAACGCGTCCAGCAAGTAAGACACATGCGCTGACTCGCTCAAATCCTTTTCCGCCCTCAGGAATGTTCAGTATGTTAGAAAATCCCTACACGTAACAAGCCCGAGAAGCTTGTGATTTCACATCACAGCAAATTGAACAACGAAAAAAAAAGGTGCTTGCTTCAAGTAAAAAATAAAAGATGCATAAATGAGTGCGTTAAATGAACTAAGTAATGCGTCAGAAGAATAAGAATACCACAGATTCTCAATCAAAGATTAGAACGGCATTAAAGGCCTACTCGCGCCCAGGCACAGCTTTAGGTGGCCATGTTTGGAATATTGTGACCGTGCATTAAACAAAAACAACAACAAAAAGACGCACGCCCTGATCTCACATGGAAACTCAAAATAGATGAAAAGGATCAACATTGTAAATCCTAAGTTTTGCATATTATACAAAAGAACAATTCTTCTTCTACACAATTCTAAATTTTAGGATCTCAAAATGAATGGGAAATAGTGTTTTCAGAATTTGTTCTGTAACTCTTTTTTTTTTTAAGAATAGCATGGTTGGGTATCAAGAGGGTCCTTTTCATTTCATAAGAATTCTTTGCATAATAACTATTCACTTTCAACTGTAATAACTTTTGGAAGGGTAATGCTACTGCTTTCACAACTAGAATAATTCATAGATATGTTATTTTTTAAAATAAAACTTACTCAATTTAAGCTTAATATAATTATTCCGATATTGTTGTTCCTAAGGCGTGTTGCGTCTTCTTCTCTTTCCCCCATCCATTCAACAGTTTGCACAGCTTGGAATTAAGCGCTTGAATGAACCATCTACTCCGGAAACTCTTTTCTCAGTTCATACATGTGTGTTTCTTTCCAGTTATAGGTCAGGAGAGTCAATTTGGATTAAGTATAAATAATTTCATTTTTTTTTTGCTTTTTTATTACAAAGCCTGCTGTTAGTTTCCATTAACTAAAAGCCATATCTGGCAACATTTTAGTGTTTTTTTTTTGTGTGTGATGCAGGGTCACTTTTTTTTTCTTTCTTCCCAGGGATATATATTGCATAAGGCCATAGAATCCAGACAGACGAACTCAATATGATAATTTTTGTTTTGTTTGTTTGTTTGTTTGTTTTGTTTTTGTTTTTTGGGGGACGACGTGCATCTGTTGACATCGTCTGGTTGAAGATGCGACGTAACTTTATAATTATTGTCGACGACCATACTGACAAACATATCGCGTCATCTGTTACCAATCATAGAATTTAATGTGGGTAAAAATACGGCGCACTCTATATTATTCTCGCATGTATGGAAACCTAAACAAGGTCCAGCATCGAACTGGAAATGCTAAATTTGATAATTCATCGGGCTCTGGGACCTGTGTTTTGGTACAAGAGGTGATATTCGTTAATGCGAAGGTACCTGAAGCACGCATATTCCGTATACCTAGATGTTCGTTGGTCCGAAAATGAAAAAGAAAATACACTGAACATTACGTGTGGCGATATCAAAAGGAAAGAAAAAAGAAAATCACGTTATTCCTGAAGAATTTAGAATTGCCGTCATTTTCTTTTTCTCTCGGTGTTCCTTATGGTTATGTTTAAAGTTTTTCATCACATTCTTTCGTTTTCTTTCCTCTTTCTAGTGGGATACCAACTTATCTCATTTTATACTTTTGTAGTCGTATGCGCTTTACATCGATTCAGCATTGACCCGATGTTTTTAGCTGCATTGATCAAAAAAAAAAAATCGGCAGAATTAATGTCGACGTCAATCCAGCTTCAGCTTACCAAGGTGTTAAAAGCGTGTGCTGTATGTGGAGAAAGCAACATACAGCGCTTTGGCGGTTAGTATAGCCCATTTTATCCACTACAGCTGCATGAAAAGAAACCAATTTTAACCGTAACAAAGTGACATACGAAACCAATTAAAAATAGCAAGAAGCATATCTGAACAGTATCCCGATATCCGCGACAGCGTTTGAATCGGCTTTGATTATTACAAAACTGAAGGGAAAAACAAAACAGACACACTCACTACAACATACAGAAAGACACTTTTTCGCTCGTACTACAGTACTACGAAGTACATAGCTATTCTGCATAACCTTCTCATGGCTTTTCCAATGGTAAGCTATACTGTATCACTCACCGCTTGGTTGCACTTCACCATGAATAACACTGCTGACTTTGTATGTTGTGGCATGTATTCTGATAGTTTATACTCCCTCCTATCTCTCCCCGCTATTCTGCTGGCCTCCTCAGTATGGCATTCAAATGCAACGTCAACGCAGAAATATTGGTCACCATTCTCTACCAGGCTAGTGATGATATCATGACCAAGTTTTTTCTCCATATGCGAGGAGAAGTAAATTACATAGCGGAACTCCTCCTGTCGACGAAGAAGTTCGTCTTTTAGTTTGGAGTACCTGGAAGGATCCTCGTTGAATACAGTGTAAATATATATGGCCGCAATGTATTCCTGGAACAATTTGTGGGGAAACGACACCCTTGTCTCAACCAAGGATGTAAGAGTGACATCCCATCGACGCCTCCTAGTATTGTTGTCTGTCTCTGTCGTTAGAACTCCTACTCTGCAACACGTTAGCATGGAATTCCTACATCTGTCGAAGTGATCTTCAGGAAATGAAAGATAATTTTTCAATAATCCCTCCAGTGCTATTTTACTTATGTCTTCTATCGCCTCTCTAGCTTCCTCAAGGTTCTTAACTGTGTCCTGATTCTTAAGATGTTCACTCGCTTTTGATGCATAATGGTCTTCCAGAAATGAGATCATGTTTCCGAAAATCTGGGAGAAAGTTTCCAATTTCAGGATTTCTCTCCGTTTTTCCTCACTTACATCGTTCCACATGAGGCAAAGCATTGCACAGAATATTGGGAATGGGGCCATGTTCGACCACATGTCATCATTCTCTGCCATAAAACTGATAAGTTCTTCTCCAAGCTCGTCCTTGCCTCCAATTCGAAAGTATTTCCTAATGTAATTTTGTATATTATCCCGGTTGAATCCTTCGACGCTAACGAAAGTGTAAGTGTTTGCAAGATCCCTATTCATCGTGAATTCATCAGCTCTCCACGGTCTTGTGGTCACAATGACCTTGCATGACTGGTACTGTTTTAAACCCAGAATGCGAATGACCTCACTTCTGCTTGTTTCTTCTATTTTCCCACCAAACTCGTCGAACCCATCAAATACAAGAAGAATTTTAGCTAAATTTCTAGAGATGTAGCCGTCTATCTGGTCTTCCGATATTTTATTCGGAACAGAGAGATATTTTTTCACAATACCACCAATGGGTGCGCCGATACTGGAATCCCGGAGAGGAATTACAAGCACCATGTCAAAATCCTGGAGAATTTTTCCGTTGCACCAGTCCCATGCGATCTTCGAGCAAAGCGTTGTTTTTCCGGCACCTCCCTCACCTTGAATCAGGATGCGTTTTGTAAATCTATCTTCGCTCCAGGTTAAAAGGTCTTCGTACCCTATTTGTGTTTTGAGCTTCCTGCTTTGGTCTATTAGACACAAGTTGGTGTATATCTCATCTAAATTTACACTTTCCATAAAGTTCAGTGGATCCACTATAACTTTGCGTCTCGATCGTCGATAATAATCCTTCAGCTCACTCTTCATTCGTTCTACCTCCTCTACCCTAAGCAAAGATGTGCTAGGCGATGATCCTAGCAACGGAAGCAAAACAGAGAAAATAGACCAATAAGCAGATAATTCTCTTAAGCTGTAACGAAAGTCTTTTTAATAAACTCTATGGAGTGAAAGAATAAGCGTGCGAGAGTATTTATAATATATATATATATATATATATATATATATGAAGAGTTTGTTTGCAAAAACCGATAAGTCCATATTTGCCAAATGGAGATATTTGCGATTAAAGGTCAAGAAAAATAAAGAGAATAATAAGAAAATTTTTGCTTCTTTTGACCATAACTTAAAAAATATACCTTTATATGTAGTGACCAATATACCATTTAAAAGGTATTATTTTGTACTTTATGACAGAGATCGTACTTCAAAATCTTCAAAAATGGACTTATCGGTTTTTGCAAACAAACCCTTAATATATATATATATATATACATACAGTGTGTCTCTAAAAAAAGTAAATCCAACTTCAACAGCAAATTTTCAGAAAACTATAAAATATTTGCACATTATTTTTTCATGGTTAGATAGTCCAATAAGTCCTCTATCCATCGATACCACGTAGGTAATGTAATTCGCATGCATGACTGAGCATGATTCAACTTAGTGAATGGGTGTGAAATCATCACTGTGGCAAGTTATTTCTTGCTATTGTCATGCATTCAGGGCAAATTTGAAGTTAAATTTTTGTCACATGTTAGGCCTATGATTACATAACAACTTCAGCAAAGGTTGTTCCTGACACATTCACACTTCACATGCTTTCCAAACATGGTACAGTTGCCAATTGAGCAGAGAGTATTACTGGTAACTCGATACCAGGAAACAAGAAGTTTCCTTGAAGTTCAAGAGGCTTTTCGGGTGCAGTTCCCCGACAGGCAGCCTCCAACAAAAAGAGCCACTTGGTACAATGTGAGAAAGTTAGCTGATCACGGAACTTGCCACAGTCATGATTTCACACTCATTCACTAAGTTGAATCATGCTCAGTCATGCATGAGAGTTACATAACCTACGTGGTAGCATTAGACAGAGGACTTATTGGACTATCTAACCATTAAAAAATAATGTGTAAATATTTTATAGTTTTCTGAAAATTAGTTTTCTGAAAATTTGCCGTTGAAGTTGGGTTTACTTTTTTTTAGAGACACCCTGTATATATATATATATATATATATATATATATATATATATATTAGATGGTTTAGACAGTTTCTGGTATGTGATTGGTCAAGAGCGCGTCACATGATACTGTTTGCGAGGATCGCAAATGTTATATTTTCCCAGCTCGTTATATTTCACCAACTGGTCAAATGAATATATTTTTTTCCATGGGTGTCGCCCTCTTACGGTTGAAATAAGAACAATTACACCAATATAAGGGTGTGGGACCACATCGGTAACTGGGACGAGCAAACGATTACTATCGATAACTGCAGTCTGGATCGATATAATCTGTTCCCACCCCCCCCCCCACACACACACACACACACACGATGTACGTGAGAGAGTAGACGGCATGCACGGCGCGACGCGGAGTAGCGTCATGCGCTGGGCTTGCCTGGTTGGGGTAGGTACCGTACCGATGTACCGTTTACTACATGCATGTATCACTCGGCCCGCGAAGTTTGGATTCACACTTCCAAATGAAACCCCGTTTTGTCTATAAACGACGACGAGCTCGATAAGAATTTGGAGGATAAGGATTCTAACTCCACTAAACATCTCCTAAAACAAGCGAGTTAATAGTCTGTGAGACATTTTGTTCAGTTCAGTTCTTAGAACGAGGACAATTCATTCATCTTTATTGACGTAACTTATTTAGACTAGTCTAGATCTTACTGTTGGCCTAACGTTACAACGAACAAGTGGAGGACTACGACACCGAATAGACTGGTTTGCAAATCACTGTGTTTCTGCAATGTTCATCTCTGCAACAGAGGAAAAAGGAGACTGATTTTGAAATTGCTGCAGATTCCTGATGACAGAAGGTAGGCCTAATGTTGTAATGGCTATACCGGTCCTGGCACAAGACAAATTTACTAAAAATCACGGGGTAGAAAAAGATGATGCACTGGGTATGGGGAGCCAATTTGATTCTAACGTTAGATCTAAATTAGGCCTAACATTTAACAAACATTAGAATCTAAGTGTTAGGCTACCTGTACTACGAAACAAATGTCAAATGATAAAAATTGCCCAGTAAGCCATAACGATAGGCCTAAGAGTAAAGTTAGAATTGTTTTGTGAGTAGACCCTAGAACATCTGCTGATATCTTTTGGACCTGAGCCTAACTTAACTATAAAGCGTCGTTACTGGACGTGAGCCTAACGTTAGTAGGGCCTACTGTCGTTAGAGGACATGAGCCTAGTCGCCGCTGTACAAAATCGCGACAGCGCGCACACAGCGTCTGGTCGGGCTAACATGAGCGTATAAACGGTTAGGCTATGCGTCGTCAGTGTAGGCTCTTCTGTAAAGCATAATCAAGGGCAAGGCCATCTAATATAACAGATATCGACTGGTAGGGGGTGGAATGTAACAATCTTTGGAACGCCAGGGAGTTATATTTTCCCTCGTGATCATATTTTCCCTTAGCGCTGCGCGCTTCGGGAAAATATAATCCCTTGGGAAAATATAACTCCCTGGCGGTCCAAAGAATGTTATATTCAACCCCGTACCAGTCAATATCTGTATAATATATATATATATATATATATATATATATATATATATATATATATATATAATATGACCCTGCACCACAAAACAAACAGAAGGTCGCCAGACATTAATTTTTTAGTTAAAACCATATTCTGAAAAAGCAGACTCTAAGTTTTAAAATGGTGTATAACTCAAATCAAATGGACTCTTCTAACCTATCTAAATTTTGGAAAGAAAGCACAAACTCAGGAAAAGTGTGAAATGAGAAAAGAGGCTCTGAAGTACAGTGTCTATTCAAGCGCTTACTATTTACCAAGCCGTGCTGGCTCTGCGATGAATGGGACAAATAATAGGGGATAAGCCACCCGAGATTATCAGATTAAACTGAAATTAAGCGTGACTCATTAAGACATTCTGTCCAAAATTGATGCCAACTTTCAAAGCAGTAGCATTATCCTTTCAAACGTTATTAGAGTTGAAAGTGAAGAGTGTGTACAAGGTTTTTCAGAAATGAAAAAGGGACTCTAAAGACACACCTAATCACACTATTCTGACAAAAATGTTTGAGATAAACTGCTAATAAAACACATTTTTCCGCCTGTTTTATGACCCCAAATTCTAGCATAATGTAAAAGAAGACTTGCTCTTTCAGAAAATATGAAAAAGTCAAGATCGGCTAGGTTGACCCATTTCACTTATTTTTCAGTCCTCACGCAAAATTAATGTGTGCGACTTTTTGTTTGTTTTGTGATGCACGGTCATATATTATATTACATATTATATATATATATATATATATATATATATATATATATATAATATAAACCCTTCAAAAGATGTTTGGAAATCTGATTTCAATTGTAAATTTATCCAGCTTGTAAGCATCATACAATACATCCTTGATATAAATGGAAAGAGTATTTACATTTCTTTATAATGATATCCTACTCATTATGATTATGTGCTATCAAGTAAAAAACTGCATTCAAAAGTGTCTGATAAGGTCTGCATTGAAAAGTTGTAAAATGAACAAAACCTGTCCTAATGAAGGAGAACGGTCGTGAAGAGTACATAAAGAACATGTTCTTTTGTGTTATGTCTTTTGTTCTCAACTGGTCAACCATGAAGGCAAATTTTAATAGGCATCTTCACTTCACATTCAAGTTTTCAGCGCTGCCACGCTATGCAATTTTGATAGCTCATCAAGTTTTATGGTTGTACATCATGCCACCTGTCAGCAATGTTCAAAAAGCCCGCGCAAATTGGGCAATTTGAAGCCGAGATGCTTCAAAAAGATGGCAACGCAAAACCACGTAGAGCGAGACATGTGCGCAACTTTCTTGAGAGAGAGAGGGCACCATTAGAAATGGACTGGCCTTCATCATGGTTAGCCCCGACCTCAACCCCATACAACGTTTTTGGGATCAACTTGGTCGAGGTGTGGGGAAGAGGGTCACAAGTGCAACGCCATAGACAGGACTCCGTCAGATACTGGTTGACGCTAATCAACAGCATGAGGAGACGGTGCCTGGCGATGGTGCAACACTTGGCTCGTTCACCAGATGCTAAGCCCCTATCATGTTCATTGGCAATATAAAGACAAAGTACACATAAAGTAAACACAAAATAACGATAAAATGAAGACAAAGTTAGAAAGATGAAACTCCTATAAAATCAAGACCATGTCATTTCACCTCTTTATGTCTTTGTTGAGGATAATGTGGCGAGGTTCTGCGAGATTAAATGGTTTGAGTCCTGATAGTCTGTGCGTGTTTGTGTGTATATGTTATGACATTAGTGGTTGATCCGATTTTGACATTTGTCGTCGACGTGTTATGACATTAGTGGTCGTTTTGACATTTGTCGTCGACGTGTTATGACATTAGTGGTCGTTTTGACATTTGTCGTCGACGTGTTATGACATTAGTGATTGTTTTGACATTAGTGGGCGATTTTGAGCTTGAAAGTGCTCTCGTATTATTTTATTCTAAGTGAAAAGAATCACGGCTAAAATTTATTTTGCAATGGAAGTAGTACTCAACCAGTTATAGATAGCTGCACGAGGCCCCACGGAGTGTTCCTAAAGTGTCCCCACATGTAATTCCACTATCAAGATCTGCATCCCGATCTATTCAATCTGTCAGATTGGGAGAGAGTGGCAAAAGTGTACGGGGACCGGGAGCATCGCAGCAGCAGCGTTTGGGTGATGGGGTTGGATCTGGCAATTTTACAGATCGGAAAGAAATTTTGAACTTGGTCAAAATTTCTTTTATCATTTCCGCTTTCTTCATCAAAGCACGAACTTCCCGCTGTAACGACGCTCTCACTAAGTTCTCTACTCTCGTGTAAAATCAAGGCCTGTTCCTGCGACGCTTCATTCCTGCTTCGATAACGCTGTTGGCCGCTTTAGCTACGCTGCTCCTACGCTTTCCCAGACTCAATTACGCATGTCTTCCGCTCTTGCCGCTCTAAAATCGAACGTAGCCGATACGATGGAAAATGTTTACCAGAACAGCAAAGCTGATGATGATGAGGAGGACGTTGTCGTTGTCGCGAAAATGAAGACGAAGAAGCGCATATTTAAGAAGAAGAAGAGATGAAGACAAAGAAGAGAAGGAAGCAAAGCACTTTGGAGCTACTGTCTGGGGCCCCTTGCAGGATAAAATATCTGACTTTGGTATTTTGGATATCCGATCGGTACTATATACTTCCATTGCAAAAGAAAACAGCCGTGACCATTTTTGGCTGAATGAAACCCATGTGTGTGTGTGGGGGGGGGGGGGGGGGCAATTTGGGACTACTGTCTGGGGCCCCGTGCAGGATAAAATAACTGGCATTGGTATTTTGGATTTCTCTGATGGGTACCTCTTCCATTGCAAAAGAAATTACCCGTGACCCTTTTCAGCTGAATGAAACTAATGTGTAGATTACGTGTGTTGGGGGGGGGGGGGGGGCACTTTGGGGCTACTGTCTAGGGCCCCGTACAGGATAAAATACCTGGCATTGGTGTTTTGGATATCTCTGATGGGTACTCCTTCCATTGCAAAAGTAGCCGTGATCCTTTTCAGCTGAATAACACCATATGTGTGGGGCCCTTTGGGGCTACTGTCTGGGGCCCCGTACAGGACAAAATAGCTGGCATTGTTGTTTTTATGATAAGTACACCCAAAAGACCATATCCACCAACTTTTGTCCGTGACCCCCTTCGGCTGAATAAATCCATATTTCGGGGCCCCTTTTTGTGGGCCCCTAGGCGTACGGTACAGGATGTGACTTGCCAGCAATTCATTTTATTGACCCTTGGCCACATCCTTATATGATGAGACCATCGAAAAGTGTGACCCTTTTCAGCTGAATAAATCCTCTGGGCCCCTGGTCTACCCCCCCCCCCCCCCCCCCAAGGAGGGAGTATCAACCTGCCCCTTCCCCCAAGAAACAAAAAGAGCTATTCTTTTTCTAAAATAGAAAGTAACAGATCTAGTGCACACTTTCGATGCAATATGCCAATGTTTAAGTCAGAAAGTACTAACATTAATATTCAGAGCAATGTCAACGGTTAAATAGTGAAACATGTCGCATCTTGATCCGCGTTTGTGTCCTTTGTGTGTACTACGACAGTTCAGTTATGCTTATGTGTTTGTAAACAATATTCGTAATCAAAGGAGTTTTCAAAAAAAAAACAATTCTACTTACTGCCTGCAAACCGATGATCAACTACAGTTACCGTCAAAATACAACTAACATAATGACAAATTATCAACCGTTATATACAAGAAATTGAGGAAGCAGACAAACGGAAGAAACACACACACACACAAAAAAAACAATAACCACAAAAAACCACCAACACAAGAACAAAACCAGCAAGTCACCTGATGGTTCAATGTGTGGTACGATCAATTCAGTCAAAGAGTCCAGTTCGGATTCCCGAAGTTTATTTGCAAGAAGGCTCATGACATCGGTTCCAGGCGTTTGCTTAACTCTCCATCTACACAATATATCCATCAGTGCTTCTTGGGTATCCAATTGGTGCTTTTTGATGACCGTGGATAACTCCGCAATCGTAAACCCAAGTAAGCTTCCAAAGACGGTGTAGGATGAGGGAGGTATATGTCTGCACAGGTCACAAACCAGCTTCTGGTATCTGATGTTGCATTGAAAGAGAAAATCGTAGTGGTACAAAGGTCAATTAAACGAACATATACATCAGTTCTGTGTTGTTGTTTTGGTTGTCTTGCTTTCAACGAAGAAAATAAGTTGTCACACGATGAAATTCAATGAGAATCCGTCTTACACAAACAAACAAACAAACAAACAAACAAAAACAAACAAACAAAATATGATTCCGTAAGTGCACTGTTCCCTTCCCTTTGTTGCTATGAAATGACAACATATAACTGTGATTTGATCTTCGTACGGGACAGCCTCTTTCTTGCAGGCACTGCTCTACCAGAAGGAACAGCTATGTCATCTATACGCTGACGCTACCAAAAATCCATAATTAAATTATATTAACCATGGTCGAGAGTGGCATTGTGTAGAAAATGTTTTGTCGAAAGACGTATGCACTTGGCGGGATTTGAACTGGGGACGTCCAGTTGATACTCGAAGATATCGAGAATCCCGAACACTGTATTATTACAGTAATGACACTGAAAGCTGTGATTCCAAAGTTG
This sequence comes from Diadema setosum, assembly GCA_033980235.1. Lineage (NCBI taxonomy): Eukaryota > Metazoa > Echinodermata > Echinoidea > Diadematoida > Diadematidae > Diadema > Diadema setosum. Next base: position 6,615,735 of record CM067070.1, on the reverse strand, counting down.
TTCCACCATACCTGTCATCCAAATCATTCGGGCCTGGGTTAGATTCAATGTCGCCCGCCCTCATTAGGCGAATGTGTGCCATAAAACGTCTGGATAGCAGGCTAGCCGTTGTGAATGTCGAGTTTACCAGGTGCTGGTTTATTCTCCGCTGTAGCACGAGTGTTCAGTAGGAAAAGTAAGAAAAAAAAGAGTGTGGAGATACACAATGTAATATAACCAGTTCCATTTTAGCGTGATAATGTGCCCTGTGTCTCTGAGGGGTGTATGTGTAAGTGCATAACATATTATGAAAGCATGTTGGTGTGAAACAGATGTTTGTTTCATTTTTTATTCCTTTCTGCACACTGCATCGAACGAAAATGAACCCCCCCCCCCAAAAAAAAAAAGGGGGGGGGAGTTGTCGGGATTCGTATCAAAGATACCCAGTTTGCTCGGCAGGGATTCTTGCAGACTGAGCTGCAGATAACCCTACTACACTGTGTATCCCTGAAACCCTGATTTTTGTTGCTTGTGTTGGTCACTTTGTGAGTAGGGCCCTGTGAAGAATGACTTCCCTCATGCCGCCACGGATCCATCGCAGGTGCAAATATTTGAATGGAGTGCCTTGGTGAGGAGTATGTATACAGTGAGAAATTGACCTGAGCGCGGTGGTTATTCATGTTTTAGTTTTTCTTTGTGGGGAAGAACTGCGGTCTAAAATGGTCGTGGCTTTCGTTATAATTATCATGATTTTCTTGCTTTCTTTATCACATACCAAATTAAACAAAAGTCATCAGGAGAAAATCGCTATCTACTTGTATTTTAGAATTAAGAGCAACGTCTGTCTTACATTCTTCATCAATTTATTTTGTTTTTGTTTTTCAGCAGTCTTCAGCTGTCAGATAATCATACATTCAGTTTTTATGCTAATAGATTGTATCTTTTTTTTTTCATTAAGAGGGCTACCACAATCGATATGTTATTGTTATTTTGTCTTCAGTATACTGGGTATCTTACCGCTATCTGCGACAGAAATAGACCTTGGTAATCCAACCACTGACTTGCAGAACAACACGCATCCCATACGTTTTTCCGCATAGTTCTCTGGAATGACATAACGGAGTGAATCGTCGTATCATTTTGAGTCAATCCTTTCGAAGTGGACAATTCTGGACTTGTGAACTTCGGCAAGAGATTCGACTGCATGAAAACACTGTCAGATGGATTGCATGAAGTAGGTAGCATTCTATTAGGAGAGTAGCCCAAGTTATCCGGGACACTTGAAGGGAGCCCTCTAGGACTTTGAAGACAGGATTCTGAGTTTTGGCTCCCTCTTGTACTAAACCAGGGACACCTGATGTGATTACAGAAGGTACCGAGGAGACCAGACTGAATTGTCAAATTATGGCCAGCCTGATGTTGGAGAAGCGGTTTCTCTCGGACGGGAAATGTTTCCTGACAAAGAGCATCCGCATCTTGATCCGTTTGCTTCGTATCATGTGACGAAGCCTTCCCGTAATTGTTCACCTTCGGAGGGTCACTTGCGTCACTTGAGTGTCGCGGGGAGCCAGTGCAGTGTTGGCAGTGAGGCCTTCCATGTTGGAGGCCAATATTCCAGTTTTGAGAACGGTTGACAAATCGCCCAATCCTCACACGCCAAAGACCAAGACAGATAGTCATGGTTCAAAAATGATTTATCCTAGAAACAGAGTGACTGACAGACAAAAGAAAGAGATATAGATAAATACATGTATTGCAACGGGTGGATAAGATCATTGTCATTGCTATATTAAATACATACTCGTGGTATTAAGCAGATGAATGTTTAACGCAGCAGGGAATATTCTAATCAACCAATAACCAAACTGCAAAACTTTCCTTCCGAATGGCTAAATCTAGAATAAGAACAAAGGTTGAGGGCAATTTCAAGCTATTTGATCACTCATGACTGAAAATTCAGAGTGATTCAAATGAGACAAGCCTGGTGACATTGTAAAGCCAAGACGTTAAAATGCATGGATTTTAACAAGAAGTAAGAAAAGTGCCTGTGCGTGACCGGTGATAAATGAATACATTAGAATAACTTGAAAACCTAGGTAACGCGTTTTAAGCTTTTTGTTTTATGCATTTTTAAATATATCTTAAAAGTTTTCAATTTTTTTTGTCTTGATAAACGAAGGACAACAAGGTCTGACTGCCAACTTATCATGATAATTAGGTCCACTTATTTCAACTTATTGAATATGCAATAAAGCGATGTTCCAAAGTTGGCGTGTCCCATGGGTTACTTTTTAGGTCATAATTTCTCACTTGCATAAGAATTAAACTGAATTTTCCTGAAACTTTCAAAAGACCGAAGCTACATAAGTCTCCATCATAACAAGAAGAAGAAAAGTTAGTCTGATTAGAAACATAATTGACACAATCTTTAGACTTAGTAATGCGTAGACATTTTACTAACGCGTCACGTGGGACAACTTGTGTTTTAAATTATACTGTATTTTTGGCAGGAAGACGTAGAATTTTGCTAAAGTCTTGTACATGTAAAGCCACGTGGAAAGAATGGATTCTCTATACTGTACTCAGAATGCTAATTTTGATGGTCTATTCATTCCAAGCATTCTTTCACTGAACTGAAAGTGAACTTTGTACAGATTTGTACCAATCAAAAAACAACACAAAACAAAAACAATTCAAAACAAAACATGACAAAATGACATGTATTTAATAGGTCTTCATTTCATCGGTCTATAAGAAATTACCATCTATGTTTCTTTATTGTGAAATAATTTGTCATGTTAATTGAAGAGATAAATTAATGTTCCATCAATTTACAAATTACGAGTTCCTTTTTTCCACGAGTAAAGTGTCCGCTAAGTTTAGTTTGTTTGTTTTTTCAGTCACAAAACAAAATGAATAGTACTGTTCATGTATGTTGGTGTTACATATTTATTTGATTACTCAAGATTTATTGTCAGAATATCTTGCTTGAAAAATAAGCTGTTGAAGTTTGTGCGTTTGGTTTGGTTTGGTTTGGTTTATTCCTGCATTTTCTTTCTCCAAATACAATTGCAAATGAAAACAGAGTGATACAGAGTATGCAAAAAACAGGAGAGTTAACATACAAATCAATACAAAAAAAAAAATCATTTGTGTAGCAACATCAGTATGTACTGACATATGAATCAAAATAACATATTAAGGCATACTGTATCTATGAATAAAGAAAAAATCAATACAGGGCACCGTCATCATAAGCAGAGCTTGACGTGGATGAGGCCCTATCTATATATATAATACAAATATAATACAACACCAATTATATATGTACTCATAAAACTCTTAATCTTGATTCACGAAACACATTCTTCCTCTTTTGTTAAAGAAAAAAAGGAAAAGAAAAACAGTGACTTGGCGCTTTAAAAAGGAAAAAAAAAGGACGCAGCACCATTGAAAACTGCATGGTATAGTAGACAATAGAAGTGTAGGTGTGTGCGAGTGACAGTGCGTCGTGTGTGCAGGTGACAGTGCAAGAGAGAATGAATGCCATGGCATGCCTATTTGGGGGGGGGGGGATAAGATATGTGCTTTTCGGATGGTATACAATATACAACTTTATAAGTGCCCCTGTAAAGTCATTATCAAGGAGAAGATCGGGAGGGAATGGGAAAAATCGAAAAACATTTTGCATGGGCCAGGGCTGACTGAGACTTAAAAAAAGAAGAAAATAAATACAATGATCAAAGCCAACTAACACGAAACATTTATCTTAATAATAAATATCTTTTTAAATGAGCCTTAAAGGAAAAAAATACACTGCTTTAATTGATCAGGTAGGTTGTTCCAGACATCGGGACCGTGTTAATGTCTAATTGATTTCTGAGCTAAAACAGTTTTGGGGTTCACAAGGTGAAAGTCTGTCGAACGGCGAGTTGGATATGTGTGTAGGCTATATTCGAATTTAAATGAAACATATGAAATAAAAAGGGAAGTTGATTGTTGCGTACTTGTACATAAATATACCTGTTTGTAAAATGTGGATGTCCTGAAGCTTCAAAGTATGCAAACGATGAGATACAGGATCTGCATGAGAATTAGTAATAATGCGAATAGCACGCTTTTGGCGTAAGTACAATGAATTCAGTTCAGTAATACTACACATATAATATTTGAATACAACATATGAGGCAAAATTAAAGAATTATTATATAAGATAATCAGGGATCGTTCTGATAAAAGATCTTTCAACTTCCAGAGTACGCCAATATTTCTTGATAGGGTCCTTTGTAGACAGGATATATGTTCGTTCCATGTCAAATGAGAATCAACTGTTATGCCTAAAAATCTAATAACCCGCTTCTCGCAAACAGAAAACCCATCAATATATATATTGACATTAAAATCCCGTTAGCAGGGTTTTCTAAAATGAACGAAATTTGTCTTGTTAACATTCAAAGAATAACTTGTTTGATTCAAACGAATACAATATATTTAATAATTCCGTATTCAAAACGATTAACAAGGGTCCCTATATCATGATCTGATGTAATAATGGATGTATCATCAGCAAAAAGTATAGCATTCAAAGATTGAGAAGAACTTATGATATCAGTTGTATAAATGTTAAACAACAGAGGCCCTAAGATGGAGCCTTGAGGTACCCCACATTTAATATCAAGTTTCTGTGATTCATAAGACTGAAAAATAACATACTGTTGACGGTTTTGCAAATAATTTGTAAACCAGAGCAGAACTTGAACTCGTACTCCATACGTTATAGTTTATGAGTCAATATTTCAGGTCGATGGTGTCGAACGCTTTCGACAAATCCATATATATATATATATATATATATATATATATATTATATATATATATATATATATATACCAATACATGCTCCTTATCAGCAAAAGCTTCAATTATTTTATCACACGTATGAGCGATTGCATAATCAGTTCAATATCCACTTCTAAATCCAAATTGATTGGGTATCAATAAATTATTGGTTTGTAAAAACCGATGTAACCTTTTATACACATTTTTTTTTTTCAAAAAACTTTGGATATACTTGGTAATAATGATATTGGTCTATAATTGCTCAATGATTTAGAGCCATCTTTTTTTATAGATAGGAATAACTTTTGCAAGTTTGAAAGAGTTCGCAAAAATGCCTGTTGAAAGAGACATATTAAATACGTGAGTTATGGGGTTTGCAATAAAAAAAAAGAAATTGTTTCAATAAATGAACACTAAGACCGTCATGCCCACTCGATTTAGTTGTTTTCAGATTTTGGACAACATTGATTATTTCATGATCATTGGTAGGCGTGAGAAATAATAAACTTTCACAAGGATTGGGTAAATAATCAGTAGAAAGTGTATTACATGAATTTGTGTTTGATGCTAAACTAGGACCAATATTTATAAAACATAATCATTAAAAGGGTTCGGTTAAATGCCTGTAGAAAGAGACATATTAGATACGTGAGTTAGGGGGTTTGCAATGAAAACAATTATTTGTTTCAATAAACGAACACTAAGACCGTCATGCCCTCTCGATTTAGTTGTTTTCAGATTTTTGACAACATTGATTATTTCATGATCATTGGTAGGCGTGAGAAATAATGAACTTTCACAAGGATTTGGGAAATAATCAGTAAAATGTGTATTACATGAATTTGTGTTTGATGCTAAACTAGGACCAATATTTATAAAATAATCATTAAATGAATTGACAATAGTGGTAAAATCTGTAATTTCCTCACTGTCAATGATGACAGAGTTGGCAGTTTCTTTTACCGTCTTTTCCATAAGAGCATTGACAGTTTTCCACAATGAAAAAGATATCCTATTTTTTTTCCTATATTAGTTGAATAATACAATTTTCGGGACGATCTTATTACTGCTGTTAATTGATATCTTTATTTCAGATATTTCATAAATAGATAATTACTCAATAAGAGTTTTTAATGTACTAGAAATTCTTGTTGGGTTGCTGATATGTGGCTGAAATGAATAAGTTGCCAATAAATTTAACAACTGCATTGTATGATTATCAATATTATTCAAAAGATCAATATCAAAATCTCCCATTATAAAACTGGTTTTCTTTTCGTAAGAAATAATACTCAAAATTTGATCAAAACTTTCTAAAAACAACAACAAGGCAAGTGCCAAATTGTGTCTCATCCATTCGCGTACAAGAAATTCATATTTTTCTAACTCCCGGAAGTTCATTGACCTGCCTATGACCTTTGACCTTGTGGTGACATTCAACTCCCCAAGGGACATTTACCATCCACGTTTGGTCACAAACGGACATAGGGATCAAAAGTTATGAGCCACAATCGAAACACGCCCTAAAAACTAAAAATTGGGCCCTAAAAGTTTGGTGACTCCTGTCTGTGACCTTTGACCTTGTGATGACCTTCACCTCCCCAAGGGACATCTGCCATCCAAGTTTTGTCACAAACGGACAAAGGGATCAAAAGTTATGAGCCACAATCAAAACGCGCCATAAAAATTTAACATTGGGCCCTAACAGTTCGTTGACCCCTGTCTGTTACCTTTGACCTTGTGGTACCCTTCATCTTCCCAAGGGACATCTACCATCTAAGTTTAGTAACAAACAGACAGATACAGCAAAAGTTACGAGCCATAAACGAAATGCGCCCTAAAAACTTAACATTGGGCCCTAAAGTTCATTATTTTTGGGGACCTATATATATATATATATATATATATATATATATTACCTAATATTATATTTTTCGCTTTACTGTTCCAAATTTCAACAAAAATATCTTCAGTACCCTCGATATTTAAATCATGCTCGACTTTCATATCAATGTTATTTTTAATGTAGAAAGGATCCCCACCTCCCTTACCCAAGTAACGTTCGGAACTATACATTCGATAATGCTCTAAATTGAACATTGGTGGTGAATTTGTATTAAGCCAAGTATCTGATATGCCAGTTATACTAAATTGAAAATTTTGTAAAGAGGAAGAAATGATTCTATAGAATCAAAATTCTTAGTTAAACTTCTGACATTGATGTGAAGAAGACTAAACAAATCAAAAAATGACTGAAATTTATTTTGTTCTATCAATGCATTAAGCTCAGCAGTTGTGTAATAACCGCTTTCGGAGTCATTCAAACTTTGATCATCAAAGATTATACCATGAGAGATCATTTTCGGTGAGGGGGTATGAATTGAAATTGAAGGGTCGTGGAAAGAGGTTTGAGTGCAAGTGCAGGTGTCTGTGTGTGCATGTGCGCTGAGCGTGCGTGCGTGTGCATTCATCTTGAATGTACTGTCCTTGTACGTAGTAAGGAGTGCAGCGTCTAAATTATTTACTTGAAACTAGAGTCACCGTATACAAAACTAGAAAAATATGCAATGTCTGGAATATGCGGGAAGAATAAATGGGGGAAAAAAGAATACTACAGTACTTGGCGGTCTGCCAGGGGTACCAAAATGGGTAATCAGATAGAGCAAATATTATCTAACTAATTGTGACCCGCTACAACAAAATGATCCTAAAGTCGGGCGAGGTTGATTATTTGAAAATTGCATGATATGATCCCCTAATCTTTCTGCTTTAAATTGATATATAACACATTTTATAAAAATAATCGGCTGCGGAGATATCGATGTTTAAAAGAGAGCATGTCGAGACGTCTGGAAAATCACTGTTTCGAGAAAAGCGCCCTAAAAGTCTTCCTTTCGACGCAATCGCGATCAAGGGACACGCTAGTCAGTTTCCACCTCTGGACAATAGAAGGTAAGCCCTAGCAACCCCCGAAGAGTTCATTCAAGCACATCAGCGTCGGCGGTCTCCTCACCAACCAATCAGTGACCAGGATGTGAGAAGTGGCTGAGCATAGCGCACCCCGCCCTTACGCACCAGTCCACTGGCCAGTGTGTGAGCTTCACGCTTCGGTTAGCGGCAAGCAGCAAACTGACCATTGAGATCACTCTGGTCGTTGTTAGGGGCGGAGCCTATCTGTGGCGCTCAATCCAAATTTTCGAACCAGTTTCTGCTTCGTTGACACGCTAAAAACCATGGCTCAGAAAAACGCTATTTTTTTTTCGTTCCTTTCCTTTCCTTCAAAATTTCGACAGATGATAGAAGACATGTTAGACTCCGATAATATGTGACCCTGCACCTCAAAACAAACAAAAAGTCGCCAGACATGAATTTTTAGTTAGGACCATATTCTGAAAGAACAGACTTTAAGCTTTAATGATGTATAACTCAAATCAAATTGACTCTCCTAACCTATCTAAATATTGGAAAAAAAAAGCACAAACTCAGGAAAAGTGGGAACTGAGAAAAGAGGCTCTGAAGTATAGTGTCTATTCAAGCGCTTAATCTTTACCAAACCGTGCTTGCTGTGCGATGAATGGGACAAAAAAAAAAAAAAAACAACAGGAAGTAAACCACCAGAGTAACAACAATGAAGGGAGTATCAGATTAACGTGAAATCAAGCATGCCTCATTAACACATTCTGTCCATAATTGATGCCAACTTTCAAAGCAGTAGCACTATCCATTCAAATAAGTTATTAGAGTTGAAAGTGAAGAGTGTGGACAAGTTTTTTTTTTTCAGAAATAAAAAAGGGATTCTTAAGACACACCTAATCGCACTATTCTACCAAAAATGTTTCAGATAAACTGCTAAAAAACACACTTTCCTGCCTGTTTTATGATATCAAATTTTAGCATAATGTAAGAGTAGACCCGCTCTTTCAGAAAATATGAAAAAGTCAAGCTCGGCTAGGTTGACCCATTTCACTTATTTTCAGTCCTCACGCAAAATCAGTGTGTGCAACTTTATGTTCGTTTTGAGGTGCACGGTCACATATATCAAAATCAGAAAATCGTAAGTTTTGACCAATTTTAGTGCTCTGACTTCAAACCCGATTTTCACGGCTTCGATCGTGCGCGACTTTAGGACCTTTTTGTTGTAGCGGGTCACAATTACTTTTTATATATTTACGAGAAATAGAACCACAAAGTGACTGCGAAGAGAATCGCAATCCATATATATACCAACAGGTGTACCTATATCAACTATGTCTATATTAAAGACAATGACTATTTATAGCACGTATACCTGTAACATCATTTCAATGAATGCACTATTCGCCAAAGGAAAGAGACATGACTAATGCGAAACTGAGGAACACTAACTGATTATTCTGGACTCACGCGATGCAGTAACCAACGTCGATAGACTGTGTCAGTCTCAGGTATTAAGCTCTGAATATTCCTCCTCATTAAATGTGTGAGAACCAGCAACTGTCAAGTCCTCTTTCGATCGTTCCTCTTCGCTCAAGTAGTCCATGTAGTTAGAAAAAATGGTACAGTCGTCAGTTGCTTCCCATTTGGCGTACTACATGCCACACCTTTTATTAGGTCAAGCATTCACTCGACCTATATAAAACACTGTCGCGGAGTACACTTCCTTTACCGCTTGAGTTAAGTTCGAAACAGAGAGCCATGTCCATAGTCCAAAGAGGCTTGATTAATGTATTGTTAGATGGATATAGAGGGCGGATTGATCTTTTCATTATCTGATAAATGATAGGAAAGTTCCATCAGTAAATCTGTCCGTTTGTTGTTATTGTCGTTTATAGGATAGTTCTCATTGTGCATAAAATGAAAAATGTGAAAGTACATGCAGCTGTTTCAGCAAACTTGTTTGAGTTTGTGTTTATGGTTCAGCAGAGCACGACATGAGTGTGCATTCGCTATAAACCGACTACACCAATTAAAGAACCATACCGTACTCGTAGGGAATTTTGATAATGTCGTGGCTTTTTATTATTATTTTTTTTTTGCCGTTATTTTCGTCTTACAAAAGACAGTTCTTGCGTAGCGGGAAACAGTAAGAGAAAACAATTAGTTTTGACTCGCAATTTTTTCCATGCCCTAATAATGTTCCGTTGACAATCTGTTTCAGGAGACATTTCCCTCTTCTCTGACACCTTATCATGATACGATTTATATAAATTTAGCCTTTAATTACGATCCATTTTAGCTTAAGTTTGGAAAACGTAATGCTTTGAGAAAGAATTCTGTTTTTCCAATTTGTATAACTTCTACAAATTCTGTTCAGATGGGCATAATAGCAGGCAAAGTTAAAGAGGAATGCCAAGCTTTGTTTCGATATGAATTGTATGACGAATCTATTTTCAATTTTTCTTTTGAATGACCACTTGCTACATTACTCTAAAGGCTTGACTATTGGACATAAAACCGTGACAGTAACTTAGAATGTACGAGCAAAACTAGTTGGGAACACCGCTTGATAGTCAATCACCACATAGACTGCAAGCCGCATATGAGAGAAACAAAAGCACGAGAAACGCTTTCATCGTGCCGCGGGATTAGCAGTGATTAGCCGATTTATCGATCGGTTTTGGCGGCTTTGTTGAGCAAAAAATGCGAAGTTGGCACGCCGTCGACTGAGTCAGACGTGCGAACGTGGCACATAAAGAGTTGATTACGTTCCATTTTAGCATAAGTTTGGAAAACGTAAGGTGAAACATCATACGAATGAGTAATTACAATTTGATTCAAAGTATTAAGCCACTACCAGTGCAGTTATGTCACATGAATAACTGAAACTGCCAATGCAATTGTGACCGTGCACCTCAAAACGAACATAAAGTCGCACACACTGATTTTGCGTGAGGACTGAAAATATTAAAGTGAAATGGGTCAACCTAGCCGAACTTGACTTTTTCATATTTTCTGAAAGAGCGGGTCTTCTTTGACATTATACTAAAATTTGGTATAAAAAAAAAAAACGGGCAGGAAAGTGGTTTTTTTTTTCAGTTTATCTCGATCATTTTGGTAGGATAGTGTGATTAGGTGTGTCTTTGGAATCCCTTTTTCATTTCTGAAAAACCTTGTCCACACTGTTCACTTTCAACTCTAATAACTTATAAAAGCATGGTGCTACTGCTTTGAAAGTTGGCATTATATATGGAAAGGATGTATGAATGCGGCATGTATAATTTCAGTTTAATCTGATAATTCCTTCATTGTTGTTACTCTGGTGGTTTACTTTCTGTTTTTTGTCCCATTTATCGCACAGCCAGCACGCTTTGGTAAAGATTAAGCGCTTGAATAGACACTGTACTTTATAGCCTCTTTTCTCATTCCACACTTTTCCTGGGTTTGTGCTTTCTTTCAAATATTTAAGTAGGTTAGGAGAGTCCATTTGATTTGAGTTATACATCATTCTCAAGTTTAAGGTCCGCTCTTTCAGAATATGGTCTCAACTAAAAATTCATGCCTGGCGATTCTTTGTTTGTTTTGTGGTGCAGGGTCACATATAGAAGGCGTTTTAACAATGTGCATTAAAATAAAAATTGTCCTTAGGCTAGAGCAGGTCCTACATTGACACAATTATTCATCTAATTTTTACATTCCATTTAGACCTTACACTCGTGTGTAGAGCTAACTATTTAACTTCTCAATCGCTGAAAAAAATACATCATACAGACAAGGACGAAACAAAACACTCAGTCGTTGTTATTGGAATCGTTTGATTCTAGTCGAACCCTCATCTGAAGTATTCTTGATGCCAAGTCTCAATTAACTGAATCAATTAAGATCTGTACATGTAACTTACACCTTTTCAATGAATGCACTATTCGCCAAAGGAAAGAGACATGACTAATGCGAAACTGAGCAACACTAACTGATTATTCTGGACTCACACGATGCAGTAACCAACGTCGATAGACTGTGTCAGTCTCAGGTATTAAGCTCTAAATATTCCTCCCGATTAAATGTGTGAGAAACAGCAACTGTCAAGTCCTCTTTCGTTCATCTTCGCTCAAGTAGTCCATGTAGTTAGCAAATCGATGGTACAGTCGTCAGTTGCTTCCAATATGGCGTACTACATGCCACACCTTTTATTAGGTCATACAAAAGCTTTCACTCGACCTATATAAACCACTGTAGCGGAGAACACTTCCTTTATCGTTTGAGTGAAGTTCGAAACAGAGAGCCATGTCCAACGTCGAAAGAGGCTTGATTAATGTAATGTTAGATGGATATAGAGGGCGGATCGATCTTTTCATTATCTGATAAATGATAGGAAAGTTCCATCAGTCAATCCGTCCGTTTGTTGTTATTGTCGTTTAATATTGCATAGTTCTCATTGTGCATAAAATGAAAAATGTGAAAGTACTTGCAGCTGTTTCATCAAACTTGTTTGAGTTTGTGTTTATGGTTCAGCAGAGCACGACATGAGTGTGCATTCGCTATAAACCGACTACGCCAATTAAAGAACCATACCGTACTCGTAGGGAATTTTGATAATGGCGTGGCTTTTTATTATTATTTTTTGTTTTGCCGTTATTTGCGTCTCACAAAAGACAGTTCCTGCGAAGCGGGAAACAGTAAGAGAAAACAATTAGTTTTGACTCGCAATTTTTTCCATGCCCCAAATAATGTTCCGTTGACAATCTGTTTCAGGAGACATTTCCCTCTTCTCTGACACCTTATCATGATACGATTTATATAAATTTAGCCTTTAATTACGATCTATTTTAGCTTAAGTTTGGAAAACGTAATGCTTTGAGAAAGAATTCTGTTTTTCCAATTTGTATAACTTCTACAAATTCTGTTCAGATGGGCATAATAGCAGGCAAAGTTAAAGAGGAATGCCAAGCTTTGTTTCGATATGAATTGTATGACGAATCTATTTTCAATTTTTCTTTTGAATGACCACTTGCTACATTACTCTAAAGGCTTGACTATTGGACATAAAACCGTGACAGTAACTTAGAATGTACGAGCAAATCTAGTTGGGAACACCGCTTGATAGTCAATCACCACATAGACTGCAAGCCGCATATGAGAGGAACAAAAGCACGAGAAACGCTTTCATCGTGCCGCGGGATTAGCAGTGATTAGCCGATTTATCGATCGGTTTTGGCGGCTTTGTTTGTTGAGCAAAATATGCGAAGTTGGCACGCCGTCTACTGAGTCAGACGTGCGAACGTGGCACATAAAGAGTTGATTACGTTCCATTTTAGCATAAGTTTGGAAAACGTAAGGTGAAACATCATACGAATGAGTAATTACAATTTGATTCAAAGTATTAAGCCACTACCAGTGCAGTTATGTCACATGAATAACTGAAACTGCCAATGCAATTGTGACCGTGCACCTCAAAACGAAAATAAAGTCGCACACACTGATTTTGCGTGAGGACTGAAAATATTAAAGTGAAATGGGTCAACCTAGCCGAACTTGACTTTTTCATATTTTCTGAAAGAGCGGGTCTTCTTTTACATTATACTAAAATTTGGTATCAAAAAAAAAAAAAAACGGGCAGGAAAGTGGTTTTTTTTTTCAGTTTATCTCGATCATTTTGGTAGGATAGTGTGATTAGGTGTGTCTTTGGAATCCCTTTTTCATTTCTGAAAAACCTTGTCCACACTGTTCACTTTCAACTCTAATAACTTATGAAAGCATGGTGATACTGCTTTGAAAGTTGGCATTATATATGGAAAGGATGTATGAATGCGGCATGTATAATTTCAGTTTAATCTGATAATCCCTTCATTGTTGTTACTCTGGTGGTTTACTTCCTGTTTTTTGTCCAATTTATCGCACAGCCAGCACGCTTTGGTAAAGATTAATCGCTTGAATAGACACTGTACTTTATAGCCTCTTTTCTCATTCCACACTTTTCCTGGGTTTGTGCTTTCTTTCAAATATTTAAGTAGGTTAGGAGAGTCCATTTGATTTGAGTTATACATCATTCTAAAGTTTAAGGTCCGCTCTTTCAGAATATGGTCTCAACTAAAAATTCATTCCTGGCAATTCTTTGTTTGTTTTGTGGTGCAGGGTCACATATAGAAGGCGTTTTAACAATGTGCATTAAAATCAAAATTGTCCTTAGGCTAGAGCAGGTCCTACATTGACACAATTATTCATCTAATTTTTACATTCCATTTAGACCTTACACTCGTGTGTAGAGCTAACTATTTAACTTCTCAATCGCTGAAAAAAAATACATCATACAGACAAGGACGAAACAAAACACTCAGTCGTTGTTATTGGAATCGTTTGATTCTAGTCGAACCCTCATCTGAAGTATTCTTGATGCCAAGTCTCAATTAACTGAATCAATTAAGATCTGTACATGTAACTTACACCTTTTCAATGAATGCACTATTCGCCAAAGGAAAGAGACATGACTAATGCGAAACTGAGCAACACTAACTGATTATTCTGGACTCACACGATGCAGTAACCAACGTCGATAGACTGTGTCAGTCTCAGGTATTAAGCTCTAAATATTCCTCCCGATTAAATGTGTGAGAAACAGCAACTGTCAAGTCCTCTTTCGTTCCTCTTCGCTCAAGTAGTCCATGTAGTTAGCAAATCGATGGTACAGTCGTCAGTTGCTTCCAATATGGCGTACTAAATGCCACACCTTTTATTAGGTCATACAAAAGCTTTCACTCGACCTATATAAACCACTGTAGCGGAGAACACTTCCTTTATCGTTTGAGTGAAGTTCGAAACAGAGAGCCATGTCCAAAGTCGAAAGAGGCTTGATTAATGTAATGTTAGATGGATATAGAGGGCGGATCGATCTTTTCATTATCTGATAAATGATAGGAAAGTTCCATCAGTCAATCCGTCCGTTTGTTGTTATTGTCGTTTAATATTGCATAGTTCTCATTGTGCATAAAATGAAAAATGTGAAAGTACTTGCAGCTGTTTCAGCAAACTTGTTTGAGCTTGTGTTTTTGATTCAGCAGAGCACGACATGAGTGTGCAATCGCTATAAACCAACTACACCAATTAAAGAACCATACCGTACTCGTAGGGAATTTTGATAACGGCGTGGCTTTTTATTATTATTATTTTTTGTTTTGCCGTTATTTTCGTCTCACCAAAGACAGTTCATGCGAAGCGGGAAACAGTAAGCAAAATCAATTAATTTTGACTCGCATTTTTTCCATGCCCCAAATAATGTTCCATTGACAATCTGTTTCAGGAGACATTTCCCTCTTCTCTGACACCTTATCATGATATGATTTATATAACTTGAGCCTTTAACTCTTTATGTGCCATGGTGGAAACCCCCTGTGTGCAACGTTATTCTGAGACAGAAGGGTAGTCATGTTTTGAGAAAGAATTTTGTTTTTCCAATTTGTATAACTTCTACAAATTCTGTTCAGATGGGCATAGTAGCAGGCAAAGATAAAGAGGAATGCCAAGCTTTGTTTCGATATGAATTGTATGACGAATCTATTTTCAATTTTTCTTTTGAATGACCACTTGCTACATTACTCTAAAGGCTTGACTATTGGACATAAAACCGTGACAGTAACTTAGAATGTACAAGCAAATCTAGTTGGGAACACCGCTTGATAGTCAATCACCACATAGACTGCAAGTCGTATATGAGAGGAACAAAAGCACGAGCAACGCTTTCATCGTGCCGCGGGATTAGCAGTGATTAGCCGATTTATCGATCGGTTTTGGCGGCTTTGTTTGTTGAGCAAAATATGCGAAATTGGCACGCCGTCGACTGAGTCAGACGTGCGAACGTGGCACATAAAGAGTTAATTACGTTCCATTTTAGCATAAGTTTGGAAAACGTAAGGTGAAACATCATACGAATGAGTAATTACAATTTGATTCAAAGTATTAAGCCACTACCAGTGCAGTTATGTCACATGAATAACTGAAACTGCCAATGCAATTGTGACCGTGCACCTCAAAACGAACATAAAGTCGCACACAATGATTTTGCGTGAGGAATGAAAATATTAAAGTGAAATGGGTCAACCTAGCCGAACTTGACTTTTTCATATTTTCTGAAAGAACGGGTCTTCTTTGACATTATACTAAAATTTGGTGTCAAAAAAACGGGCAGGAAAGTGTGTGTTTTTTTTTTTAGCAGTTTATTTCGAACATTTTGGTAGAATAGTGTGATTAGGTGTGTCTTTAGAATCCCTTTTTCATTTCTGAAAAACCTTGTCCACACTGTTCACTTTCAACTCTAATAACTTATGAAAGCATGGTGTTACTGCTTTGAAAGTTAGCATTAGATATATGGACAGATTGTATGAATGTGGCATGCTTAATTTCAGTTTAATCTGATAATCCCTTCACTGTTGTTACTCCGGTGGTTTACTTCCTGCTTTTTTGTCCCATTTATCGCACAGCCAGCACGGTTTGATAAAGATTAAGCGTTTGAATAGACACTGCACTTCAGAGCCTCTTTTCTCAGTTCACACTTTTCCTGAGTTTGTGCTTTTTTTCCAATATTTAAATAGGTTAGGAGATTCCACTTGATTTGAGTTATACATCATTTTAAACGTTAAGGTCCGCTCTTTCAGAATATGGTCTTAACTAAAAATTTATGTCTGGCCACTCTTTGTTTTGTGATGCAGGGTAACATATAGAAGGCGTTTTAACAATGTGCATTAAAATCAAAATTGTCCTTAGGCTAGAGCAGGCCCTATATTGACACAATTATTAATCTAATCTTTAGATTCCATTTTGACCTTACCCCGCTGAGGACGAGTCCCGAGTATACTCGGGCAGGTGTCTATGGGAATTGCGTGTTTTAGCAAAATCAAACCGTCCTCAACGGGTTACACTCGTCTGTAGGGCTAACTATTCAACTTGTCAATCGCTGAAAAAAAATACATCATACAGACAAGGACCAAACAAAACACTCAGTCGTTATTTGAAGCGTTTGATTCCAGTCGAACCCCAATCCCAAGTATTCTTGATGCCAAGTCTCAATTAACTGAATCAATTGAGATCTGTACATGTAACATACACCCTTTCAATGAATGCACTATTCGCCAAAGGAAAGAGACATGACTAATGCGAAACTGAGCAACACTAAATGACTTTTCTGGACTCACACGATGCAGTAACCAACGTCGATAGACTGTGTCAGTCTCAGGTATTAAGCTCTGAATATTCCTCTCAATTAAATGTGTGAGAACCAGCAACTGTCAAGTCCTCTTTCGTTCCTCTTCGCTCAAGTAGTCCATGCAGTTAGTAAATCGATGGTACAGTCGTCAGTTGCTTCCAATATGGCGTACTACATGCCACACCTTTTATTAGGTCATACAAAAGCTTTCACTCGACCTATATGAAACACTCGAGCTTTTCGCGGAGAACACTTTCATTACCGTTTGAGTTAAGTTCGAAACAGAGAGCCATGTCCAAAGTCCAAAGAGGCTTGATTAATGTAATGTTAGATGGATATAGAGGGCGGATTGATCTTTTCATTATCTGATAAATGATAGGAAAGTTCCATCAGTAAATCTGTCCGTTTGTTGTTATTGTCGTTTAATATAGGATATTTCTCATTGTGCATAAAATGAAAAATGTGAAAGTACTTGCAGCTGTTTCAACATACTTGTTTGAGTTTGTTTTTTTGGTTCAGCAGAGCGCGACATGAGTGTGCATTCGCTATAAACCGACTACACCAAAGAACCATACCGTACTCGTAGGGAATTTTGATCATGGCGTGGCTTTTTATTATTATTATTTTTTTTCTTGGCCGTTATTTTCGTCTCACAAAAGACAGTTCCTGCGAAGCGGGAAACAGTAACAGAAATCAATTAGTTTTGACGCGCAATTTTTTCCATGCCCCAAATAATGTTCCGTTGACAATCTGTTTCAGGAGACATTTTCCTCTTCTCTGACACCTTATCATGATATGATTTATATAACTTGAGCCTTTAACTCTTTATGTGCCATGGTTGAAACCCCCTGTGTGCAACGTTATTCTGAGACAGGAAGGTAGTCATGCTTTGAGAAAGAATTCTGTTTTTCCAATTTGTATAACTTCTACAAATTCTGTTCAGATGGGCAAAATAGCAGGCAATGTTAAAGAGGATTGCCAAGCTTTGTTTCGATATGAATTGTATGACGAATCTATTTTCAACTTTTCTTTTGAATGACCACTTGCTACATTACTCTAAAGGCTTGACTATTGGACATAAAACCGTGACAATGGGTGCTGTTTGTTATTCCGAAGGTTCGCTATTCCGAAGATTCGTTATTCCGAAGGTTCGTTAATCCGAAACACACAAATTCCCTATAAATAGAGGTTCGTTAATCCGAAAATGAAAAAGGGTCCGTTAATCCGAACATTTGTGGCGTTATTCCGAAGGTTCGTTAATCCGGAGATTTGTTAATCCGAAGATGAAATTCGGAAAAACGAACCTTCGGAATAACGAATCTTTGGACTAAAGAGCCTTCGGAATAACCAACCTTCGGAATAACGAGCTGTAACCACTTAGAATGTAGTTTCAAATACAGGATCTGGGACTAAAGGACTCAGATTTGGGAATGAATTACTGAGGCAGAAAGAGAAATTGCTAAGACAAAATAAACTGCTAGTATCTTTGGAATCATACAATTCTAGAAGACAATTTTGTTATCATTTGAAAGAGGAGATGTTGCTCTAAAACTTTCTCACAGAGTCAAGGGAGCGTTCTATGGAAGAAAAAACACGACTGACTCTTTTTTTCCATACTACACAAAAAATTATGATAATTTTTTGATGTATCAATTATTTTTGCAATATTCCAGGTTCAGATAGATATTATGGCAAACTGACTACATGACACGAAAGAACAAACATTTCTTGATATATGTAGTGTAGAAGTCAATTTAAAACAGTCAATAGTTTCAGAGATATGGCGGTTTTAAATTTCATTGTCAGTCCAGTTTCGAAACGTTCTGGCAATAGGTAAAAACCTCTGGCGCGTTAGGGGTTTTGGGCCTGGCACATTAAGAGTTAAGCCATTACCAGTGCAGTTATGTCACATGAATAACTGAAACTGCCAATTGCAATTGTGACCGTGCACCTCAAAACGAACATAAAGTCGCACACACTGATTTTGCGTGAGGACTGAAAATATTAAAGTGAAATGGGTCAACCCAGCCGAACTTGACTTTTTTTTTTTCATATTTTCTGAAAGAGCGGGTCTTCTTTTATATTATACTAAAATTTGGTATCAAAAACGGGCAGAAAAGTGTGTGTTTTTTTTTTCCTTTAGCAGTTTATCTCGAACATTTTGGTAGAATGGTGTGTCAAGGTGGGGTGCTGTTCGTTATTCCGAAGGTTCGCTATTCCGAAGGGTCGTTATTCCGAAGGTTCGTTAATCCGAAACACGCAATTCCCTATACCTAGAGGTTCGTTAATCCGAACATTTGTGGCGTTGTTCCGAAGGTTCGTTATTCCGAAGATTGGTTAATCCGAAAATGAAATTCGGAACAATGAACCTTCGGAATAACGAATCTTAGGAATAAAGAGCCTTCGGAATAACGAACCTTCGGAATAACGAGCTGTAACCGATCAGGTGTGTCTTTAGAATCCCTTTTTCATTTCTGAAAAACCTTGTCCACACTGTTCACTTTCAACTCTAATAACTTATGAAAGCATGGCGCTACTGCTTTGAAAGTTAGCATTATATATGGACAGAATGTATGAATGTGGCATACTTAATTTCAGTTTAATCTGATAATCCCTTCATTGTTGTTACTCTGGTGGTTTACTTCCTGTTTTTTGTCCCATTTATCGCACAGCCAGCACGGTTTGGTAAAGATTAAGCGTTTGAATAGACACTGCACTTCAGAGCCTCTTTTCTCAGTTCACACTTTTCCTGAGTTTGTGTTTTTTTTTTTCCAATATTTAAATAGGTTAAGAGAGTCCATTTGCTTTGAGTTATACATCATTTTAAAGCTTAAGGTCCGCCCTTTCAGAATATGGTCTTAACTAAAAATTCATGTCTGGCCACTCTTTGTTTGTTTTGTGGTGCAGGGTCACATATAGAAGGCGTTTTAACAATGTGCATTAAAATCAAAATTGTCCTTAGGCTAGAGCAAAATTGTCCTTAGGCTAATTATCCTTAGACATCATACAGACAAGGACAAGGACAAGACAGACAAGAAACAAAACACTCAATCGTTGTTATTGGAAGCGTTTGATTCCAGTCATGGGAGTTCTATTTCGTTGTCTTAAAATCAATTTCACGTTTGAGTGTTCAATTTTCAATTGCGAGCATTGCATTTTCCTTCTCGTGCATTCAAATTCACGCGATAGTCCTGTGATAGTCCCGATGAGCTTTTTTGGAGTGTTCAGTTTTATTTTCAGGCGATCAAGTTCCTACTTCGTGCAATCAATTTAATGGGGAATATGGAGTAGACTTTTTGTTAAGAACGGATACAGGACACACACAACCAATGAAGGTTTGCAAACCGTGTAATAATGATTGTTTATTAGGGTCCACATTTTTCTCTGTTCATGACTGTATTCTCTGTTTTTCATCCGAATAAATGTTGATTTCTAAGGTCCATTCAGCAGTGTATCCAAACAACACAACAAGAATCTAATCATATTTATTGTGATACTGCATGCTGACAATGCCCCAACACTAATCACAGAATACAATGCATTATTTTAAAGACAAACTGACACAGAATGATCTCACATAGTCCTGCAAAATTAAACCACTAGGTAAGCAATAAACAAACAAGACGTACACAATGTCCAGGTTATCAGTTTCAATGTAGTCGATTTTTTTTTTTTCACCGAAGGTGTCAACCCACGTTCGTATTATGCTCGTATGTAAGACTAGGCCTATACCGTATATACAGTGTCTAATGCATGTTTGTTTCATTCTGCATACGAGATGACTGAATAGCCCATATTCAGCTGCAGTAGCTTGTCTTCATGGGGTTCAGTTGGATGTTAGGTGGTACCAGTTCATCGGGTTAAACATCCATGCTCTTTGCGATGAATAGATGAAGTGCAGGGTTCTTGTACGTGCATTAGTTGTGACTCTATCACACATAGGACCTCCATATTATGTCCTATCCGAGGGACATGTGCCTGTATATTCCTTTTCGTGAAGTTCGAGTTCAAAATTGTTAATGAGCAGGACCGGTGGACCTCTACTGGAAAATAAATAATCTTCCTCATATATCCGAAACCCAAATATATTCGCAGTTATTAGATGTGGGGACGGGAGTCCGAGTGCGGAGACTGTCACCGCTGATTGCTTCTGTTCACTCTCGTCCTTCCTCTTGAGTGGCGAAAGCCCTACAGTGATCAGGATAGAGCTGTGTATCAGCTTATCATGTAAAGTCATCGTCATTGTGGGCGACTGCCTACTGTATGAAAACGAATAGAAAACTACATATATTATCTTGAGAAAATAATTTTCGTCAATCTTCCCTTTTCTTCAAGATACTAAATAAGGAAGTGTTACAAGGTAATTTCAAATTATTTGATGAATACTTTGACTGACCGCTGTTCACATTCGTAGATATCACTACCGCGCACATACTCACACACTCAAACAGACACACAGATACCCTAAGCTTAGATTTATTCACCACTCATTTTGTGTAACACATGACCGTGCACTTGTTATTTCCACCTAGCTTATATCCTTTTTTTATTGAAATCTGCCACCAAGATGACAGCACGTTTGTACCATTAAAAGATAATTATATGTGACCCTGCATCACAAAATCAACAAAAAGTCGCCAGACTGGATTTTTAGGGTAACGGCAGATTCTGAAATATCAGACTCTAAGCTTTAAAGTGATATGTGATTATAACTCAGTTTAAATGGACTCTCCAAACCTTCCAAATACTGGAAAGAAAGCACACACTCTGGAAAAGTATTAACTGAGAAAAGAGGCTCTAAAGTACACAGTCTATTCAAGCGCTTATTCTTTTTAATACCAAGCAGTGCTAGCTGTGCCATAAAAGGGACAAAACGTCTAATGTAAACCACCGGGAGCAACAACAATGAAGGGATTATCACATTAAAGCTGAAAATGAGCGTGTTTTATGAGCACATTCCGCCCATGATTAATGCTAACTTTCAAAGTAGCGTTATCCTTTCAAAAGTAACCTAGACTTGAAAGTGAAGAGTGCACAAGGGATTTCAAGAAATGAAAAGCAGCCTCTAGGACATAGCTGATCATACTACTCCCTCCCCCCCCCCCCCCCCACCTCCAGGCTTGTAGAAAAACTTCGAAAAACACACTTTTCCATTCATGTAAAGATCCCAAACTGAAGAATAATGTAGAAAAGGATGGCTCTTTCAGAAAATATTAAAAACTCAAGATTGACTCTGTTGAATCATTTTACCTTCCTGGAGACACGGAAAAAATTAAGGGATGTGTTGCGGCACATTTTGGTAAGTTTACCAAAATGTGCAGGACATTGACGGCACGTTTTGGGAACTTTCTGCTACACCACACTCATCACAAAAAACAAATTGTAAGTGCAGTTGGTTTTTGTCCCAACCGAATGAGTTCGGCAGCCTTAAGGCCGTGTCACACCGTTCCGGGCAAGCCACGTGGGCTTGTTGCCCAGCACGCAGGAAAATTATCTCGTCCGTAGTTGCCCGTAGCTGCGCACGCAAGTCCGATTTACCCACAGCCAAGTTTTGAGGAGCACCTTGCAGGCAACTCCCACGCAGGTACTTCGCAGTCCCCGTATGCGGTCAGCGCGGCCAAGATAATGACATTCTGTCATTTATGATGGACTTCTGCCATTCCTTCAGAGGAATTTCTGAATTATCAGCCTCCCCCCCCCCCCCCCCAGCCTGGCACGCAGGTCAGAAACAGAATACCCGCCAGAACATAAGTAGCACGGATACAACAAGTAAGATACATGCATAACTCGACCAAATTTTTTGTCCGCCCTCAGAAATTGTCCGGTAGCAGCTGGAAAATCCTGACACGCAACAAGCCCGCGTAGCTTGCCCGGAAAGATGTGACAAGGCCTTAACATGGTTACGGGTAAAGAGGATTTGCGTGTGCGCCTCCGGGTCACTACGGATGAGAACGTGCTAGGTACTGCTACGTACAGGTCATTTGCGGTGACCTCCGGGTAGTAAAAATTGTTCTTCGCAAGTCGCACGCGAGGCTTGCCCGGAAAGATGTGACACGGCCTGTAAGGGAAGTACCTGCGTTGGAGTTGTCTGCAAGGTGCTGCCGGTAAGTGTCTCCTACCAGTTGGTGTTCTGCGTGTATCCCCGCAACTCACTCGGAACATATTTTGAACAAAAACAAAAGTCGCCAGACATTAATTTTTAGTTAAGACCAAATTCTGAAAGAGAAGACTTTAAGCTTTAAAATGATGTTTAACTCAAATCAAATCGACTCTTCTAACCTATGTAAATATCGGAAAGAAAGCACAAACTCGGAATAAGTGTGGACTGAGAAAAGAGGCTCTGAAGTACAGTGTGTATTCCAGCGCTTAATCTTTACCAAGCAGTGCTAGCTGTGCGATGAATGGGACAAAAACAGGAAGTAAACCACGGGAGTAACAACAATGAAAGGATTATCGGCTTAAGCTGAAATTAAGCATGCCTCATTAACACATTCTGTCCATAATCAATGCCAACTTTCAAAGCAATAGCAGTATCTTTTCAAAAGTTATTAGAGTTGAAAGTGAAGAGTGTGTACAAGGTGTTTAAGAAATGAAAAAGGTACTCTAAAGAAGCACCTTATCACACCACTCTACCGAAAATGTTCGAAATAAACTGATAAAAAACACACTTTGCTGCCCGTTTTATGACATCAAATTTTAACATAATGTAAAAGAAGACTTGTTCTTTCAGAAAATATGAAAAAGTCAAGATCGGATAGGTTGACCATTCAACTTATTTTCAGTCCTCACGCAAAATCAATGTGTTCGTTTTGTGGTGCACGGTCACATATAAATTTTATATGAAGGGTTTGTTCGCAAAAACCGATAAGTCCATTTTTGAAGATTTTGAAGTACCGTCTCTGTCATAAAGTACAAAATAATACCTTTTAAATGATATACTGGTCACTACATATAAAGGTACATTTTTGAAGTTATGGTCAAAAGAAGCAACAATTTTCTTATTATTCTCTTTGTTTTTCTTGACGTTTAATCGCAAATATCTGCATTTGGCAAATATGGACTTATCGGTTTTTGCAAACAAACTCTTCATATATATATATATATATATATATATGAATACATAACACAATACATGCTCGCATATCCTCCTTTCGTTGCTTTCCCGCCACAATGTAAATGTTCCCACGTCCTACCACTTTGTTCATATCTTTTATGTGCACTTTGTCTATCTACGCCGCAGGGACAACGTTGCGAGTGTCATCCTATGTATCTATCTGGCCACGGTCCAGAGTAGGGTACCTCATTCTCTGATGAGAAATAGAAGCAGTGACCACGGTCCCCACCACCTTAGGCGCGAAAAGCATCGTCTTAAAAAAAAAAAAAATGACGAACACGTTGACAGCGAGAGGCTGGGATGCCAAATGC
This sequence comes from Diadema setosum, assembly GCA_033980235.1. Lineage (NCBI taxonomy): Eukaryota > Metazoa > Echinodermata > Echinoidea > Diadematoida > Diadematidae > Diadema > Diadema setosum. Next base: position 6,591,383 of record CM067070.1, on the reverse strand, counting down.
GTTCTCGACAATTCTTCGTCCACGGTAGAAACGGTAGTTGATGACCTTCTGTTGACGTCTCAGACTGAACGGCCTGTAGGTTTTCATAAACGTTGTCCTCAAGGGAAAAGCATCATCTGCCAGTAAGAAATAAGGCATTGGCCTTCCATCGTTTGGCAGTGGTACATGTATAGGATCTGGTAAGCCATAGGTATGGGCATTGGTATTGTCATTAGATATCTCAGCATCGGACTTGTGGCCTAGTCCCCGTACATCACACCAGAGGAACCTGTAATCCCCACCAACCAGGGTCATTTGCGCTTTATGTGCCACGTTCCCACGTCCAACTCAGTGGACGGCGTGCCAACTTCGCATTTTCTAAAATCTTTGTAGAGGTTGTATTGATTTGAAAAACAGAATGTTTCTCAAAGCATGTCTATGTTGGTGTCTCAGAATAATGTGGGCACGCAGGGGGTCTCCACCATGGCAAATGAAGAGTCAGAACAACGCTAAAGGAACCGTTATAATTGCGGTAAAGGCTCCTGGAATTCACTGCCTTTTTTTTTTTTTTTTGGCTATTTGCTTCCGTCTGAAGTCCTACGGCGTGGGGATTATTCCACTTTCTCTAAAATTGATCTGCGACATTAAGCCAGTCTTTCGAGATGAGATGACAAGACAACAAATCTTCCTTGTATTCATCGGCTACAGTATCGCACACTTTCGGTATGAAGTGACACATGGTTTCAGATGTCTTCCGGAGTTCATACGCTATGGGTGTGTATGCATCACCAGTGGCAAGGTATCGGAGATTTAGAGCCTGCTTGATGCCTGCAGGGAAAACACTTCTTAAATTTATAGTGTTCTTCTTCTGAATCCTGGGGGTCACATGCTGAAGAATCTCGTCCAATACGACTGGTGTCACACAAAGGTACCCCTTGAAAGAACGTACGTCTTCAACTCTTAGTTTTTGCGTAAGGGTATCTGGTACTGCCCAAACTGAAGTCTCCTTTCTACTGTAAACCATAGTCTCACCCACCATCTGTGATGTCTTCTACTCCCCCTGAGGGCCAGGACCAGTGCTAGCTGAGCTTCTCTCTCAGCTTGTATCTACAGCAGCAAGGCCAGGGGAATTCCGGCTTGTGTGACGCCTAGTAGTCAAGTGAGGAAAATTGTTGTTGCTGCTCGTGTTCGTGTTTATTTGCGCTTTTCAATCAGTCTGATTATCTGCGCCACGTCTTCTCCATACTAAGAGGAGTCCATGAAAGAGTCTATGAGTTCAGTTCGGTTGATCACGTCACGCTCACTCTGTTCTAGGTTTCAGCGTACCTTTCAGAAGTGGCAGTGTGTGAGATCAATGCTTTCCCTCCACCGGCCGTTAATAGTGCAGTACGTGCAGTGCATTCATAAAATATATACAAATACCTATAAATATTATATATACTTTTTTCCATTCTACTTTAAATAACTTATCCTTGTAAACTGCGTTTTAAAAAAAGCGTATTAGCACACAGAGTTTGCGTATTACTGATAAATACTAAAGTATCAATAACCATTTTTTTCTTAATTAAATCAATTATAAACGCTGTTTCTAAATACATGTACACACAAAAAGGTTAAAACCAGTAACGGGGAAAACTACACAAACTAATACAATAATGAAATAACAATTGACGACATTTTCATCTTTCATCAGTATTAAACTTGGACAATATCAAACATAAAGTATCACAGTATGCATGACCAAGACTTTCCGAAAATATGATGAGAAAGGAAGTATCACATCGTGACTGCATGCTCCTGGATCATCTTATCCTGCCAAGGCACTAAACCCGACTCGCTGCAGAAATAAATCAATAAATCAATAAATCAATAAATCAATAAACAATTCAATAGACAAGTAGATAAATAGGTCCCAGATTTTTAAAAAAAAATGATTGGGTCTTCCCTTTGAGGAAAAAAATACAACAGACACAAAAATAACTAATCAATCAGTTATTGACAAGGAAAGTCTTCAACGATTTTTGGAACACCAACAGAGATGGTGATTCCCTGATACTTTGAGGGAGCTGATTCCACAGGCTTGGAGCAGCTGCTGCGAAGGATCTGTCTCCTGTCCGAGTGAGAGTCCTAGGGACAGATAGTCGGGTTGGGTCTTGGCCTCACAGCATTCCTTGTGTTTCAGATTGGTGACGTGAACTTAGATTCAGGAGGTAAGGTGGGTCCAATTCTGAAGACATTTGTACGTGATTGACAAGATTTTGTAGATGGTTCGCTTTTGCACAGTTATCCAGTGTAATTGCTGAAGAAGAAAAGAGGCATGGCCAGCTCGGTTTTGAGCACGTTGAAGGCGCTGGACATTACTTGAAAAGTACCAGACAGGATGGGGGTAATTGAGGTAATGAACGTTGTCTCCGGGACAGCGTTCGCGTTGTGAGCGTCATCCTCTGTATTCACCTGGCAACGGTCCAGAATAGGGTACCAAATTCTGATAATGTGGTTGTGCAGGCTAAGAGAAGCGGTGACTACAGTTTTCACCACTTTAGGCGTTTGAAGCATCGTCTTTGAAAAGCATAGACAGCGAGAGGCTATAGGATGCCAAATGTGTTCTCGACAATTCTTCGTCCACAGGAGAGACGATAGTTGAAGACCTTCTTTTGACGTCTGAGATCGGATCGTCTGTACGGCTTCTTGCGCTGGCCTCATGGGGAAAGCTTTATCTGCCAGTGGGTACGAAATAAGGCATTGGCCTGCAGTCGTTTGGCAGTGCTGGTGGATCTGGGAAACTAATGGTTCAGGCGTGAGAGGGCAAGACAACACTTCTTCCTTGTATTCATCAGCGACAGTTAAAGATGGCACACTTTCGGGATGAAGTGGTATATGGATTCAGATGCCATCACGAAGTCATACGCTATGGATGTGTATGCATCACCAGTGGCAAGCTATCTAAGATTCACAGCCAGCTTGAGACCTGAAGGGAAAACACTTGTAAACTTAGTAATCTTCTTCATGGTGCTGGGGTTCACGTGCTGAAGAATCTCGTTATTAAAGAGGACTGCTGTCACACGCAGATACCTCTTCAGAAGACGTACGCGTGTACACTGTACGTCTTTAACTCGAAGTTCTTGCATGAGTGTCTCGTACTGGTCACACGGAAATCTCTCTTTTACTGTCAACCATGGTCTCACTCGCCGTTTGTGACGTCTCCTTCTCCTTCCCCTGATGGCCAGTGCCAGTGTTATAGCTGAGCATCTCTCTCAGCTTGAAACCGAAACAATAATAAAAGGCAAGGTGAATTCCGGCTGGTTTGACCTCCTTAACGGCCAGCAGTCAAGTGAGGACAATTCAAAGTCGGCGCCGAATTTATAACCTTGCATTTTTTCCTTATATTTTTAACATATCTAACTTATTTCATCGGAAAGTCATCCTAATTGTCCTTGTTCGTGATTTTACAACTCCTGGGGCCCGTTTCATAAAACTTTTAATTAGTGACAAGTTATCATAGATGTGACAAGCTACTGAAATCCTTGCGTCTTATTGGCCGAGAGCAAATTTGCCATATATGTGACAGTTGTCACTGATAACAAGTTTCATGAAACGGGCACCGTCATAAAAATATGGCACTTGCCACTGATAACAAGTTTCATGAAACGGGCCCCTGGTGTGATTCTGAATGTGTATGCGATGTTCGGCGACGATTAGCATGTTCTAGGTTATTTTGCGCCACCCATGAGTGACTCCTAAGACACACCTAGGAATGTCTACAAGCAATCCACAGAGATTGGTAGGAATATCCCCGGACTATAAACCGACTTGCACACTTTTTCCGCCTCTGAAGTGGGCAGCATGCCGAAATCACAGAATTTGTTTCCGCAAACCTGCCTAGTCCTAGTAGTGCCCATCAAAACTTATTAGATAAATTACTTTTATTACAAAAAAATGGTTATTCGTATTATTTGTGGCGTCCCGCCACGTTCCCATACAGAGCCATTATTTACTAAACATAAGATTTTAAAAATTAAAGATTTGTATTTTTTTCAATTTGGTAAGTTTATGTTTAATTACAATGCAGATGTACTTCCCAGTATTTTCAATTCAATGTTCCCACGGAACCAGTCTTTTCATGATTATCCCACTAGACAATCTGATGAGTTACATTTACCCCCCCCCCCCCCCAGAACTTTATTGGCTCAGAATACATTTATGTACACCCGTCCTAGATTTTGAAACTTAGTGAGCTGTGAAATAAAGAATGCCCCATCTTTGTATTCTTTTGAGCGCAAGTTGAGATCTTTTTTTTAGTAAATCCTCCCTGATATGTTTTTTTTTTTCCTTAGCTATAGGTTTCGTTAACCTCAGGGTTCATCATCCACCCACCAATCATTCAATCACTGAATTCATTATTACGTAAAGAAGTAGCAATCACAATCCTTGCCCAACTGCATGCAGCACCAAGTCTATGAAGCACATTCTCTACCATCCCCTGTTCCATTTCCCTTGTTAAGCGTGTAGGCATTCTCTCATTCTCGCTTTTTTTCTTTCTCTCCTTCCATACTTTTCATCTATTCTGGCAAGTTTTGTCATGTTGTTGTATCTCTTCTGTTTTGTCCCGTCCTGTAATTTATCATATTTGTCACAAGTGTTTGTAAATAAGTAATTCATAAGTTTTATGAGTGGTTCACATTCTCCAAGCTTTGCTTTTTAGTGGACTTCTCTATTCCTTCTTTTTCTTTTTTTTTTCAACTGAAGCGTGACTTTGTATCATTATTTTTTTTTTTTGCCAGAATGTGCTCTTATGTTTATTGACACCATTTATTAATTGCAAAGGCAAATGTTCTTTGTTTATGATGTGAAACCTGATTTATCTTGTGTTATGTTTTTGTTGAAAAAGAAAAAAAAAAAGAAGAATGAAAATAAATCCATTGAAGTGAATTGAATTGAACTGAATTGAACTGAATTGAATAGTCTTGTCGGGGCTCTAGTGGACGGCAGCCCGAAAGGAACTCCTTCAGGGTTCCGTTTGACTTTAATACCCACAAATCACAGACCAAACTAGAACCTAACCTGTTTGAAGAATGAATGAATGGACGTAAAAAGTATGGGAGCATCAAGAGCAAGTATCGATGACAAAGGTTTCAACGACAAATCTCAACTAAAGCTAGAAATGTGCGATTCATAAAAAAAAAAAGAATTAATGCCTGTCTGAGCCGGAATCTCTGCGCGATGCTTTCGAAGCTCACTAAAAACAAGGTAAGGACTTTAATAAATTACATTTATTGACAATGAAAGTCACATATAAAGTGCCCTTCATGAATGAATAACAACTCCTAAAAGTACGCAAGGTGATCTCTGTCGTGTCTATCAGGGACGGCAGAAGGCACGGGGGTGGGAGGGGTGGGGGCAGGAGAATTGCCTTTGTAATCTTTGTGGTTTTCGTTTCCATTATATTTTCTTTTATATTTTACATGATGTATCCTGCTTTATTTTGAGGAACCTTTTCATGATATTTAATATTCAATACAACGCAAAAGATGCAAAATTACAATGATTAGATAGTCCAATTGTCCAGAGGAACCTGTAATCCCCACCAACCAGGGCCATTTGCGCTTTATGCGCCACGTTCCCACGTCCAACTCAGTCGACGGCGTGCCAACTTCGCATTTTCTAAAATCTTTGTAGAGGTTGTTTGATTTGAAAAACAAAATGTTCCTCAAAGCATGTCTATGTTGGTGTCTCAGAATAATGTGGACACGCAGGGGGTTTCCACCACGGCAAATGAAGAGTCAGAACAACGCTAAAGGAACCGTTGTAATTGCGGTAAAGGCTCTTTTTTTTTTCTTTTTTGCTATTTGCTTCCGTCTGAAGTCCCTACGGCGTAGGGATTATTCCACTTTCTCTAAAATTGATCTGCGACATTAAGCCAGTCTTTCGAGATGAGATGACAAGACAACAAATCTTCCTTGTATTCATCGGCTACAGTATCGCATACTTTCGGTATGAAGTGACACATGGTTTCAGATGCCTTCCGGAATTCATACGCTGTGGGTGTGTATGCATCACCAGTCGCAAGGTATCGGGGAGTTAGAGCCTGCTTGATGCCTGCAGGGAAAACACTTCTTAAATTAGTGTTCTTCTTTTGAATCCTGGGGTCACATGTTGAAGAATCTCGTCGAACACGACTGGTGTCACACAAAGGTACCCCTTGAAAGAACGTACGTCTTCAACTCAAGTTTTTGCATAAGGGTATCTGGTACTGCCCAAACTGAAGTCTCCTTTCTACTGTAAACCATGGTCTCACCCATCATCTGTGATGTCTTATTCTACTCCCCCTGAGGGCCAGGACAGTCCTAGCTGAGCTTCTCTCTCAGCTTGTATCTACAGCAGCAAGGCCAGGGGAATTCCGGCTGGTGTAATGGCTAGTAGTCAAGTGAGGAAAATTGTTGTTGCTGCTCGTGTTCGTGTTTATTTGCGCTTTTCAATCAGTCTGATTATCTGCTCCAGGTCTTCTCCATACTAAGAGGAGTCCATGAAAGAGTCTATGAGTTCAGTTCGGTTGATCACGTCACGCCCACTCTGTTCCGGGTTTCGGCTTACCTTTCAGAAGTGGCAGTGTGTGAGATCAATCCTTTCCCTCCACCGGCCGTTAATAGTGCAGTACGTGCAGTGCATAGATAACGCATTATACAAATATCTATAAATATAATATAATTTTTTTTTTTCCATTCTACTTTAGATAACTTATCCTTGTAAACTGCATTTTAAAAAAGCGTATAAACACACAGAATTTGCGTATTACTGATAAATACTAACGTATCAATAACCATGTTTTTTTTTATTACATCAATTATAAACGCTGTTTCTAAATACACACACAAGGGTTACAACCAGTAACATTGAAAATTACACAAACTAATACAATAATGAAATGACGACATTTTTATCTTTCAACCTCAGTATTAATCTTTGACAATATCAAACATAAAGTATCACAGTATGCATGACTAAGAAAAATTAAAGATTTGTATTTTTTTTTTTCAACTTGGTCAGTTTATGCCCCATCTTTGTATACTTTTAAGCGCAAGTTGAGATCTTTTTAAGTAAATCCTCCCTGATATGTTTTTTTTTTTCCTTAGCTATAGGTTTCGTTAACCTCAGGGTTCATCATCCACCCACCAATCATTCAATCACTGAATTCATTATTACGTAAAGAAGTAGCCATCACAATCCTTGCCCAGCTGCAAGCAGCACCAAGTCTTCATAGACTTGGTGCTGCTTGCAGCTGGGCAAGGATTGTGATGGCTACATTCTCTACCATCCCCTGTTCCATTTCCCTTGTTAAGCGTGTAGGCATTCTCTCATTCTCGCTTTTTTTTTTCTTTCTCTCCTTCCATACTTTTCATCTATTCTGGCAAGTTGTGTCATGTTGTTGTATCTCTTCTGTTTTGTCCCGTCCTGTCGTTTATCATATTTGTCATAAGTGTTTGTAAATAAGTAATTCATAAGTTTTATGAGTGGTTCACAATCTACAAGCTTTGCTTTTTAGTGGACCTCTCTATTCTTTCTTTTTTTTTTCAACTGAAGCGTGACTTTGTATTATTATCTTCTTTTTTTTTTTGCCAGAATGTGCTCTTATCTTTATTGACACCATTTTATTAATTGCAAAGGCAAATGTTCTTTGTTTATGATGTGAAACCTGATTTATCTTGTGTTATGTTTTTGTTGAAAAAGAAAAAAAAAGAATGAAAATAAATGCATTGAATTGAATGGAATGGAATTGAATTGATTGAATTGAATAGTCTTGTCGGGGCTCTAGTGGACGGCAGCCCGAAAGGAACTCCTTCAGGGTTACGTTTGACTTACCCACAAATCACAGACCAAACTAGAACCTAACCTGTTTGAAGAATGAATGAATTGACGTAAAAAGTCTGGGAGCATCAAGAGCAAGTATCGATGACAAAGGTTTCAACAACAAATCTCAACTAAAGCTAGAAATGTGCGATTCATAACAAAGGACTTAATGCCTGTCTGAGCCGGAATCTCTGCGTGATGCTTTCGAAGCTCACTAAAAACAAGGTAAGGACTTTAATAAATTACATTTATTGACAATGAAAGTCACATAAAAGTGCCCTTCATGAATGAATAACTCCTAAAAGTACGCAAGGTGATCTCTGTCGTGTCTATCAGGGACGGCAGAAGGCACGGGGTGGGAGGGGTGGGGGGGGGGGGGGGGCAGGAGAATTGCCTTTGTTATCTTTGTGGTTTTCGTTTCCATTATATTTTCTTTTATATTTTACATGATGTATCCTGTAAGGACAACAACAAGCAGTTTTGATATACCAGAGGATTGTTTCTGTTTTGTTTTTGCTTTAGAGGGGTGGACGTATAGATAGGCAACTGACTTGAAAAACAGCACTAGTGACAATATCAGTCCCCTATTAACAAAAAACTCTTGTCTTCTCATTTGGCCAATACATACATACATACATTTGGCAAATATATTTGTGTAAAAAAAAAAAGATAAAAAGTTATCCATATGCATTTATACCTTTCTTTTTCTCCCTAAAGAAAACACTACAAAGCCTTCCTTTTACCTCACGAAAAGACGAAACATTTTTTTTTTTTTGCTCTGCTTTATTTTTAGGAACCTTTTCCTCATACTCAATATTCAATACAACGCTTTTCAATTCGGTTTATGTTACCTGAAATTCGTATACCTTTATCAGACATTTCACCTACAGAATGATGCAAAATTACAATGATTAGATAGTCCTTTTTTTCTGCATAACTTCCGCTTTTCAGTACATCACAGTGTTACGTCACCACAATGTCTGTATCTGTCAACATTGGAAAGTGAGCGTGCGATGGCTCTTCTTCTTAGTAAATTGCCTTGTCAATAATGTTTTGCCATAAAACGTGGCCTTGCAGGGTGCATCGCATCAAAACCAACAAAAATTCACCACATATTGATATTTTAATCACGGGGAGACAACAGATTTTAAGCTTTAAAATGAAGTATAACTCAATTGAAGACGACTCTCCTAACCTATCCATAAGACTGGACAAGTGTGTACTGAGAAAAGAGGTTCTAAAGTATAGGGACTATCCAAGTGCTTAATCGTAGTACCGGGCCGTGCTCTGTGCAATGAACGAGACCGAAAAAAGAACAAAACAAAACAAAAAACAAAACAAAACAAAAGAAAAGCAGGTTGCAAAACTCCATTGCAGCAACAACGAAAGAATTATCAGATTAAACTGAAATTGATCATGCTTAATAACATATTCCATTCATGACTAGTACAAAATTTCAAAGCAGTAACATAATCATTTCAGAAGTTACTTGAAGCTAAAAGTGGAGAGTGTGTGAAGGATTTTAAGAAATGAAAAAGGGACTCCGACATCCCCCTTATCACACTTTTAAAACATAAGTGCACGAAAAAAATCCTTAAAGTACAATTTCCATTTTATTTTGTGATCCAAACTTTTAAAAAATGTAGGAAAAGAATCACTCATTTAGAAAATATGGAAAATCTAGGATTGACTTGATGCGACTTGATTAACTTGAAAGACTTAACGTCCAAGGACAATGATTTAGTACACTTTAATTACTACAAAAGCGATATTTTTTGCAATAATTTGGGAATCACCTAATATTTTGTTTCTCTCTCTATCTTACTCTCACGTTGCTTTTTTCTTTTTGTTTTCCTTTTTTTTTTGGGGGGGGGGGACGAAAGAAAAAGCACTTTTAATTAATTAGCGTTGCCAATGGTATTCATAGACATATGACAGCATAAAATGAAAGAAAAGTACAAAAGGTCACCAGGACAATCCCTCCCCCCCCCCCCACACACAAACACACTTCTGCCGTCCTTGATAAATCCGATAGATCTCACCTTGCGTCCTTTTAGGAGTAGTTATTCATTCATGAAGAGGGCTGCAATAGACTTTCATTGTCCATTAATGAAATTGATCATAGTGTCCTTATCGCCTTTTGAGTGGTATTAGAAAACGTCTCGTAGGAATCACAACGCACACAGGCATTATTCGTTAGCATCAATCACCTATTTCTCACAATAGTTGAAATTAGCTGCGGAAAGCAGCAGCTGGCGACTGAAACGGTTGCCATGGATTAGTCTGGGTCCTTGACGCTCCTTCAAAGTGTCCTTACGGAGTTTTACTTTTTTTGTTTTCAGTTACTTATTTATTCGTTAATTCATCTATTCATGCACTCATCCATTCACCCAACAACACCCAACAAAGCGTGACAAGATGAAACTGTTGATGCAAATCTGATAGTGATTAAACAAAACAGTTTATAACCAACTGAACAACGACAAGGTAAAATACCTGGGATTGGATGCAAAAGATTCTGTTCTGTGCGGTTCTGCGCATAGCGATTATAGGTGTAGGCGGGGCGGCCAGGAGGATATCCCTCGCACCAGAGTGTCACATAAGCAAAAATCGGAATAGAACTGACAGTAAACCCGAGTAAACTGCCGAGATTAATTCTTAAGCAACTTAATTCTGAGCAAGGACTTTTAGATTCCGTGTCTGTTTGCTTGCTCGCTTTGTTTGTTTGTTTGTTTGTTTGTTTTTATTTCTTTTCGCTCAAATGTACTGGTAGCTGCCCAGTGACATCCCTCGCTACTAAAACGGCAGAACAATATAAGGCTTTTCGGTAGCGGTGTAATTGCTCCTAAATCGACAACGCCCAGCTGTTCCGCGGCGACAAAGGGTATTTGTAAGACGGTCCGACAGAAAGACAGCGAAAATGGTAAGCCCTCCGCCTCTTTTTTTTTTCTTCTTTCCCTGCATTTAGAGTGCGTTTCGATTTTTTTTTTCGGCGGTTGAGAGCCTAAAGTGTAGTTGTATATGTCAAAATAACAACCATTGCTTTGATTTTAAGTGTTTGTCAGTTATGTTCTTTTAAATGTAATATTGTAAGGTTTCGATGTTGCAAAAAGTAAGCTTAATCCTGTAACAGCTTAAAATCAATTCACTGTTATCAACTATTAGATGATAAAATATGAAGCTCTTCAAAATTGTTTGTTTTTCCTTGACAATACAAAATGAGCGAAATTAATCGTTATCCTTTATATACAGGATTGTCTCAGTCTGTAATAATCCACAAAATTTTATTGTCTGCGAGGAGAAAAAGGGAGATTCTATAAAGCAATACTCGAGAATAGTATTACATGTATCAAGAAATGAGAAAAATAATGTTCTTTCCCGCTGCCCCATCTTAGATTTTTTTTCCAGAAAAAAAAAACTTGCTGATTATTCTTGAAGAGGGTCTAACTCATTTTTTTGAAATAGAAAGCATCATTTTAATAACATTTTCTGAAAACATGTTTTGGTATTAATAGAAAGCAAAGGGATTGTATCACTTTGACTAATCGTGTGTGTTTTTAATGATATCATAAATTCACTTGTCTTGTGCAATGTCATCTTATAACTATGTAAAGTATGGCTCGTCCAATTTCTAAAACTTTTAATTTCCTCATCTTTATTTTGTCGTTTGTTTCACCAGGCATCACTGTGTTCTGTCGACTTGTGCAAAATGTTTGCATTGGTTTCGTGTGCAACTGTGGCTTTAGGTGTGTAGATGATCAATCAAATACCTGAATATAAAAACGACCCAAGTCGAAATTTGGCTTTCGTCTTTGGAGACCCTTTACGAAGTCATACAAAGATAGATAATCAGTCACATGAATATTATACATCCAAATTTGTATAACAACATCCCAATAACTAAAAAAACTTAAAACATTAGGAAATTATTTCATATTTCTATATTTTTACATTTTCTGTAATGGACTTGGGTTGTTTTTATATTCACGTATTCAATTACTTGTAGTGAACCAGAGAAAATGAATGATATAGATCAGTGGATGAATAATGATATCAATTTAACAAATGAATGTTGTTCCAGTTAAGAATAAATCACGGGTTACAATGCTAGGCTTGTATAGTTTCTTTCTCGTGCATGTATATGTGTTCAAAATAATTATACCGATCGAGTGTACTCACTCAGATTGAAAAAAAAAAAGAAACAACACCCGAAATTAATTGCACCCTTTACACCCTGCCCCCCCCCCCCCCAAAAAAAAAAAAAAAATCTCACAAACTTATAAAGCCCAAGGGGGTACATTGTGTCCCTACAATATTTCATTTGCCACTCCTTCGCCCTTAATCCAATTTTGACCAAATACGAGGACTTAAAGTCAAATCTTTTTGCAAAAATTTTGATATATAATTTTGCTATGTTTGATATTGTTGGGTGCCATGACAACCGTAAAGTGATAAACATGTCACTAAGATTTTGCTTCTTTTTCTGTTTAAATTTTAATTAAAAGTATAATATTGAATAAAATGTGTGTTTCTTGGCTTCAGTTTGCTCAGTGAAGAATCAAACTATGAAGGCACTATGATTGTGAATGATCCTAAATTGTTTTTTTCTTATCATTTACCTTGTTTTATGTGACATAGGCATCAAACAATATACTATAGGTATTATTGGGAAAAATACAGTATTTTCCAAAGATCACCTTTTTATTTCGTGTCATGAGTATTGTCCCCACGTGGTGATCATGAGAAATTTCAACTATAACCAAGTAATGAAGCTTAACTAGCATATCGTTTGTGGCATATATGAAAATGATCGCTTTATGATTAGACATATACTAATAAACTGGAAATAAAGAAAATAGAGAAAAAAATGATATTATTTCCTAAGAATTTTTTTTTTTTGGTAATCAGCGCTCTCCATAAGTGATATTATGAAAGTTCAAATATAGGTTAATTTACAGTTTGAGTTGTTCTACCTACACGTGTGTAGAATATGACGGTGATACATAAATAATACCAACGATATATATATATATATATATATATATATATATATATATATATGCTCGTCCCCCGGTCCCCCTTTTGGGGATGGGAATTAAAAGGTAAAGATAGGTTGGGTTATATAGGATAATTCTCAGATTTACTGGCTGTTTGAAATTAACTGCCATTGAACTGTAAAACTTTCACATTTACTAATAAGGAGAATACATAATTTTGGTTGTTTTCGTGTGCTTTTGACTATTAATAAGCAATTCTTGGACACGCGGCCCTACCAGTACCATTCTGTAAAAATGACTACAGTGCAAGTTACCCACACCCAAGGCGAAGTCCATGTAGGGTGATATCATTCGGTGGTCGCGACATCGAACTCCTACCAAAAGTTGTACCCAAGACCACACCCTTCAACATTGGAAGGAGCTTGTGGATGGAATATCAGCTGCCGGACTCCGCTGACTTCAAATATGAACATATCTTCTGTCGTACACCACGTAAGGACCTATGTTTTTCAAGAACGTATTGCCAAATTTTGGACTTGTGTGAGTGTGTGTAAAGCTACGTGTGTGTGTGTGTGTGTGTGTGTGTGTGTTTGTTGTTGTTGTTGTTGTTTGGTCTGTGGTTTTCTTGACAGATTTATGAATGCACTGAGTGTTTTTTCCCCTGTAAGTACCCCAAAACATTGTTTCAATTGAAAAAAAAAATGAACATGTCCAGTTTCAACTAAAGCAAAATGATTTAAACATGTTTGTTTTCAATAAGAATGACAGAAAAAAAATTGTAGTAGTTGGACAAAATATTGATCAAAACAATACATGCTCACATAAATGATCACCAGCATATTATTAATGGCATATTAGACTACACTGCACGTCAACTCATTATTTTGAATATGAATAATCCCTGTATGTAAGTGTCGTTGTGTTTAGGGTTTCGACTGAAATAATGAGCTCCATTTTGCATAGAGGTGAAATAGGATTTTACGAGAGAAATAATACATCCTAAATGTGTGTATGTATGTGTGTGTGTGTGTGTGTGTTTTATCATCGCATGACCTCACACTAAAACACTGCCATGTAGTCTAGCCTGTAAAAGGCTACAGTATTGATTTGTTTGAGAAAGGGATTCAGTTGGCCCCCCCTTTTTTTAGTGAAATATTTAGATACCTCTTATATGAAATAAAAACAGCATACCATTATAAGAGAAATTAAAAGTGCATGTGATTGAAATCGGCTTTGAAATGGCTGATGTGATCTATAATAAACAAAGGAAAACAAAGTCCTGATAAAAGGTAGGTCCCACCTTTTATTAGGTCCTCTTTGTTTTTGGATATGGCAGCCACTTTTAAAATAACAAACCAGTTTTCATTGAATAATATATATTTTAATTCTCCGAGAATCCCACGATGTTGAATATTCCATTCTCTCTCTTTCTCTCATATATATATATATATATATATATATACTTATATTATTTCTTATGACATGACAAAGGGATTAACCCTGTATCCGCATATCAACCAAAGTTGATAAATCATACCTTCAAAATGTTACTTACAATGATTCCAAGCGAGAGAGAGGCAGTCTCTAAGAAAATGCAAGTGGAAGTAAAATGATCATTTTTTTTAAATCAAACTCTTTTCATTTCATTTCATTTCATTTCAAACACTTGTTATTATCTTTCAAATAACTTACTATGTTTTTTTCTTAAAGACGTTTAGCATAATTGATACTAGTTCCCATCAAGTTAAAGTTACAAGACATCGTTTTCCACGAAGGCGTCTAATAACTGATCCACTTTATATTTTCTGGTCGACTTGTTGAAAGAACTTTTTTTTTTCTGTTTTGCTTGCATTGATTTCCTCATTCATTTGGGGGCGCTGTGGCATCTATAGTGGATAAGATTTCCGACTCCTGATTGGAGGACCTGAGTAAATTCGAATCCCACCCAGTGCTGACGTCCTTGAATAAGATTTTTTTTTTCTTTCTTTTGCCCAGTATGTCCTCGACCAAGGTGTATAAATTTGTATACCTGGCAACGCTAGGGTAATAGTGATAGTAGCAGGGCCCTTTGGTAGAGCAGCTAGTAATAACACTGAAGAAGCTACCCTGGGCAAATAAGACCTTATTGTTATTGTTATTGTATTTGCTATTGTTATTGTTATTGGTATTGTTATTGTTTTTGTTATTACTCTATTGGATGACTTTACATTTTGCTCTCTTTCTTCAACTGCTCTACAGATTGCATAGATAATCCTTGTTATAAGGGTGATTGTCTGGAGACAAGGGCTAGCTACATTTGCGATTGTCCTGATCAGTACTCGGGCCGACACTGTGAGATATGTGAGTTATTGATTTACTGACGTTACCTTATTGTGTGTGTGTTTGTGTGTTTATAATGCAATCCCCAAATCACAAGTTATAATCTAAATTATATCGTACCCGACATAAATGAATCTAAAGTATTATAATATAATATGTACCGCATGGGCTTGATCATTCAATTATGCAGGTGTGATGTTATACTACAGCTTGATGACTCAACACTGCATTGTTGTGCACTTTAGCTTCTCTCTCTTGATTAGTTCGATTCAGGTGCTTGAAAATCAAACCCAAGTGATAACAAATTTAATACTCATACTGTGTTGTTAGATTTTTGTTCATAATCTTAAATTCATACTTATCTTTCATAGAATACTCTTTTCTGTTTTTATTTTCACCAGTAAATCACCGACAGTAAAAATGAACCAATTCGTGTAAAGGAATTGAAAGGAATTCAATTTTGCAAAAGTTTTCCATCTAAATATTTCAGGATAGCATCACTTCAGCGACATCTTGATTCCTTGTAGTATATCACATACAAGCGTCTACGGTCACCAATACCCTTAGGAACTGTTACGAATGCCGCGAGCATGGTAAAAATCTTATACCGTTTCGTAAGATCTTCTTTGGAAAAAAAAAAACAAAAGAAAAAGTACAAAAACCAGAGTTCATAGACCATCAAACCGGTCGTAAGTTCGCAGCCTGATCGATGATCTTGTCCAAGTCCCTATTTTTTTTTTTCACATCGTATGTTACTCATTTTCGTAAAGGCGTCCGTACAAACGTCGTAAAAACATGAAAAAAAAAAACCGCACACACACACACCAGGATTTTGTAGATTGTGTAGGTTTGCTAGACTTTTCTATTAAAAGCCTCAATTTCTTGAGATGATAGTGAGAATGCCTTAAGTTGTTTGCAGAGGGCTCCTCCGCCGTTCGTTAGGTAAGGCTTACAAACGGAGATTATATGTAACCGGGGGGCCAAAAGCTAAAAACAGAGGTCGAGTTGCTCTCTCTCTACAAACTAAGTAGACCATGCTTATTTTCAAGTTTTTATTGTAACAAACAACATTCCACTGGTCTACCTCAAAAAATTTGTTGCGAAAGCCTCCAAATCCAAGATGGCGTCCAAGATGGCCGCCATATTTACTGAATTTGTTATTTAAATGATAGAATTCGATAGAAACATCAGATTTCAACAAATGTGATGTCATATGAAAGAGAATACAATTTTCTACAAGTTGATACCATTTTTGTGGGTTATTGTGATAACTGGATTGAGATTTTAAGGAAAAAGCACTCATTTTTTGATATTTTTCTGAAAAAAGGAAAGTCATGAAAATGCTTGATTCAGCATAAATCAGAGAAAGACCAAAGAATTATCTTGAAACGTTTCAAGAATTTTGTCTGACATATAATTAATATTTGGAGAAAAGTAGGGGTCAGTACCATTTTCGGTTCAGGAGTTATAATGTCTCAAACTTGAAAAGTCACTATGTAAAAATGGCCACTTTAGTTGTGACAAGACCTTGTTGGTTGTAAAAAAAGCCTGCGCGCGCCAAGACTACTACACGCACCACTGGCACTGGCGCTTGTAGCAGTGCCAGTGGTGCGTGTAGTAGTCTTGGCAAACGCAGACTTTTTCTTTGACAAACAAGGGTTTGTACCTGCAAACTCACTTTTCATACCAAGTGGTAGCTCAGGTGAAACTGATCGCTATTTTTTCAAAGTAGATTGTTCTGAAGCAGATGAGATGAAGCCAAAAACATTTCAAATAGAGGTAATAGCTTGAAACTTGGCAACAATCTTGTTATAGATAGTTTAAGACAGAATTTAGATCAACCGCTCAAAAAAAAAAATATCAAGATGACAGCCATCAAAGTTGACATAGTGCATTGTAAATGTATTATTTCGATTTTGATACAATTTTGTCTGTTGCGCTATCTTAAACCGTCTTAGGTTTTTATGGACACATTTTTAGAACCAGTGATATTCTACTCCCCGAAAAAGAAAAAAAAAATCGAGTGGAAGTTTTTACTTTTGATGTGAGGAGTGAATAACAGAAAACGATGAATTTAGAGTGAAATTGGAGTGACTTTTGAGTGAAAATGTTCATTTTCACTCATTTTAGAGTGACCTTAGGCAGGGCCCCACACAATCTTTTATTTTTGGTGGCCCAAAGGCAAATATCCGACCTTTTTTGGTGGCCCGATCAGGCCACCAAATTCTTCATTTCTGACATTTTGGTGGCCCGACGTGCGTTTTTGGTGGCCCTGGGCCACCGGACCACCGTTAGTGTCAAGCCCTGCCTTAGGGATCACTCGTCACTCTTCGAGTGATCCCCGAGGTCACTCTAAAATGAATGAAAATGAACATTTTCACTCTCGAGTGATCCTGATATCTATATTATGGGAAAGCATCTACCAATGGCATAAGTTCAGATCAATTGTGACACTATAACCCACATGAAATCAGCCTAAAAACAATGTAAGAAAAATCTGATAACAGTAAATACAGTTTCAGCATGCTTATTTGTAAATGTGAATATACAGCACGAATAATCAATTTGGACAATTTTATTCGAACAATATGTGACCCTGCACCTCAAAACAAACAAAAAGTCGCCAGACATAAATTTTTAGTTAAGACCGTATTCTGAAAGGACAGACTTTAAGCTTTAAAATGATGTATAACTCAAATCAAATGGACCCTCCTAACCTATCCAAATATTGGAAAGAAATCACAAACTCAGGTAAAGTGTGAACTGAGAAAAGAGGCTCTGAAGTACAGTGTCTATTCAAGCGCTTAATCTTTACCAAACCGTGCTGGCTGTGCGATGAATGGGACAAAAAACAGGAAGTAAACCACCAGAGTAACAACAATGAAGGAATTATCAGATTATACTGAAATTAAATATGCCTCATTAACACATTCTTTCCATAATTTATATCAATTTTCAAAGCAGTAGTCCTATCCTTTCAAAAGTTATTAGAGTTGAAAGTGAAGAGTGTGGACAAGGTTTTTCAGAAATGAAAAAGGGATTCTAAAGACACACCTAATCACACTATTCTACCAAAAATGTTCGAGATAAACTGCTAAAAAAACACACTTTCCTGCCCGTTTTATGTTACCAAATTTTAGCATAATATAACAGAAGACCCGATCTTTCAGAAAATATGAAAAAGTCAAGTTCGGCTAGGTTGACCCATTTCACTTATTTTCAGTCCTCACGCAAAATCAGTGTGTGCGACTTTATGTTCGTTTTGAGGTGCACGGTCACATATATACTGAAAAAGTAATTTCGCACAACACATTCAAGAGCAAAGTTGAGAAATTGCCGCCATGTCGTTTTTTTTTCTTTTTTTTTTTGGGGGGGGGGGGGTTCGGATCAGAAGGGCTTTCAAGGACATCTGCGGATCAGACATTATTACACAAATTATACCATCATCATTCACGTTTCTACAACAGCAGAGTCGTAAAAAGCATATCTGTGATACAGAAGCATTTCTTTTTTTATCAAAGATTGGGCCTTACCCAAACACTGGAATGAGCTCCACCCCCCTCCCCCCCCCCAAAAAAAAAGACCCTCACTATGGTTTACACTAGTACAATATCGTTCGGATGTATAGAAACATGATTGTAATAGACAGCAATATAAGAAGATTGAACAAAATATATCAAATTATAAGTTATAAGTTGAGATTTAACTTTCACGCAACACACTGAAGGTATTGTTTACCATTGGGAGAGATATCACATTCGATTTATATGTGCAGGTTAGTTGTATCACAAAACATTCTACCATGTAAAAAAATTATAAGAAAGCCTAAAACATACGGATATAACACCATTTCTTTTCAAGAAACCATAACCATGATAACTGTTAACAATTTAGTATATGAAAAGACATGCTTATCAGATCTATTTAGTATATCTAACAATATTTAGCATTAATTATACTGATTTAAGTTTGTACATTAGTTGTTCTATCCCTAACTCACAGTTTAGAACTAGTTTGAGGAATTAAGTAAAGCTGGGTTTTTGTTTTACGTGCACTAATGGTAAATAATGCCTTGAACGACAACCTCGATTAATTACCGCCATCTTGAATTTTGTGTGGATACTATTTTTATCGCCAAATATTACACATTGGCAAAATTTGTGCCAAATTCCAAGCTCCTATCTCTTTTTGGAAAATACTTTCTGTTCAATCTTATCCGCCTCAGAACAATCTACTATGATGAAATGCTACAGTAATAGCGACCAGCGTCACCTACCACTTGGCATGAAAAGTTAGTTTGCAGGTACTTGCAAGTCACTAGACCATAACAATATTACCTGTGACCATATAAACACATTGTATGCAAAATTTATAATGCATAAATATATTTTTTTAAGTTTTAGATGTTAACTTGTCAACAGTGTATGATATTGCCTATAATTCCAGAAATATGAATTATGTCTCAATCTCAGTAAATCTCAATCTCAATCGCAGGTTTCAAAACAATTCTTCAGTTCTTCTTTGATAAATATTAAATCATGCATTTTCACATTTCTTCCTTTTTTCAAAACAGTATAAAAATATGTATCCCCCCCCCCAAAAAAAAAAGAGAAGCAAACAACACCCCCTCCCCCAGTTTATCACAATACACAGCTAAAGTGGTATCAACTTTTAGGAAGTTTTGCTCTCCTTCATATGACATCAAATTTGTTGCAATCTAATGTCTCTATCAAATTTTATGTTTGAAATGTTAAATTCAATAAAAATGGCGGCCCTATTGGACCGCATCTGTACTTTGGAGGTTTTTGCAACAAATCTACTGAGGTGTACTTACGGAACATTGCTTAGTATACTTAATATTATGTGTGGTCTTGTTTATAGAGAGAGTGGAACTCGAATAGTAAGCACGATCTTGGATTTGACCCTCTGTGACGTCTTTGGGAACAGATGGGAACAAATATATATTATGTAAAATTGGATTTCAAGTTTTAGACATTATAACTCCTGAACCAAATACAATACTGACCCCTAATTTTCTCCAAATATTGATTATATAATGGGAAAGATTTTAATTTCTGCATGGTTTTCATGAATATTTTTGATTTTATTTTATTTTTACTTTTTAGAGAAATATTCATGGTGCATTCTGAAAAATGTCTCCATTAAAAACCTAAGATGGTTTGAAACACCATTAAAATGTTCAGAATATATAAAAACCATATAAATAGAAAGCAAAACAGACAAAATTGTATCAAAATCGAAATGATACATTTACTTTGGGGTAACACACTATGTCAGCTTTGATGGCCTGCAATTTTGAATTTTTTGAGTGATTGATCCAAATTTTGTTTTAAACTTTCTATAGCAAGGCTATTGTTTAAAGCTTCTACCTCTATTTGAAAGATATTTTTTTGCTTCATCTCATCTGCTTCAGAACAATCTACTTTGAAGTAATAGCAATCAGCGTCACCTGAGCTACCACTTGGTATGAAAAGTTAGTTTGCAGGCACAAACCCTTGTTTGTCAAAGAAAAAGTCTGCGTTTGCCAAGACTACTACACGCACCACTGGCACTGCTACAATCGCCAGTGCCAGTGGTGCGTGTAGTAGTCTTGGCGCGCGCAGGCTTTTTTTACAACCAACAAGGTCTTGTCACAACTAAAGTGGCCATTTTTACATAGTGACTTTTCAAGTTTGAGACATTATAAGTCCTGAACCGAAAATGGTACTGACCCCTAATTTTCTCCAAATATTAATTATATGTCAAACAAAATTCTTGAAACGTTTCAAGATAATCCTTCAGTTTTTCTGTGATTTGTGCTGAATTAAGCATTTTCATGATTTTCCTTTTTTCAGAAAAATATCAAAAAAATGAGTGTTTTTTCCTTAAAATCTCAATCCAATTATCACAATAACCCACAAAAATGGTATCAACTTGTAGAAAATTGTATTCTCTTTCATATGACATCAAATTTGTTGAAGTCTGATGTTTCAATCAAATTCTATCTTTCAAATAACAAATTCAGTAAATATGGCGGCCATCTTGGACGCCATCTTGGATTTGGAGGCTTTCGCAACAAATTTTTTGAGGTAGACCAGTGGAATGTTGTTTGTTACAATAAAAACTTGAAAATAAGCATGGTCTACTTAGTTTGTAGAGAGAGTGCAACTCACTCGTTAAATAAGCGACTTTTTGGGGTTTGGCCTTCCGGTTAATACGGCGTTCATTTGAAAGACTGAACGCATTCACAAGACGTTCGTATGCTGTTCGAGAAGAGTACGTGAACAAATTGTGCAATAATTGGCTGGTTTTAGGGAATATCAAGACAAACGCACGAGGTCCTAATCCTCATCCTTCCATGATGTTCGACAAGGAAACATTTTCCTGTCAAAGAAATATGGGACTTTGAAGAAACACATAATTGTTGACAGTACGCTTTTCGGCAACTGGACAAAACTACACAAAAAAAAAAAAGATCTTACGAACCGCAGGAACTGCATTGCATTCTCGAAAATCACTTCGTTTCTCAAGAACACCTTCAGTTGTTTTACTATTTACAAATGAAGCAAAACCCCAGCTTCCGTTCTTCAAAATAGTTCTTATGTGCATAGTAGGAGGAAAGGAGTAACCAATTCAAAAGTGTTAGTCAGTAGTATCAATGCTATATTTTGGCTTGTTAAATATACAAAATGTGAACAATGGTTATAATAAAATCGTCTGAAATTATATTTCTTGCTTTATTACACATTTTCGTACATACAAAGATGTTTTGTGATACAACTGACCTACACGTATTCATCAATAATAATATGATAACTCTAGCAGTTTTTAAAAACGCTGCTCCCAATCGTAATCTGTACCTTTAGGAAATGGGACCACTTGAGAGCAAAAATTTCCGTTTGGTCAATACCACAACTCTTTTTCTCGCTGCTTTATAATTGACATTGATTTATTAATGAGCAAGCCTTATCGAAAGTCAATGAAATAATATTATAATTGGAAATATTTCTATTGTTTTTTGTTCGTAAAGTGCGCTGTTAGGATTATCATCTCATAAAGCCAAATTCTCAAATCTAAGTTACAATCGTGTGTCCTGAGAATGAAAATTGTCGGTTTTATCAATGCTGATGTCTTATCTTCATAAACTTTTTACGGTGATGTATCTTTGGTTCTACCAAAGAAAGGGAGAAAAGGATAGATAGATAGAGAGAGAGAGAGAGAGAAAGAAAGAAATAAAGAAAGAGAAGGAGAGAGAGAGAGAGAAAGAAAGAAAGACAACGGAAAATATAAAACTGAAATATGGGATGGCGCTTCAGTATGCTTCATCAAATTTGTGCGGTATGCTCTTTGCTGAAAATGTTTCTACTAATAAAGAGAGAGGGTGTTACCTCTCGGGATTATCAGGCTATGCTTCTTGCAGGGAGAGGAAAACAACAACAATAAATCAACAACAGCGTCAAAGATTCATTGATATTTTGCAGTGGTTTTGCAGATCTACTGGGTTGCTAACAGTGCAACATCTGATAATCTTTAACCATTTTCTCCCTGTGTTTGTTTAATACAGTCACACCGAAGATGCCGAACATTACTTACATAGGTAAAGAGATACCGATACTTGTCTTTGTTACAGTTAAAAGCTCAAATATTGATCTCAAAGACAAAATAAAGATTAAAAAACAAATAAAAAAAGAAAAAAAAAGAAAAAAAAAACATGAAATTGTTGAAAAATCAATCGGGTTAAGAGCTTTATAATTAACCATATTTCATCACGTTTAAATTATCTGGACCTTTACGTTTAACCTACTGATGTGGATATCTTGTCCTTGTCCACTTCTGTACATATGATTCAGGCCTTTTTTGTTCTATTTTGTAGATTTTACCCCTTTGCGTAGGGCAGATCGTCTCTATAGTATTCATGAGGTAAAACACTGCATAAACAAGAAAAAAAAAGAAACATCACTTTGCAATAATGTCACTTTAAATAAGTATCATCATGGTCGTTTCAAGAAGTGTTGAGGCATTGCCGGTGACTTTCATCAAGTGGACGATAATTCACTGTCCAGACGCTGACCATTTTGAATGAATTTCTGAGAGCAATTTTCTGTCACTACCTTAAAGCGTTGCGATACACTTTGTTAATGGAAAATCATTGGCTTGGAAACTATAAGCAACTGATAAGTAACTAGTTACATAAAAAATGTAGGGTCTCGACTGTCAAAGATATCTATAGTGGTCATTTTGTCTTCTTTTCTGAAGGTGGACGACTAGTCTTTACATGTTTGACAGGTTTTTTTGTGGAATCCTACCGGTAACAAAGTTTGTAAAGAAGCTACTAATTATAGCAATGAGACCATACGAGCCCAACTGGTACAAATTCATGAACGCAGAGGTTATAGCTTTTGGCGTGCCATATTATATGTTTGTTGTGATACAATTCCGTAGGTTGCTCCGGTGTGACGTGGAACGAAGCGCACGATACATGCAAAAAGCAAAACATCACAAGCACGATGGCCATGCCGCTTAGTTTGCCGTTTCTCCTTTACCTGCTCAACGCTGTGAAGGAGAAATGTGGTGGAAATGGCCAGGTGTTCATGGACTGCAGATGCTGCTATAATGACAACAAAGCTTGGAAGTCGTGGCATGGCGGATATCTCTGTTTCTCGCCTTTCAACTTGCTCAACAGGGACACTAGCGCCCTCTTTGACTGCATGTATCAGGATGTCAGATACGGTAGGCAATGGTAGCCATGTCACAAGGGGCATACAAACTAGATTACATAATATCCCCCAACAACTGATGATTTCTTACATACTATTGTTCCCTGTAAGATGCATCAATAATACTCTTATTTTGATAACGTTCTAAATAATGCAAAAATAAATCACTGCATGTTTATTGTTGGCTATTATAATCTATGTTTATTTGAAAGCCTATTTCGACTTTACAAAGAGGCTTGTGTGTCACAGAAATAATCGTGATATTTATCGTTGACTTTGACCTCTTTAGAATATGATTATATGACAACAATAGAAATAGTAAAGCATTAAACCCTGTAAAACATGAAATATTCGCGGCATGAATTTTTCGCGAATTGGAGCCGACAGCCTTTTTCATGGCATGAAATTTTCGCGAAGTGCCACTGGCGTTCAATGCATATAATGTAAACATGGACTTTCGCGTGCATTTTAATTTCGCGAATCTTGGCGCTCGCGAAATTCGCGAAATTAGAGTGCACGCGAAAATTCCTTGTTTTACAGTATACAGAAGTGGACGGGGGGGGGGGGGTTAGGGCGGATTGGGCGGTTCAGTTACTAATGAGATACGCCCATGATGCCCTTGACTGTTTTGTTGTTGTTTTGTGTTTTTGCTTTTGTTGTTGCTATTTTTGTGGGGAAAGGCTGGGGACAAGGATTTGCTCAGGGGCCTCAGTCCTCCCACTCAAGGGGGCTTTTCCATTTGTTCCCGTAATTGAAATTCAGCTGAATTGCATCTAGAATTGATATCCAAGGATCTGGTGAACACCTTTAGCGGGATATTGTTTTTGTTTGTTGCTTAATCATAGTAGGCTCTATGTCACATCTATTGCATTTTAAGGGGGAAACTACCCCGCCCTTCCCTGTTGCTTGCGTCCATGCACGAAGCTCATTCGGCAAACTGTGGTGTAGGAATACGAAATTGAAAAGAAAATCATTGCATATACAGCCTGTTCAGAAAGACTATATTTGTGAACCTGCATCACAAAACCAACAAAAAAAGTGGTCAGACGTGAATTTTTAGATAAAAGGCCGATTCTGAAAGAGCAGGCTCTAAACTTTAAAATGATGTATAACTGAATTTGAGTGAACTCTTCTAATACAAATATTGGAAAGAAAACATACACTCTGGCAGGGGTTGTCTGGACAAGAGTGAAGTAAAAAAAAAAAATGAGGCTCTAAAGTACATGGCCTATTTAAGCGCTTAATATAACACTGAGCCGTGCTAGCTGTGCGAAGAATGAATTAAAAAACCGGATGTAAACCACTGTAGCAACAACAATGAAGGGTTTATTAGATTAAACTAAAGTTAAGCGCCCTGTATTAACACACTCTCTCCATTATTAATGCCAACTTTCAAGGCAGAAGCATTATCCTTTCAAAAGTTGTTGAGAGTTGAATGTGAGGAGTGTGCAAGTGATTTTCAAGAAATGAAAAATTATTCTCTAAATCATACCTGATCACCCTAATCTACCCCCAAAAAAGGTTGTAGAAACATTACTGAAATCCCACTTTCCCGTTCATCTAACGATCCCAAGCTTAAGTATAATGTAGAAGAAGAATAGTTGTTTAAGGAAAAATAGAAAACTCAAATTTGACTGGGTTGACATTTTTTCAGTCCTCAGGCAAAATCAAGAGGTGCGACGATTTGTTTGTTTTGTGAAGCACGGTCAAATTTAAGCTAAGATAGTGATACCATTGATATCCGTTTTTCTAATTGTTTGTTTGTTTGTTTTTTTACATGTAACTTGAAAGGTGGAAAGGCAACTTTACCGAGGAACTGCAAAACAATGCCTTTGAATCATAATCTCTAATAATAAAACCTGCATCCCTAATTGAATGCATGTTGTTGTTGTTTTTTCTTTCAGTTATGCGTCTTTTTTAAAACAAAATCATTCTTCTAATGAGAAACAGAATCTCTTTCTCTCTCTCTCTCTCTCTCATTTCTGTAATTGTGAATGCCGTTTTATCATGATGACTGCACCCTTTAAGAAATAATTTTAACCCATTCCTACCATCTCACAATTGGAATCAAGGGGCCCGTTTCATAAAACTTGCCATCAGTGACAAGTTGTCATAGATGTGACAAGCTACTGAAATCCTTGCATCTTATTGGCTGAGAGCAAACTTGTCATAGAAATGTGACAGTTGTCACTGATGACAAGTTTTATGAAACAGGCCCCAGATCACTCTCTTAAAATTATCTCCAGGTAACTAGAAAAAAATCAACAGCATTAGATATTTGAGTATATGAATATAAGAATGACCCAAGTCCAATCTTTGGCCAAATTCAGTTTGACATGGGAATTTATAGCTTATGCATGGACTCATCTTGTGTATAAATGATTAATCTTAATTACCCCCGGAAGTGCCTGAAATGAATGAGTTAAATCTTATATTAATGTAAGAATGAAGGACTTGGGTCATTCTTACATTCATATAATAGCGCCCTCTCTCATCCTTCTCCCATCTCTATAGCAGAATATCATGTATATGAATCAAAGAACGACCCAAGTCCATATGAATCAAAGAACGACCCAAGTCCACCACACAAAATGGCCTCTCCACAATTACTGTAAATGTTAATTGTCATAATAATATATGTGACCGTGCACCTCAAAACGAACATAAAGTCGCATACACTGATTTTGCGTGAGGATTGAAAATAAGTGAAATGGGTCAACCTAGCCGAACTTGACTTTTTCATATTTTCTGAAAGAGCGGGTCTTCTTTTACATTATGCTAAAATTTTGTATAGTAAAACGGGCAGGAAAGTGTGTTTTTTAGCAGTTTATCTCGAACATTTTTGGTAGAATAGTGTAATTAGGTGTGTCTTTAGAATCCCTTTTCATTTCTGAAAAAACCTTGTCCACACTCTTCACTTTCAACTCTAATAACTTTTGAAAGGATAGTGCTACTGCTTTGAAAGTTGGCATTAATTATGAACAGAATGTGTTAATGAGGCAGGCTTAATTTCAGTTTAATCTGATAATCCCTTCATTGTTGTTACTCTAGTGGTTTACTTCCTGTTTTTTGTCCCATTCATCGCACAGCCAGCACGGTTTCGTAAAGATTAAGCGCTTGAATAGACACTGTACTTCAGAGCCTCTTTTCTCAGTTCATACTTTTCCTGAGTTTGTGCTTTCTTTCCAATGTTTAGATAGGTTAGGAGAGTCCATTTGATTTGAGTTATACATCATTTTAAAGCTTAAAGTCTGCTCTTTCAGAATATGGTCTTAACTAAAAATTCGTGTCTGGCGACTTTTTGTTTGTTTTGAGGTGCAGGGGCACATATGTTCCAATTTGTATATACAGTATGTCCCCCCCAAAAAAATTACAACGGGGCCCTCCGCAATGATATCTTTAAAAATAGAGAATCAGTCTAAATACAAATTCAGGATATGAAACTACAACTCATTTCCCACATCTTAAAGAAAACCCCACGCGATTTGCTTCAGTGGTCAAAGAGAAATGAGGAATTTTGTAGAGGATGTCGGGAATCTCTTCTGTCCAAATTCCGTCTATTACTCACACACAAGAGCATTGAATTGCTAAACTCGGAAGAATCCGATTCATGACATGCTTTACAATAACCCACATTTCTCTGTGACCGCTTAACCAAATTGAATGGGGTTTTCTGCAAAATAGAGCTAAGATATTATATTTTAAGACCCTGAAGTAGCAAGACAGGTTGATCATATTGGGTGTTATCAATTCGAAAATCTGATCGTAATTTTCGGGGCGACTTACTGCAGTATGTCCCCAAAAAATTTAGATTGATTCACTATTTTTAAAGATATCATTGCGGAGGGCCCCGTTGTAATTTTTTCGGGACATACTGTACAATGTTGCCTTCCCATCACAGTTAAATAGAATATTATTGGACAAATAAAAAAGATATGAAGTTTTTTTTTAGTTTACTCAAAATGATCTTCCATGGACTTGGGTCGTTCTTATATTCATATACTCATTTGCATCGTTTGTGGATCCATGTTTGTTTGTTTGTTTGTTTGTTTTTCAGAAACCAGTTTTTTTCACCCGGGAAATGGATGCATGAAGGTGTACAGGAGAGGAGCGAATGCTGTCACATTTACAAGAGTGTTTGACTGCACGAACGGATTGCCTGTTTGTATCGAGGAATTACCAAGAGAAGAAATAATTCAGGACTCCTGTTAAAAGACACCTCCGGCTGATTTTGAGAATTTTACATCTGAGTAAACTACAAATTGGTTATACTCGTCACAAAGTTTTTAGAATCTGTAGTAACTGGGATTAGGAATAATAATATTTTTCAAGATTGGTGACAAATCACAATGAACAAGGATGATGACATGGTTACCTCACCATAGGCATGCATGAGTGGGGGCTCAAGGCAGCAGAGCAAAATAAAGCATGCAAAAAGTATACACGCGTTAGCTTGCTAAGCATGTCATGGAATCACACGTCCTACAGTTCTGAAATTTGTGAGCCTCGTATTATGTCACCATCTTGTTCTGTGTAATTTGTTTTTTTGGTTTTTCAGAGTATTATGGTTTCTCTGATCTATGACCACGATGGAGATGCTGGTTTATGCACTACATGATGAGAAATTATGACAATGATCTGGCCTTGCCCATTCACTTCGAAAACTTGATGTGTCTTGTTCAAAGTGGTTTGAATCACATACAAGTCTGTTAAAGCATGTCAACGTGAATCCATGTCTTTGATTGTTGTGGAAGCAGATATATATATATATATATATATATATATATATATATATAAACACACATATATGGGTCAGAATTTTGAACGATGTACAATTGAGCCAAAACAAGGCAAAATTTAAAAAGTAGGAAATTCTTCAAATTATTTATCTTACCTGAAGGAGTATAACTCAAGCTTTAATATGAACCCAATTATACAAGAGGAACAAGTTTTTATTCACCGCTGAAGTTTACCTTGTCCAGAGCAGCGCGGCCCTAATCTGGCAAAAGGGTGTATCTGCAAAATTTCTGATTTTTTTTTTCATCTTTAGGGTTTTTGAGGTCAAAATTTTCATCTGGCCAACTCTCATTGGTGCTCGGGCTTTAGTTTTCGAGATACCAAAGGTTACCAAAATCAATTTTCATCATTTTACTGGTATTTAATCTGGCAAAAGGGTGTATCTGCACATACATCCTTAAAAAAATGGTGTTAATCTGGCAAAAGGATTTATCTGCCACATACATCCTTTAGCCAGGGTAAATGATGGGTAAAATGTGTTAATTCAATCAGGCAAAAGGGTCTATCTGCACATACACCCTATCATTTACCATAGAAGGTATTTAATTTGACTGTCATACATGCATTAGTACACAAATGTCTGTCCACCTGTTACATATCCGTTCACTATTTTTATGTTTTTATGCCTCCGCCACGAAATGGTGCCGGAGGCATTATGTTTTCGGGTTGTCCGTTCGTCCGTCCGTCCTTCCGTCCGTCCGTCGGTAATGAATTTTGTGGACAGCGTAACTGAAAAATCTTTGGAGGTGTCCTAATGAAACTTGGCTTGTATATGTATCGGGGGGTGAAGTTGTGCCTATCAACTTTTGGGTGCTCATGCTCAAAGTAAAAGGTCAAAAGGTCAAGGTCAAATACGTACAATTTCACTATTTCCACCACATCTATGCAATGCCTTAAGATATTTTATTAAAACTTAATGTATACATGTATTACACAATTAAGATTCTCTGGTGAAAGTTTGGGGTCATGAGGTCAAAGGTCAAAAAACAATATCAAAACTTCACTTTTTGCTCCCTAACTTCGAAATTATTGTTCAAGGTATCTTCATGGAACATATTATATATACATGAACTGACTGGCAGTGATTATCTAGAGAATTTAGGGTTCATGATGTCAAAGGTCAGGGGTCAAAGGTCCAAGGCAACACTTCAACATTTTACTATCTCCATCATATTTATGCAATGCCAGCAGGATTATTTTTTTTTCACTTGGTGTATACATGTATCAGAGACTCCAACTCTCCCGTTTTCGACGGGAGATCTCCCGCCGAAAACCCATTTTTGCAAAATCTCCCGTTCTCCCGTTTGAGATTTAATTTCTCCCGCCCTGGCTCTTTGTCTCCCGTTGGAAAGGATTTCTTACATATTTCTATCGTATGTTGAAAAAATAAGCCTTAGATAGCACCAGAGAGCATCTAGAACCCTGGGAATTTCGCGCTTCGCACACATCAACTTTGAGTCTCCCGTTTGCTAGGGGTTTCAGGCGGGAGAATCTCCAGATCAGAAGGTACTTTGGGTTGGAGTCTCTGATGTATAACCTAATAGAGATTCTCTGGAAACTTTGTTTTTTGCCTCAAAGGTCAAAAGGTTAAAGATCAAGGGAAAGTGCTGAACTAACTTTCCTCCATATCTCAGAAGTGGCTCAAGTTATCTTGAAACTTTCTACATATTTATGCATGTTCTGCTTGACAGTGATTATCCTATGAATTTTAGAGTCAAAGGCCAGATGAAAATGGTAACAATGTACTTTTCAATACAGAAATTGCACTTTTTCTCCATACCTTGAAAATTACTCACTGCATAAACTTATGAATGGGCAAAGTCATGTTAAAGTCCTTAAATCCCCAATACATGCTCTCCTATTCATCCAATTAAATCTAGGTCAAGGAAGGTGAACATTCAACACATTTGTGACAAACTTGTCATTTTAATATTTTGCCAATTTTGTGAAAATATAATCACACATTTTCCACATGTACTATAGACCTATTAGGAAAATCATGCATTATGGCGGAGGCATATGACAGTCGCCTTAGCGACATTTCTAGTTGAAAATAGTTTTATACGGTGATAGAGTGTTTGGAGGGTCATGCACATTAGAAACATAAGATTACCTAATGTCTTTGAAATGGACCCCATTTCTGTGAAAATGCCCAAATGTCCCCTTTGCAGACACTGTTATAATGGGCCTAACGTATATTAATCCTAGATTCTGATATACTATATGTGTAATAAGATTTAGAGTGTCAATATAACTGACGTTGTGCATTAGAAGGCTTCGATTTTAAAAAAAAATGAAAATGTTACATCGCTTGAAAAGAAAAACATATTCGGGAAAACCTAAAGATATGGCCGAGAAAGGCAATAGGATTAAAGGGCAAATAAACCCAAGCTACACTTTCTCATATCCAAGTAAACCCAAAATGTTCCACATTTCCGCAGGAGAATGTCATGAATGATTTTTACTAAAGTTTACTAAAGGTAGAAAATTGATGTAAAGTGAGAGATTGAGCCTGGAGCCATGAGCGAGTGATTTCACATTCACATGTATGTATGGAACCATTGTTAAGTTGCGAGGATAATGTAGATGAGAATACAATAACTGCGTCAAAATAGTTTATAATGCTTCATGCAGATATTTGATACGTCAATATTTTCAACATTTTCACCTAACTTCTTATTCGAATGAATTGATATGTTTGCACATTTTGTGAACGTCCATGGATACATGTAGCTTCCAGCCTTTTCAAGGTGCAACTTTGCAATGAAGTGTAGTGTTTCATAGAAAATAGTGTCAAAATGAGAACTGAAATTTTCCAGGAGACTTCCATTTTAATCATCTTGAAAATGTTACATCACTCACAAAGAAATGAACTAAACTTTTCAGTTGTACATGTATGTAGTATGAAATCAAGAGGATATGGACATCCTGTGTGCATTTCATGTAAAATCTGAACTGTAAATAAAAATGGTAATGTTGATAACATTTCAATTCAATTCAAATTTAATTCAAAATTTGAATTCAAATGGTAGCCCTATAAGCATATCGGAAGATGTGACCTTTGTTTACTAACAGGTGTGAGGTTGTAAATTTTAATTGGTTGTTGAATGAAGTTTCGTTGGTTTTGATATTGTGCCTGTAGGTTCAAGCAAATTGTCAGAGCATTGTTAAATATTTACTTTTCTTCTACTTAGAAGGAGGGGACTAACGTGGTATACAGATCCAGAATAATGCCAACCTGCTGGTGTGCAACCGGGGACAAATTTCCCTTCATGTTTGGACTTTTTGTCAAGTATTAGTGTCACAAACGTGTGTTTACTCAAAAGTGGTGTACGATTTTGGAGGAAAATCTTAAAAACATGTTTACATTTCTGCAGACACTGTTAGTTATCATAGGCCAAAAATATACAGTATTAGTTGTAGAATCTGATATACATACAGGGTGGTGGTGGGGGGGGGGGGGGCGAGTTAGCATGTTGCAGCAACATGCTAAAATAGTGTGCAACATGCTGACATTTTTGTACAATATGCTGACATTTTTGTGGAACATACTTCTGAGAAAACACACAACAATTTACATACAAACTCTATTATCCACATAGCAAAAATTAGTAATTGCAATGTTCATGATTTTTTCCTTCCATCACAACCCTTTGTGGTCAAATGTTCAAAATATACTTGTATAAGTCTCATAAAGCATCACATATAGCAACTACAACCCCAGAGCTTTTAGGGGCCTGTGAGCATGCATGCAGGTAGGCATTCATGCTATTTTATGTGTGTGTGTGTTTCATATGAAATCAATGGGATAATGACATTGTTGTTCATTATATGTTTTAATGATTGCATTTCATCGCAAACGTCAAAAAAAAAAAAAAAATCATGTAGCATTCCGGACCCGTATATAGCATCATAAAGAGTGTATGTGTAGATAGATCCTTCTGCCTGATTAAATAAATACATTTTCCGTCACCATTTAATCTGGCAAAACGGTTTATCTGCAGATACACCCTTTTGCCAGATTAAGACCAACTTTCACTAGGGTGTATGTGAACATACACACTTTTGCCAGATGAATTTCACTGCCTTTGCTTCTGAGATTAATCTGGCAAAAGGGTGTATCTGCCTTAAATCAGTTCTTGAAAAAAAAGGAAATGGATTGAAATAATGAAAAATGACTAAGAATAATCTTTGAAACATAATCTAAGTGACAGAACAGAGTCCACCAGCTAAAATTAATTCTCAACCTTTCTACAAGTAAATTAAATGCTCAAACTTCAAAGTCGATTATCTCGGAAAGTTTTTCGAGGGCGTATGTGCAGATAGACCCTTTTGCCAGATTAGGGCCGAGCGAACGTCCGTGAGGAATAGTTCAGCACATACACTTGAATACCATTTAACATAGTTTGCGAAAATCTGATTCAGTTCAAAATCCTAACAAAATATCTTAAGGGACATGTGTACGTGCTTGCAGAATATTAAGCTTGTACTCTTAACCTGTACGTAATGGTAGACAACTGATGATTTAACTAAATTCGTCGTTTCTGTTGAAATATTGCTCTTCCGCTAAACACTTTCTCCACTTTACGCGCATTTTACAGAAATTCAATATTTTGACCTCTTATTTCACTATCCCATACTTCAATCCCCACTCCCAAATAACAACATAACTTTTTAAGATGTATCTGATCTAGGCAGTCTTTATAAACCAACGAACATAGCATAGTTTTCATCACGGAGGTTCGCATGTAGCTCACGGACGTTCGGAACAAACAAGATGCAGCTCTCTTGAGTTGGAAACGCATTCTACTCACAACAAACAGCAATTTCATGTCGAGAACAAACTCCTCTGCAAAATCCTGAACAGATATTACCAATTCCCAATTATATAAGCTTGTTTATCTTCTCATACTGAGGAATCAAAGAAAACAATGTTTCCATCTCTCGCAAATGAACGTACAAATGTACGTGTAATCTCAGTGACGTCGTCCATCCTTGAGAACGAATATATTTATCAAAATTTCGTTATCATGAAGTAAAGATTCAGGTCCTAAATTTGTTATCTAAAGTCTACAATGCAAAATTTGCTTATAACGAACATGGTCACACCTAAAATTATGACAAAGAATTAATATAGAAAGACAACAGAAATGTGCTCCGTTATAGAAATACGAAGTTTAGCTGGGGAGGGCAAACGAATACGTTGGGAAAAAATCCCTCTATGTTTGCTCCTTGTGTTACACACAGTTACCGAGGAGAATTTGTATTATTATATTAGTCAGAAATGATAATAGGTTCGATACTGCGAAGTTTCGTCATAACAAGACACAATAAGTCCATATTACTTGGATGGATGTTTGTGACTTCGATATTATACAATATGATTTATTATAACAAACATTTTGTGGCGCGTCATTTCGGAGGCTCGTTATTCATACAGTTTGTCAATACGAAAATTGATAGAGTTCGTATAATTATGAAGCTCTTTTATTTGGTAAATGATAGGAATCTCCGAAGGTTAATCGAAAGGTTTATTAATTGGAACATGAAAAATCATGTTCGCTTATCCAAATGTGGAGAAACAAGTTAACAACTAAAATCCTCCAAATTTCAAAACCTCATAATAACCGTAATAACCGTAATAATAACGAATATCAGGCCCTTTCCACTTTTAGAAGAACGGACCTAAAATAATGATCCTTAACATTTATTTTTCGGACTAACAAACTTTCGGAATAAGAAAATTTTTAATAACAAACCTCCTTAATTAACTACAAACTTTTTTTTTTCATTTTCGGAATAACAATCCTTTGGACATCCGAGTAACGAATCTTAGAAAGAGCGGACGTATCAAAGTGCAACCTTAAACCTATTCTTAATCATTACTTTTTTTAACATGTGTCTTCAAAGTAAGCACAAAGCACAAACAAATTGACGATCTCTCTGTCTCTTAAATGTAAAATGAAAAAAAAACTCTTGGAAGAATTACAAATGAACATTGCTTTTCATTGATGAGTATAAAACAACACCATGTGATGATAAGCGGAGGATTTGTTTGTTTTCATCAGCCAATAATTGTATGCTGCATTATTTTTGTTCGCTTGTGACGGCATTTCGATGAATAAAAAACATAAACAAACAAACAAAAACTTCTCCAGAGGAATTTGGTACAACGGGAGTGCACTGGCAATTCTTTTCTCTGTGTGTTGGAGCTCGATCCCTTCTCTGTTTCTCAGTCTTTTTTATTCAACTGCTTCCACGTCCTTTTGAAACTTTTCCATTTTTTATTCAACACATGCCCATTACAGACTTCTTCCGTCATTATCCTGCATGTGATTACGTAGCACTTTTCGGATTTGTTTTGGTTTGTTTTGTTTTGTTTCTGTTTTCTGTTTGGTCGCAGCATGTCCAGGATATTGACGGAATGAGAGAAAAATCGTCATGAAGAGAAAAATAAGAATGAATTAAGGCATTTAATATCATGACAATTACAGCGAACGTCCGTTATGGAGGCCAAAACTGGATGTGTTCTGTTTGAGACGGCAGCTACCATACTCAAAAGATAAATACTTGGCGCACCTGTCACTAAAAAGTGGCACTGATCCTCTTTCTCCTACTATGTAATCCATTGACTTATTCTACCAACGAACATCCGTGACCAAAACGTTTTCCTTCTGTTATTACAAGTAAATTGAGTGCTGAACATTATTCACTTTTGGGTATGAGCGGCTCGGTGATTTGGTAATATTTTCAACTAACATTAACTTTATGTGCAGTGATATATTTGTAATTATCAGCAATTTCCTTTCTCGGACAGAACGTCCGTGAGCGAAACTTTCAGAACCTGTAACAGTAAAAATTGTCTCCAGATCCTCATTAGAAACAAATTTAAATGCACAGGAATTACAGATTACGCAAAATTCCATTTTCCTATAACTTTGTTTTCAGTGTTTAGCTGTTTTTGTATAATTAGAGGGAAAACAAGCTTAAATTTTTAACGGTTTCTTCATCATGATCACATAACGCCTTAAAAATTCTGAAACTACTGCCCTAAACTCATTGTTTACTTTGTAAAACTTTATTTGTGGCTATTGGAGCTAAAAGTTTTAAATAATACAGGATACTTTCGGGACAAGTTATCCCTATCGAAGGGATTGCATACGTCACGGACGTTCGCTGGAATTGTCACGGACGTTCGTTCTACTGATAGGGTCATGTTCCCGGACGGATAACTAATCGCCAGAGAGTACCTAGCCTTCCTATACTCTTTCAAAAAATTGAAAAGGTGTTGTTAATGCAAATTATAAGAAATCTGACATCCTTACAACATATGTATTGCTCAGAGGGGGTTCAGGAGGTGAATTTTCAGAGAAAATATTAATCATTTGCTTGGTTTTCGGTGAATTGCATGGTCCAAAAACTGCGGACAAGCCTCAGTCCGCTCCAAAAATAACATATAGCTCCTCGGCTAGAGAGCCAAAGGTAAAATGCACCTTCGTCATCAAAGCAAGATGGTGTCCCACTCGAAAACGTTTTAATCATCACGGACGTTCTTTTTTCTCGGAAGTTCGTCTGAAAATATAATTTCGGTTCCTATTTGACAAAGGATGGACAGCAACTCAAAACAAACATATTATCGTGTGGCTAGATCTTAGTTGATTATGACTCAGAATAATATCACCAATAGCGGTTAATGGGATACGATCTTTATTAGAAAATAGCGGAAGCACGTCCGTGACGAAAACTGAGTAGAATTTTGCATAAAAGAATATTACGTCCCATGTACAGCTAGCAGACGTACAATTTTTGCAGGATATGTTCATTAGGTAGAACACCAAATTTTCGTATACATTACAGTTGGGACAACAAAGTAGAATTTGCAGCAGCGATAGAAATAAAAGCACCACGGACGTTCGTCTATTTAGGACTTTGATATTTCAATTGTTCTCTGTGATTTTATACGTGCTCATAAAGTTCTTATAATTTTGTGGTTCATACCCATGATATGTCAGATCCAGAACATGGTCAGATATTAGATGCCACGTACGCTTACAAATGCACATCATTAGTTTGAAAAATAAAAATTATTGTGAAAATAGCGTTTTTACCGTATTTTTACGCTTTAAGTCATTGTCAAATGAAAAATATCAGGCAAAAGTCAACCAAACCATACATTTCCTGAAAGGAAATTTACCAATCTTTGAGATGACATGAAAAAATCTGGTTTCTTAGATCATCCTTGCGTGTTCTAAGGGAAAGAATGTCATAAGGTGCGAAAATCGGCAATTGTACATCGTTCAAAATTCTCACCCATATATATATCATATTTATATTGCATATGTATATATATATATATATATATATATATATATATATATACATATACACTCTGCAAAAAAAAAGTAAGTTCCCCCCTAGCATTTGTGGATATATCTCAAAAAATATTCAACCGATTTTCATAATTCAAACGGAAATGAATAAAGAATTGTATTACTTATAACATGAGTGGCAAATCATTGCCACCAGATATCATTATTGGTGTGAAAAATGCATTTTATGTCAAAATTCATGGAAACAAAAGTTGCACTTTAGTGATTTGCAATGAATTTTACACAAATAATCAAACAATCACTCATGATTCTGAACATTTAAGCATGGGTTATTGCATATTTCTTTATTTCTTTCTTTTCATGAGCATATAGTGAAGTATTTGATAGTTGATATGTCCACCACCCGCAATGACCAGCCGCTATCTCCTCCTCATACTGTTAACTAAAGTTTGTACTTGGCGCTGCTCAATCGTGGCCCATCACGCTCTCTGCAAGATGCGCTAAAATTCTTTCAGTGAAGTGTCATCTTTCAACTTCTTGCTCGCTTTCCACTTAATGATATCCCAAAGATTCTCTACTGGATTACAGTCAGGGGATCTTGCAGGCCACTCCATAAGTTCGATGCTATTTCCCTCAGCAAACTGATCTTCAACTTGAGGGCATGATGCAAAATGCCCACAGGCACATTAATGTGATCAACCTAAATTGGAATTACAAATCACATGGCTTCTACCAATATTTTCATATTGAGAAGGCCTATTGTTCAAAAAGTATGCATAACATCTGTATAGGGAAGCTCATTGTACCTGACGAAATTCCTGAGAATTACACAATTCAAAAAGATCATTAAATGATCTTTTTGAATTGTGTAATATAATGATAACTTACATAGGAAATGTATACAATATGCTTCGTATGGCTTAAAGTGCAACTTTTTCCCCCATGCATTATGACATAAAATGCGATTTTTTTTTTACACCAATAATGATATCTGGTGGCAATGATATGCCATTCATGTTATGAGTAATGAAATTCCCTATCCATTCTCGTTCGAATTATGAACATCCGTAAAATACTTTTTGAGATATATCCAAAAATGTAAGGGGGAACTTACTTTTTTTGCTGAGTATATATATATATATATATATATATATATATATATATATATATATATTAATGGAAGACGTGTAGACAACAGTCCTTTTGCTAAATTGTAAAAAGTAATGAAATTCATGAATTATGTTTAAATCGTCCTTTGTCATTAAGTTTAATGTGCACCACATTTCACACACAGACCTATAGACCACAAATAAACGTGACACACACAAAGGATTAGCCGAGGAAGACGGAAGAAAGGCATGATTTTCTCAAATCGACAGAAAAGTATATAAATTTACTTTTTCTATAATGCAATTATCCATTTTGGTGTAATGGAGTACGAAAACAAGGAGATGAGACAAAATTTACTGACTTTATGCTAAAAATGACCAAAAAAAAAAAAAGATTTTATCAAGTTTATCAAAATAACATTCAGTGAGACGCAATGTAACAATGAGAACCTAGTAGTTATACAACGCTACCTTTATAAAGACAAAAAGAGCAACGTCTGTAGTAAAAGGTTGTGTGTTAGGTTTTTTTTTTTTCATAGTTATACTGGGGACTTGACATTTGCCCCTACGACAATTACTCCGGTCTCATTTTGTCCAAGGACATAGAGTTTATAGGGATACGTTTGTGGTAAGATTTTAGGTTCAGTTAAGGATTAGGATAAGTGTTATCGTTATGTTTATGGATGAGATTTACACAATTTTATTAAACTCTGTCCATCCCGATCGAGAATATATAAGAGGCTGACAAGAACAAATTTACAAGAAGGAATGTGTATAAAAATGAACACATTTATAGTCATGAATATGTTTACAACAATGAACTTATTTACAGTAATGAACATAAATGTTTGCACTGTGAATGCATTATCAAAGGTATTGTTTAGCATTGGAGCAGTGATTTAATAGAAATATTGAGTTATCACATTCGGTTCATATGTGTAGGTCAATTGTATCACAAAACATCATTGCATACACACTTTTTGCAATAAAGCCTCCAAATATGAGGGGATATCAATATTTTCTTCTTAATAAACCATAACTGCAAATGGTTTATTCTAGATACAATCTTATTAAAACCTTTGTTAAAATTTCGTAGATTCAACAAAACTTAACCGTGACTGTACTTATCAATGTGTTTACATTACTCGTTTCTATCCCTAATTCACATTTTAGAAGTATTCTAAAGCACTAAAGCTGGTTATTTGTTTCATAACTGTATAATTGTGACCCTGCACCTCAAAACAAACAAAAAGTCGCCAGACATGAATTTTTAGTTAAGACCATATTCTGAAAGAGCAGACTTCAAGCTTTAAAATGATGTATAACTCAAATCAAATAGACTCTTCTAACCTATCTAAATATTGGAAAGAAAGCACAAACTCAGGAAAAGTGTGAACTGAGAAAAGGGGCTCTGAAGTACAGTGTCTATTCAAGCTCTTAATCTTTACCAAACGGTGCTGGCTGTGCGATGAATGGGACAAAAAACAGGAAGTAAACCACCAGAGTAACAACAATGAAGGGATTGTCAGATTAAACTGAAATTAAGCATGCCTCATTAACACATTCTGTCCATAATCAATGCCAACTTTCAAGCAGTAGCACTGTCTTTACAAAAGTTATTAGAGTTGAAAGTTAAGAGTGTGGACAAGGTTTTTCAAAATGAAAAAGGGATTCTAAAGATACACCTAATCACACTATTCTACCAAAAAATGTTCGAGATAAACTGCTAAAAAAAAAAACTCTTTCCTGCCCGTTTTATGATACCAAATTTTAGCATAATGTAAAAGAAGACCCGCTCTTTCAGAAAATATGAAAAAGTCAAGTTCGACTAGGTTGACCCATTTCACTTATTTTCAGTCCTCATGCAAAATCAGTGTGTGCGACTTTATGTTCGTTTTGAGGTGCACGGTCACAATTGTACTTTTTTATTTTGTTTTTCTCTTATGTTCCGGTCATTGTTGTACCCGTGCTCCCCTTCTCAACCTTAAACTCGTTTTTTACCGGGACCTACGCTCCACAAGCTCGCTTTTAAGTAGGTTCCTTCATATTTCTTTAGCATTCATTCACAGATTCCAAACTTAACAGATCGACCACTATTATGTTTTACATATTTGCAATATTCTATGTATGTCATGTATTTCATTTAATTTTGTTATATTTGATGTAATTTTTCATCGAGAAATATGAAAATAAATTGAAATTGAAATTGAAATTGAAATTTGAAAGTGGTAAATAATGCAGTTAAAGAAAATAAATTGGAAAGTTATTTATTGACGTTTTTAGAACAATACATTGTCAAACGTACTGACTGTTTAACCATTCGACAACTTCTAGTAGCTGCATTCACTGTTTTGATTCTATTGTTATACAAATAAAGAAAAAAAAATACCTTCATCAATGGATGATTTAGAGTAGTAAAACATTTCTATTTTAGTGATTTTTACTTTCTTAACTATTCATTTGGTAAGCATGTGCAGGGTTTGATAGAATTATCTTTTGGTATGTATACAACTGTCTTTTTTTGTACTAAAGAAAGATCACACATATGAATAATGGAACTCATCTTCAATTTCCTTCACCGAACATAAATGTACTTAGACCATCATTCACTCAATCTCGAGAAATCGAATGTATTTGACAGATAGCCTATGAGACCTGCATCTAAATTTACACAATACAGCTGCATTAGTGTCACTTGAGATTAAGAAGTTAGTCTCAAAAACCAAGTCTGTTTTGATTATCTTAGTATTCAAACTAATACGACTTGACCATGTTATTGCATGTCTGACATATCTGACTTTCTTCCATATCCTTGAAATGCACCTTCAAGGGTTTTAGAAATCAATCGGTCTTAATTCTCTTACCTTGTGATATTTCCATAACCTGCCTTCTGTCATATTATCAATGCAACGCATCCATTCCAACTAGAACAGTATATTTGGATCGTTGTGCACATTAAAGGGATCGTATAGTTTTGGTTGATATCTAATTTCAGGTTTCTAACATTTTTGGAGCGATAATGAGAAACCTCTTATGAAATATGAAAGAGCATGTAATTCAGTAAGGAATTCAATGTTTATTTGATGCAAATTGGTTTAGAAATGGCTGAGATATTGAAAACAGAGCGATTCTAATAAAGTGTGGGACGCAAATTTTATTACATTCGCTTTGTTTTATTTTGTTTTTGGATGTTTCAAATTTTATTCCAAACCCGATTTTCGTCAAATAAACTTCGAATTCCTCTTAAAATGGTATGTTCTGAACTATTTCATAAGTGTTTTCTTGGTATCTCGCAAAAAGTTAAAAGCCCAATTCTCATCTCCACCATTACTGTACCCCTTAAAAATCCAAGCTATGAATTAAAAAAAAAAAATGTCTTTCTCCTTCTCACTATTTACAGTTCTGAGCCCAATTCCAACCATTCTACATCTAATATGACCTACATTTATATTTGTGACCCTGCACTTTAAAACAAACAAAAAGTCGCCAGACACAATTTTTTAGTTAAGACCACATTCTGAAAGAGCAGACTTTAAGCTTTAAAATGATGTATAACTCAATTCAAATGGACTCTCCTAACCTATCTAAGTATTGGAAAGAAAGCACAAACTCAGGAAAAGTGTGAACTGAGAAAAGAGGCTTTGAAGTACAGTGTCTATTCAAGCGCTTAATCTTTACCAAACCGTGCTGGCTGTGCTATAAATGAGACAAAAAACAGGAAGTAAACCACCAGAGTAACAACAATGAAGGGATTATCAAATTAAACTGAAATTAAGCATGCCTCATTAACACATTCTGCCCATAATTGATGCCAACTTTCAAAGCAGTAGCATTATCCTTTCAAAAGTTATTAGAGTTAAAATTGAAGAGTGTGGACAAGGTTTTTCAGAAATGAAAAAGGGACTCTAAACACACCTAATCACACTATTCTACCAAAAATGTTCGAAATAAACTGCTAAAAAAAACACACTTTCCTGCCCGTTTTATGATACCAAATTTTAGCATAATGTAAAAGAAGACCCGCTCTTTCAGAAAATATGAAAAAGTCAGGTTCGGCTAGGTTGACCCATTTCACTTATTTTCAGTCCTCACGCAAAATCAGTGTATGCGACTTTATGTTCGTTTTGAGGTGCACGGTCACATTTGTACTTAAATATTTCTACATCTAATATGATTATATGACTAAAATGAGGCTGCCATCACTATCAATCATGTGCTTAAAGACGGCAGGCTCCTAATTTTTTTCTTCTCCTTCCTCTTTATTTGGAAACAAGTGTATCGTCGATTTCCTTCATCTCATTGTTATGTTTATACTTTAAGGATTGTGACTGTCATTTTATATGTAAGATATCCTTAAAATAAAATGAGGAAATGAAATTGACCTGAACTGAACTGGAATTTATTGCTAAAGATGAGCAGTTTCTCCTTGCGTCATGTCATCTGGAGTAAACTTATTGACCCGTAAAACTCGTCTCAAAAATTTTCTGTGAAAACTTTCAATTTGACATGTTTGAGGAATATCTTCATAGCCCAATATTTCACAACCATAATGTCAGCATTGGAAAAATCATAGGATCAAATAATTCACACTGTGTATCAATGGAGAATTGTAATCTTTTTGTTTTTGCCCATAAACTGTGCTTTGTATACCTGTTTTGTGACTGTTAATTTGAAAGTATCGTTATACCTACTATCTAACTCCCAAATGTAATCATCCACAACCTTCAAAACATCGCCACTAAAGTTGAAAAATGGTAGCTTTCCCTCCTTCCCACGAAAAATTATAACGACTTAAGTCTTACAAATATTTACGGTTGATTGCCACATCTTGAAATAATTATTAACTGCATCAAAAGCAAATTTCCACGTTATTTCATTTCATTTATTTTTTCCTGTATCCAAATGATAAAAGATACAAAACAATACTACAAAACAACTGCAATTTAGATCTAGTCTGGACATTTAGCTTAAAATTGATAATATTGTCCTTTTTCTATACAACAAATATACAAATTAGCAAAATTATCCAGAAAAGTATCCAAAAGATTACTGCGCATCTCTCTAGCCATGTACTTCAGACCATCATAACATGACAAATGTATTGGTCAAAAACCAGTCACATTAGTGGCAAGCAATAATGGAAATCGGTTTCCCCTTGCCTTCACACAAACATTGCCAGTAAAATAGTCTGACAATATTCCCTCAGCATTTTACACATGACTTGGCATGCTGGTAATGTTCTTAACGACATTGACAGTTTGACCACTTAGTCTATTCTTCAACAGCTTCTATATTATAAGTGTTGATGATATATAAGTCTTTCTTACAATCAATAAAAAAGAGAATTAGAAAGAAAAAAAAAAGGATCAATGAATAGATAGAAGGGGTCGGTGCAATATAGTGTTAACCCACACTTTGGTGAAAAATGATTTACATGCATTTACACCAGCCTGAATCACTGATCTATAATCCCCCCCCCCAAAAAAAAAAATAATAATCTTGAAATTTTAGCATTAAGTGGGTTTTTAATGCAGGCATCTTTTTGCCCCGAAAATTAATCACATCTTATAAGCAGGAATATAATAGCCAGAGAGCTAGCGACCACACAATTTACCCCATCAAGCCCAAAAGGTTTGACCCCTC
Organism: Diadema setosum; assembly: GCA_033980235.1. NCBI lineage: Eukaryota > Metazoa > Echinodermata > Echinoidea > Diadematoida > Diadematidae > Diadema > Diadema setosum. Next base: position 6,547,647 of record CM067070.1, on the reverse strand, counting down.
AGAGTTGCTGGGGCCACCCTTCTCATTAACAAAATGCGCGTCAGCCTGGTCCCGGAGGGCGGGTTCGGCCACCAGGGACCCCCCGAAAAGGGTCCTTGGCGGGTGTAATTTACCCCATGGAGCCCATGAACCAAACTTGGTCTAAAAGAACGTCCTATGGGTGTACATCATAAAAATATAAAAACTGACAAAATATCTGGTCGGGAAAGGGGATGCCAGACCGCTAGTTTGTACGCACAAACCCTTGTTGGTCGGTATGGAGTCTGCGTCAAGACTACATTTTCCCATAGGCCCTGTACTGTAGCGTCTCCCAACAGTCTGAGGGACAGCATGTTGTAGTCTTGGCGCAGACTCAATTACTCTCAACAAAGGTTTGTACCCCCAAACTACCCGGTATACCCTGGAACCCAGGGTAGTTTGCAGGCAGAAATTGACCAGGTACAATAGAACACACACACACACACACACACACACACACAAACACACACACATGCACACGCACATACACTCACACATACTGGTACATAACAGCCTTACCTTGTTGTCAGACATATAAGAAGTTCATACCTTTTGATTGTTTAAATGGATGCTATCAATGGACATTTCAGCAGGAACACTAAAGGGAATTTAAAATTTGTGTGAATTTGTATCATACTTTACTGGCCCCACCATCTACTTATCATTTACTATGTATTTACCTTATCAGACACAAATGGAGCTTTTCAGAAGATGCTGAAATAAACCTTTCATTGTGAGTACACTTCAGTTTCAGACCAACCACAGAAGCACTAAAGGTCAATTGTATAACACATTGAAATAAACCATCATCATCAGTGCATTAAACATAACTTTAAAAAGTTCATGCTAATAACCAAACTGTTGGACACAGCTGGTCGGAGTATTTCCTTTTCTCACTTTTTTGCATTTAAAATGCAAATACCAAGTCTCAATCCGTACATGATTCTTTTGAAAACCTCAAAATGATAACTTTTTTAGTTTTTGGCTGATAAAAACCACCCTTTTATGTATAAAAAAATTCAAAAATGATATCCATCCTCTCTCACACTCAGTATAGTGCATGTCACCTCATTGCTTTGGACAAATATCTGCATAATAATATTGATAAAAGTAATGAACATAATCATGGTTTTCTACATAATCTGTGCAGCCTACATGTATTGCTGAACTTCCTTGAAACATCAAATAACAAGGTTCACAATAGAATGCTTATTTCAGTACTTTTGTCAACTTCTTGTTTCTGGAGATAATTTAACTTTAATTCCCAGCCCCAGACAAACGAAACTCAAATTATGGTGTCACATACTGCAAAGACTGCCATTGACCTTGGCCAGTACACAACAAGTTGAAACACTTGACTATAAGGCTCTCTTTAAATTATACGTGTAGCGTGTAGGCTGAGAGTGTGAACTAAATTGATCTCTTGTTCTCTTTACATCAGCACTTTTGTCAACATTATTTCTGGAGATACATTATCTTCAGTTCCCCAGCCCCACAAAAACAAAACTCAACCTGTGATGTCATATACTGCGAACATAGCTTACGATCGCCATTAGCCCTGGACATTACACACAAAGTTGAACGTCAACTTACCAACTGAATGAAACGCTAGCTTCATTTCTTTCTCTAACTATAGCATGCATGCCGAGAGCATCTACATGACTGTTCTTTGTGTTCTCTTTTATATCAGCGCTTTTGTCAACTCCTCATTTATGAGATACTTTGTCTACCCCCCCCCCCCAAAAAAAAAAAAGAAAATCAACTTTCAGGCTGTCACATTACAGTTACAATGAAGTTCATGCTTATGATTTAGTTGCCATTAACCCTGGCAATTACACATCAAGTCATGCATCATACTGTATGGTAAACAACATAGGGCTTGTTTCAGCATGTTTTGAAAAACTATTTGTGGCATATACAAATTGTACATATTATATGGATACATATAACACGCTACTGTATAGGATAAGCAGCCTGTGTGGCCAGTAAAACATGATACAACTTCACACAAATTTTAATCAGTGTTCCTACTAGTGCCCATTGACAGCATCCATGTAAAATAATCAAAAGGTATGAACTTCTTATAGGTCTGACATTTTTATGCGCAAGGTATCATGGCTGTAGAACCTATGTGATATGTTTTGTGTACCGGTATTTATTTACATAAAGGAATGTGTGAGTGTATGTGTGTGTGCGCGCGCGCGCGTGTGTGTGTGTGTGTGTGTGTGTGTGTGTGTTCTATTGTGCCTGGTCAATTTCTGCCTGCAAACTACCTTAGGGAACCGGGTAGTTTGCAGGCACAAACCCTTGTTGCGAGTAATAGAGTCTGCGCCAAGACTACTACATGCACTAACTGGCACTGTCCGTCAGACTGTTGGGAGACACTACAGTACAGGGCCTATGGGAAAATGTAGTCTTGACGCAGACTCCATACCGACCAACAAGGGTTTGTGCGTACAAACTAGCGGTCTGGCACCCCCTTTCCCGACCAGATATTTTGTCAGTTTTTATATTTTTATGATGTACACCCATAGGACGTTGTTTTAGACCAAGATTGGTTCATGGGCTCCATGGGGTAAATTACACCCGCCAAGGGCCCTTTGCGGGGGGTCCCTGGGGGCCGAACCCGCCCTCCGGGACCAGGCTGACGCGCATTTTGTTAATGAGGAGGGTGGCCCCAGCAACTCTTAGGGGTCAAACCTTTTGGGCTTGATGGGATAAATTGTGTGGTCGCTAGCTCTCGGGCTATATAATGCTAAGCCACACTTTTCAAGATGGCGACCTCCAGACAGGAGGATGTCATAAAAGTATTTACATCTTAACAGTGAGGAAACTTTTTAACCTACAAAAATGAGTGAATCTGATTCATCACATAACTTGTACTCTTCTGCCAGTTATGAAAATCGAGATGAGATAAACATTAACGAAATTTTAAGCATTTGACAAATATTTTTTTTTGTACTGTTGGGGTTAGCACTATTTTCATGCTAATTCTACTGATCATGACATTTTTTTTGCCAGTTTTTTATCTTTGTTGAACTTAACAGGAAAATACCACAATCACTGATTTTAGGAGTATTTTAGCATTGTGCATTATGACCTATAAGAAAATTAATCAACGTCCATGATTTATCCCAGCACCTTAAAGTTTCATTAGTGGGTTAGCACTTTATTCATGCTGACATTTCGCTTCAAAAGGAAAGCTTCCTCAAGATTGATAAGTAGTTATATAACTTGTGAAATATATTGAAAATATAAATCTTCATTTGCTATTTTTTCATCGAAATGGCTCATTGTAATAAGTGTATTGTCTCTAAATTTATGATTTTTTCCCCGATGCAAGTGTGATCTGAAAACATTCATATGCGTTAAAAAAAAATGTACGGATAGCTGGATATTTGGACATGTGCCTTATATGTTAGTAATTCTTACAGGGTTAAATCACTCGTGTAACAACATTTTTTAAATTGTCATTGATTAATTTGACAAAAAATGGAGGTCCTGTGTATGAGAGAGTAATAACTCATGCACGTAAAAGATCCCGCTTCATTCATTCATCGTAAAGAGCCGGTGAAGTGGTCCCACCTCAAATCCAACTGGACCCCATGGAAGACCAGCTTAACGTAGCTTAATATGGGCTATCCAGCCATCGTATCAGATGGAAAATGAACAAACAAACAAACAAAATGCAATTTTGCTATGCTTTCACAGCCATATTTAGAGGGATAAGCTATAGACAGTAGAAAATGGATGAAAACAAAATGCAGTTTTAATATCGATTGATTTACCTCAAATTTTCAAAAAAAAAAATCCTGCCGCTGTCAATACAGCTGTGCTTCCCTGTACTTTTTACATAACCGAGACAAGATATTTACATGTCAGGCTTTGAAAGGATGTTACATTTATGATATAGCTGCAAATATCATTTTTCAAACCTAACGCTGTCGTATAAAATTCATAGTTTCACGTTGTTGATACCTCTACGGTTTCTCAATCTATATCAATTAACGTTGAAAGCAATCAAAGCGGAATTCAAAGCACCAATGCTGATAGTATCGTGGGGTTGTTTTTTACGTAATTTAATTGTGAGTCAATAGCTCCCTTTTTTCCACTACAGAATTTACCCTTTACACTTGGTATTTATCGTGCATTTTTATGAAGAAGTCTCCATGTTGGAAAGAAAATGTATTTGCTGTATTCTGTTACAAATTTCAGTTATTTTTTTTTCAAAAGGTTGTTTTCAAGATTAATTTACAAAAAAGAAAGTTTCGTTAAAATCAATTTGGAGATTTGTGATTGATAAAACTATTGAAAGCATAGATTTTTCATTTTTTCGTGTATGTTTTTGTCACCGTAACAGCTTTGACATGAGAACATTTTTTTTTTTTTTGTTCCTAAATGATCTTCATGATCCAAATGTAGTCTAAAAACGTGCAAAATGTGTAAAATGTATGTGTATAAACACACCAACTTGGTATGATACGTATAAATTGGCAGTTACCATCTATTTTGGTCCTATTCGGCACAATGTATTTCAGCATGTATTGTCTATCCGAATATACGAAATTTGTAAGTGTTCAGACTTCTAAAGAGATTTTTTCCCAATTTTTAAAAACGTTCTTTTCATGGATTTTTTGCCATTAAGAGTTAGTCATTCATTTTGTGATAAGAACTTTCCTGCATAGCTTCACACAGACTGCATTTACCAACGGAAATGGAGGAGGGGGATTCATTGAAGCATGTACATAATTCTCATACAACACTACTTTTTTTTTGTAAATTCGTTGTCATACAAAGATGGATTTTAGAGTACTATTGGTAATTTTGACACCTTAAGCAAGAAAACCATTATAGGTAAACAAGACCTTAATGTCTACTTTATGGTTTTTATTCCCTTTAACAAAAGAGATGATAATCTCTGGAATAATGTTGATATGTACCAGTTTACGTAAGATTTTTTTTTTCTGTGATCTAGATACTGTAAATCTAAAATGCGTTGTATGCATAATGCTGAAGAAGGGACTTTTTTCCATGCTTTTAGGTACACGGACGATGTAAAATCCTCAATGAGATATAACCACCCCCCCCCCCCTTGACAAGTCATATTATTCGTATGACACTGAATGCTTTGTCTTTTAAAACTTGAATTGTTGAAATATGGGTTAATATCTGCATTTCAAGATGTCTTTATGCGTATATGATTGATTCTGGACGCGTGTGTGAGTCTGAAATATAGTGTGCAAAGTTTGTCTTCATAATTCACACAGATTATACAATACAGACAGTTAATAACAAGTATATTTTTTTTTTATTTCACGTCACAAAGGAGGGTAACTCAAGTGTTACATTAATTGTCCACTTTGAGCGAAGATATATTGATATTTTGTGAATTTTCAAAGAATAAAATGGATTTGTATACATGACGGATTTGGCTGCAATCAAGTGCTGAGCCACAAATTGAAAATGTGACTTGAAAAATCCTCTTGAATCCACCAAAATATCAGTGTAGTAAATTTCCCCAAGACACTATTTAATCTTGAGTATGTAAAGGTTCATATACGAAAAAAAATGGCCTTCTCGAGTCATTAATCTGATTTATGAATTTTTTCAAACTTTCAAAAGCGGTTATCTCAAAACGAACATTGTGTGGGCTAGCACTATGCACCGACAGGCCTATAAAGACGTTTGTTCCTTTGCAAATAAATATCAATTATGTACATCAACACAAATAATATGGTCACTTGTGGAGGAGACTGCATGAAAACCTGCTTACTCCTTCCCCATCTGACAATTTGATTAAAACTTAGTTATTAAGTTAAACCATGGATTTTATAGAATGCACACTTAGCAAAAGAAGAAAAAATGCTTATTCGTCATAGGAGACTTTGATAAAAATCATTATGTCATATACCATACCAAAGGTTTGACTGGCTATCAACCTGGTAGGTTAATGGAGAAATTGCACTCATGAGTGAACACATTTGTTTTTATCATCCAAGACACAAAAGTAAGCATTGCAACATTTGCCATTTTGTTATTCATTTGCAAATGCCCTTCAAGGTAGCAATGATTACAACAGATCAAATTAACACCTAGACATGCATGAAATAGCAAAAAATAAGTTTTCGTTCCCTCGTATCTTTTTGTATCCTCAAACCAAAGCAAAGTGGAAAAATAAAGGGGGAAATAAGAATTTACGTCTAATCAAACTTCAAATGACACAGGGAGTAGGCCGCAAGGTTGATAAAAAAGACAGATTTTCTTTATTTCATTTTTTTTTTCGAAATGTAAAACTTCATGAGACAAATTCAAGAACCAAATAACACTTTCAATTTCCGGGTTAATTTGAAATAACATTTCAAATGTCTACCAATTTTGTTGAAATTGTCTCTTTAATGCCCATTTCAATTTAGATTTGCGAGAAGATTCTTCATTTTCTCCATTAACTTTCGCCTTTATTCATCTTTAGTGACCACAGAAGCATCATTGAGATCATAGGTTTACTTTTGCTGATAAATTCTTGTTTCAAATAATATTGTGTTTAACTTTTCTTTTGTTCTCATTGTTATATTATGGAAGAGCACTTACGCATGAATTACAACTTGGCAATTTTTTTCGATTTTTAGTTTTGTGCCTTCGAAGAGACAAACGAATGTGTTCACTAATGCGTAAAAATTCCCTTTAGTTGATCTATACCAGGTAGTTACCTTTAACATGGTATATGAAATGTTAATATTCAGCTGAATATTGTAAGAGATTATGAACTTCAAAAAGTGTTTATTTTCTTCATTTCTGTTTTGCTGAGTGTATAATTATGAATAGTATTCCATGAAACCTTATTCTCTTTTGCTTAAAAAAAAATGAAATTCCTATGCTTTTTTCTAGAAATTAAATAAAATCTTAATTTAATTGAAAAGATTGTGATCTAGGTGAGCGACATGGTTTTGTAAATTGGAATGATTATTTCTGCACAGCAATGTATTGGTATACAGTCACCTATAGATAACATTGAAAAGGTGGACTATTTTCATGATCGTAGGTTTATGTAGGGTTTAGCGTACAGATGGGCAAAAAACACTCGAATTTCCATTTTGTCTATTTTTTGTCTTTCTTTTATTTTGCCTTTTTTTTTGGCCTTATTCTATCCCAGTATTTGTAAATTGGTTGCTTTCTGCTTACGTCCCAAGCAATTGAAGAAGAACAGTAAAGTGTCGAAAGCTTGGCAGCAATAAAAGGCAATACGTGCTGCTGCCACCCGTCACGTCTGTTTACTCGTATGCAATTAATGTATATATATATATATATATATATATATATATATATATATATATATATATATATATGTATATATATATATGTGTGTGTGTGTGTGTTCGTGTGTGTGTGTGTGTGTGCATGTGTGTATGTGTGTTAGTTTGTCACCCGTTCTATTTTTTTTTTGCCAAATATATGTGACCGTGTGACCGTGCACCACAAAACGAACATAAAGTCACACACACTGATTTTGCGTGAGGACTGAAAATAAGTGAAATGGGTCAACCTGGCTGATCTTGACTTCTTTCATATTTTCTGAAAGAGCAGGTCTTCTTTTACTTTATGCTAAAATATGGCATCATAAAACGGGCGGGAAAGTGTGCTTTTTAGCAGTGTATCTCGAACAGTTTTGTTAGAATAGTGTGATTAGAGTCCCTTTTTTCATTTCTGAAAAATCTTATACACACTCTTCACTACAAACTCTAATAACTTTTGAAAAAAATAGTGCTACTGCATTGAAAGTTGGCACTAATTATGGACAGAATGTGTTAATGAGGCATGATAAATTTCAGTTTAATCAAATAATCCCTTCATTGTTGTTACACTGATGGTTTACTTCCTGTTTTTTTGTCCCATTTATCGCACAGCCAGCACGGTTTAGTAAGGATTAAGCGCCTGAATAGATATGATACACACTGTACTTCAGAGCCTCTTCTCAGTTCACACTTTTCCTGAGTTAATCCTGTCTTTCCAATATTTAGATAGGTTAGGAGAGTCCATTTGATTTGAGTTATATATCATTTTAAAGCTTAATGTCTGTTCTTTCAGAATATGGTCTTAACTAAAAATTCATGTTTGGCGACTCTTTGTTTGTTTTGTGGTGCAGGGTCACATAATATTTAGAAATATAAAAAAAGATATTAACTCTTGATGTGCCAGGCCCAAAACCCCTAACGTGCCAGAGGGTTTTACCTAATGCAAGAACGTTTCGAAACTGGACTGACAATGAAATTTAAAACCGCCATATCTCTGAAACTATTGACTGTTTTGAATTGAGTTCTACACAACATACATCAAGATACACTGTAGAAACATCGGTGTTAGATTTAACACCACGGGTGTTAAATCTAACACCGATCAAACTTCAATAGAGGACCACACCCACAGGTGTTAAAGATGCACTGTGATGGTGTTGAAAAGTGTTCCCCTGACACTTCGTGGTGTTAATTTGACACTGTACCTGGTGTTATTTTGACACTGTACTGGGGTTAATTCAAAAATGACACCACATGGTGTTGATTTGATATTTGTTGGTGTTAATATCAATGGTTTAACACCTGTCCAGCTTCAATAAGAGACCACACCAGCTGGTGTTACTTTGGTGTAAATTTATTTTCAAATTTTTCAAAAATCTAGTATTTTAATGTAAAATTCTTGATCGTCTTGTTTAAATTAAAAATCAACAAGAAATGCAGTTACAAAGAAACTCTTCAAAAAACAGTATAAAATTTGGAAATGACACCCTGAGGTGTTAATTTAACACCATAAATGAGCACCGAAAATTTAACACCAGCTCGGTGTTCACTATTTAACACCGGACTTTTTGCAGTGTAGTTTGTTCTCTCGCGTCATGTAGTCAGTTTGCCACAATATTGTATCTGAATCTGAAATACCGCAGAAATAGTTGATACATCCAAAAAAAAAAAAAAAAATATTTGAATTGTTTGTGTAGTGTGGACAAAAAGAGTCGGTCGTGTTTTTTTTTTTTTCTGCAATAGAACGCTCCCTTGACTCTGTGAGAAAGTTTTAGAGCAACATTTTCTCTTTCAAATGATAACAAATTTGCCTTCTAGAATTGTATGGTTCCAAAGATACTAGCAGTTTATTTTCTCTTAGCAATGTCTCTTTCTGCCTCAGTAATTCATTCCCAAATCTGAGTCCTTTAGTCCCAGATTCTGTATTGGAAACTAAAGTAATTGCCCCGGGCCCTGGAAGAGTGTCTTTTGTCTACTTGAGAAGAAAGAGCCTATTAATCCTTTTTTTTTGTCTGTCTAGGCGGACCGCCGCGGGTGTGGGTACTCTATTGAAATCGGCAGGTCTTTGTCCGCGCGCAATTCCAATGTTAGCGTGGGGAAAATTAGTGACGTTCACCAAAACAAAAGGATGAAAGCCTTGACCGACAAACGAAAGCTCACCCTCTTTGAGGGACAAAGTCAAAGCAGCTTCCCGCAGGACAGCATCCAAGCGGAACAATGCGACTGGAACCACATAGACAATACACGCAGATTCAATAGCATACACACGTGTGGTTTACCAACGAGACTTTTGATCCTCACTCATCTCGCAGAGGGTGCGCTCGCTGCGGATTTTCCCTACGCGAAAAAAATACATCTAGCTGAAAAATAATGTATTTAATACTCAAAATTTTCCAATGTAAGTATGCTCATAATTTTAGTGGAAATGATGGCTATGCTAGTCAGCTACCACTACATGTAATTGGCAGTTTCTTTGTGCAACACACTACGATACCGAAAGAACTTAAATGACCAATGCTTTTTTCGTTCTTGTTAGTCGCCGATCGGCGATCATGGCACGTCAGGACTAAGGTCGCCGTTCGGCGACCATGGCACGTTAAGAGTTAAGTGAAAAGCGGATAAGTTTAGGAGGCAATAACCCTTCCGTTCCGCCGCCCTTGACAGACACGATATAGAGCGTGCAATATGGCCTTCATTTTCCATTTATGAAATTTATTGTGGAGTCCAGACCGCCTTCTCATTAACCCACCCGATAAAACGTGGAATTGTCACAGATGAAACTGCTGGTGTGTAACGTATCGTGATACAATTCAAAATCAATAAAGGGACGAACGGGCCGTTTAGGGCAATATCAATTCCAGTGGGGTTTGATCTACAATCGTGTACAAAAAAGAAAAAGGACAGAAATTTTTCCTTCTATCCCAAATGAGCATACACGAACAAAACGTCAATTGGGGTAAGGATGGGTTATGGTGATTAATAACGTGCATGTACAGCTTGCCGCTGTCTTTGAGGGAGGGATTTGTTTTGTGCGATTCTATACGTAGAGATCGTTGGTGTAGGGTGCGCGGGTAGGAGGATGTAGGAGGATATTCCTCGCACCTGGATATCACGTCACCCAAACTGAAATAGACTGACAACGAACCTGAACAAAACCGCCTTGTTAAAAGTGATATAAACGTAACTATTAGGAAGGTCTTTCGATTCCGTTTTTGTTTTTCCGCATATATGATATGCTGGTTGCTGTTTAGTGACATTCCCTAAAATATCATTTCTCGAGAAATTGTTTGGTGACGGTGAACTTGCTCCGAAAATCGATAACAGCCACCTGTTCTGCTACAGAGTATCCGTAAAAAGCCAGTCCAACAGAAAGACGGCGAAAATGGTAAGTTGCCCGCCATCGCTTCCTCCCCGGCCTCTAAGTTCAAAATAATTCAGTTCAAATTTATTTCATATTTTGCACTTTCTCAATAATGAGATTACAAAATGAATGACAATAAACAAAGAATACAAAATATATACAACCATGCCTTTTGATTGAAAGAGAAGAAGAAAAAAAAAACACTTGACACAAATTAATGTACATGCTCATATCAAAATGAGGATGTCACAAGTAAATATCAGAAATATGATGGGGCCTACATATAAGCTATAACGCTTGTAAAGCTGTAGGTTCCAGAATTCATAGGCATCAAAAATATACGGAGAACAGATATGTTTGTCTTGAAAAACTAAAATCATACCAGTACAAAAATCGATATAAAGAGTAAGCTAATAAAACACATGGATATCTCTCAAACCAGACTGTATACGGATCTCTCCGTGTTTGAAAAAGAATGTTATATATTTGATTTATTGGTACCATTAAATAACCTGGTGCTGCGGACAAAGACAAAAGACTGGGAGTTTTTTTTTTTTTTTTTTTTTTCTAAGTAGCTAAATACTTGGTAGAGTGTATCCACTTAGTAATAGCTGTTTTAATTTTCTTTTGAAGGTGAATTAAGATAAGGAAGAAGTAACATCTTGAGGGAGGTCTTTCCAATATCTGGGTCGAGTAAATATAATCGTGATAATTGTTTTCTTTGCAAAAATAGTGCGAGTACGGGGAAGGTGAAAGACGTCACTCTGACGAGTGGGATAACAGTGAATTGGAGCGATTCCTTTTAAACGTTGGGATAAATACAAATTGTAATTTATTAGTTGTTAGTTTGTACATGAAAATTCCGAGATTACAATAAAATAGGCCTGATATTTTCAGAATTCTGTTTTGATGAAAAAAGCAGTTGGTATGAGCAAAATATCCAGCGTGGTTTATGATTCTTTATTGCACGCATTTGAATACGGAGAAGGGAATCTTATAATGAGTGAATTACATTCCCCCACGTCAAAATTCCATTATTAAAGTGTGGAGACATTAAAGAAGAATATAAGTGACCGTGCTTCACAAAACGAACAAAAAGTCGCGCATACTGATTTTGCGTAAGGACTGAAAATAAGTGCAGTGGGTCAACCTAGCCGGTCTTGACTTTTTTCAAATTTTCTGAAAGAGCAAGTCTTCTTTTACATTATGCTAAAATTAAGGATCATAAAACTGGCAGGAAAATGTATTTTTCTAGCAGTTTATCTTGAACATTTGTTCGGTAACATAGCGTGGTTAGGTGTGTCTTTTGAGTCCCCTTTTCATTTCTGAGAAACCTTGTGCACACTCTTCACCTTCAACTCTGATAACTTTTGAAAGGATAATGCTACTGCTTTGAAAGTTGGCATCAATTATTGACAGAATGTGTTAATGAGGCATGCTCAATTTCACTTTAATTTGATAATCCCTTCATTGTTGCTAATCCAGTGATTTACTTCCTGTATTTTTTTCCTTTCATTGCGCAGCCAGCACTGCTTGGTAAAGATTAAGCGCTTGAATAGACACTGTACTTCAGGGCTTCTTTTCTCATTTCAGTCTTTTCCTGAGTTCGTGCTTGCTTTTCAATATTCAGATAGGTTAGGAGAGTCCATTTAATTTGAGTTATGCATCATTTTAAAGCAGAAAGTCTCCTCTTTCAGAATATGGTCTAAACTAAAAATTCACACCTGGCGACTTTTTGTTCGTTTTGTGATGCAGGGTCACATAATACTCTGCAAAATACAAACAGGGAAAAAATGTTTAAGCTTACTCAAAATTCCGATATTTTTGGACAAAATTTTACTTACAAAATTAATATGAGTTTTTAAGGATAATTCTCGGTCAATCTAAAGCCCTAAAAACTTGATGTTATTAACCTGCTTTAATTTGATATTATGTGGGACAACATTCAAAGAATTACTGGATACCATTTAATGATTTTTTTCTAAGTTCAAAGATATTTTGTTCGCATAAATACAGGAATGTACAGACCCGAGCTCAGTATTCATCATATTAATGAATGTATTAGGATCTCGAAATGAAAAAACAAACAAACAAACTTGTGTCATCGGCACAACAAATGAATGATAAAATTTGCGATGATTTTTGAAGATTGTGTATGTATAACATAAATAAAAGTGGGCCCAAGAGGGAGCCCTGTGGGACTCCACGTGAAATAGGCTTTAATTGCTAATCATGGTTGTTATGTATTAACAAATTGCTTTCTATCTGTTAAATAACTCGTAAACCATTATAAGGGCGTCCCTCGGATTCCATAATGACACAATTTTTAAAACAAAATTTCATGATCTATCGTATCTAAAGCTTTAGAAGAATCAAGAAAAACTCCAATTGTACATTCAAAATTATCTATAGCATTAAAGCTTTAGAAGAATCAAGAAAAACTCCAATTGTACATTCAAAATTATCTATAGCATGAGCGACCTTGTCCATAAAAGTAAGTAAAGCATGGGCTGTGTTGTAATGTTCTCTGAAACCAAACTGAGAATCCAATAAAATGTTATGGTTTGTGAGAAATTTTAAAAATCACGTGTAAACCAACCTTTCAAGAATTTTAGAGACTGAAGTCAACAAAGAAATTGGTTGGTATTTTTTCACCAAACCTTTCTGTCCCTTCTTAAAGATAGGGACGACTTTCATCTCATTGGGGACTTTACCATCAAATAAAGATTGATGTATGTAAGAGGAGAGATGATTTCACTTGAAAAAACTTTTTAAAAGAAAATTTGTAATTCCATCATATCCTGAACTTTTCTAATCATTCAAATTCTTGATGACATCTATAATTTCTTCTTCAACAATAGCTTCAAAAAATGTTGATTGAGAATTCTTACTACCTAAATATTCATAAAATTCATTTGATGATTTCGGGATTTTACTGGCAAGACGGGTCGTTAATCTGGCAGCCGTCCGCTGAAATATATTTGGGAGGATCGGTATTATTTTTTGTGTTTGCCTTCCACGTACTCTTCCCATCAGATTTATATTCTACAAACTGCCGCGAAAAATAATTTCGCTTGGCTATACGTATTAAGGATGTCAATATTTTCCCACAACGACTATATCTTAATTTGTTTAAAGGGGATGAATCTTTGCGATATTTATGAAAAAGTTTATTCTTGCGGTTTATGGACCTGAGAAGAGATTTTGTAACCCATGGTTGTCGTGGTACTTCTTTTTTATTTTAAATTGGAACGGTGAGTTCTTCGGAGAGGAACACTAGAATAATAATTAACAATTAATATTTTTATAAAATTTTCAAATGCTAAATCAATGTCGATTTGACTGTATACCATGGACCAATCTTCTTTACATAATTTCTCCCTCAGTTTCTTTAGGTTGGATTCAGACATTACACGAATACCAGGATTGTGGGTGTGAGAAACATTAGCAGTCATAAAATTGGACACAAGGGCATAAATTGGAAAATGATCAATAACGTCAGAAACTATTATGCCAGTTGTGATGTCAGAAAATGAGTCATTTACAAAAATGTTGTCAATAAGAGTAGATACATCATTAGTTATTCGAGTCGGTTTTTCTTGTAAGGAGAATACATGATTTCGACAACATAAGGTTAAGAAAATCTGCGCATACCGGATTATCACTGTAATTAATTAAGGAGATTGAGATTAAAATCATCCATGACAAAACATGTCTTAATATCAAAATAACTGCTTGAGATAATGCCACAAAATTAGCTCTAAAAATCTAGCAGAGTTTGAGCTTGGGGGTCGATAAATCTCTTCAATTATAAGATTACCTTCATTCAAAGTTTTGACCTTCAATAGATAAATACACTCTCAAAAGTATGTGACATCACGCTGTATTTTTCCAAGAAGACACAGTCTAAATTCTGCGACATATGAAATCCCACTCCCCTACCTTTCTTCCATGTTCTATTATTCAATTTGACTCTTAAACCATCTATTGTAAGTAGGGAAGAGGGTGATGTCTCTTTTAACCAAGTTTCACTGAGCCCGATAATATCATATTTAGATTTTAATGTGCTCACAAAAGAAACAAATTGATCAAAGTTTTTATTTAAGCTTCTGATATCAAAATGTGAAATAAAGAGTTGATTTGCGCGGTATGAGTGAGTGAAATAAGCTCATCCTCTGTGTGGTAGTGAGTGAATACATTTTGGACTGCGGCATCGTTACAGTCAAAATCTAGTCTTAATCCAGGAGTTTGCATAAATAATTTAAGAAAGTGACGATGTCAGAATCTTCGCCCTCTTCGCTGTCTACTGAAATTTGTGGTGTCATATCAGCAAATGACTGAGGATAAAGGGTGCCAACAGAAGCGGCATTCGAGTTTACAGTGGTATTTGGATCCGTCATTGTGAATGATACAAAACAGGTGACAGTAAGACAGTAAGACAGATTTTGGTGTAGCGTACATGGAATGTATGTCAAGGTAAAATGCAAGCACTGCTGAGCACAAAACAAAATCTAAGTAAAAATGAAGATCAATTGCTGTGACGTGTGAGTACTTAAAGCACACAGAAAAATACATAATCAATAAAAAATTGCTTACATACATGTCTTCTTTATACCTTTTTCTCCAGATATTACCTGCAGCCACCCCCTCCCTCCCCCACCCTTGAAAGAAAAAACTCGCAATCAAAATACAAGCGACTTTGTAATTCACGTCTTTTCTCATTACATATAACTTATAAGTTATAGTTGTCTTTTTTCCTTCACAAGTCAATGAAAATTATAAAACAACAGGTTATAGTTTCAGTCGTAACGCAGTACAGACTATTTCGTGTCGGATATAGTAATCAAAGATTGCAAAAGAAAGCATATCACGTTTGGATTTTTTTTTTCCAATTGCCGAGTGTTGGAACAGATATGGAAAAAAAAAGTTGAGGAAGACGCTTTCTACCTACCAGTATACAGACCAAATCTGTTGGACAGTAAATTGAATTGTTACTATTCAATCACAATCCATGAACGTATTACGAAGTCAGAGGTTAAGTTTCAGTCGAAACAGAGTACAAACTATCTAGTCCTGTATCTCGGTATAGTAGTCAAAGATTGCAGGAAAAAAAAAAAACATATCACGTTTTGCATTGTTCCCTTTGCCGAATATTAGAACAGATATAGAAGAAGAAAAAAGTAGGGGAAGACGCTTTCTTCCAATCAGTATACATTCCAAATCTGTTGGACAGTAAACTTTAAATTAAATCATTATTTAAAATGTATTTAAATTCAACTAAAAATAGATCAGTAAACTTTAAATTAAATCATCTTTGAACTCGGTTTCCTGTTCTCTTTTAAGAGCCTAACACAGATGTCAACGTCAAATTAAGGTTTTGAATCACAAAATCTTGCTACCAGCAGGGGTGCCTTTAGCACAAGCCCATCCATTCACGACTCGCACTTACTGTGTGTCGGTAGTTTACAGGTACAAACCCTTGTTCGTCTCATAGGTCATGTTTTACCTTTGGGAGCAGTGCCTTAAAACAGAACTGTTTAAGATATCACTTTTAATGTATATGTGTAGGTCAGTTGTATCACAAAACATCCTACCATTAAAAAAAAATAGATTTTTGGCAATAAAGCCTAAGATATATGGAGTTATCACTATTTGAAGAGTTTGTTTGCAAAAACCGATGAGTCCATTTTTGAAAATTTTGAATTATGGTCTCTGTCATAAAGTACAAAATAATACCTTTCAAATGATATATTGGTCACTACATATAAAGGTATATCTTTGAAGTTATGGTCAAAACAGCAAAACTTTTCTTATTATTCTCTTTATTTTTCTTGACCTTTAATCGCAAATATCTCCATTTGGCAAATATGGACTTATCAGTTTTTGCAAACAAACTCTTCATTTATTCTCGTTAAACCATAACTATAGACGGCTTAGTCTTGAAACATTTTTATTGTAACTATTGTTCACTCTTTGCATATTTAACTACTTACAATCAATTTAAATGGTTCATTCTTTACATTGCTTATTTCTATCCCTAACTCACATTTTAGAACTATTTTTGAAGCACTAATGCTGGGTTTTGTTTCATCTGCAAATGTGACTCTGCACCTCAAAACAAACAAAAAGTCGCCAGAAATGAATTTTTAGTTAAGACCATATTATGAAAAAGCAGATTTTAAGCTTTAAAATGATGTATAACTCAAATCAAATGGACTCTCCTAACCTATCTAAATATTGAAAAGAAAGCACAAACTCAGGAAAAGTGTGAACTGAGGAAAGAGGCTCTGAAGTACAGTGTCTATTCAAGCGCTTGATCTTTACCAAACCGTGCTGGCTGTGCGATGAATGGGACAAAAACAGGAAGTAAACCACCAGAGTAACAACAATGAAGGGATTACCAGATTAAACTGAAATTGAGCATGCCTCATTAACACATTCCTTTCATAATTAATCCCAACTTTCAAAGCAGTAGCCCTATCCTTTCAAAAGTTTTTAGAGTTGAAAGTGATGACTGTGGACATGGTTTTTCAGAAATGAAAAAGGGATTCTAAAGACACACATAATCACACTATTCTACCAAAAATGTTCGAGATAAACTGCTAAAAAAAAAATACACACTTTTCTGCCCGTTTTATGATACCAAAGTTTAGCATAATGTAAAAGAAGGCCCGTTCTTTCAGAAAATTATGAAAAAGTCAAGTTTGGCTAGGTTGACCCATTTCACTTATTTTCAGTCCTCACGCAAAATCAGTGTGTGCGAATTTATGTTCGTTTTGAGGTGCACGGTCACAAATAGTAACTTATGCCTTTAAAGGAGTCTGGGCCAATACTACTACATTCACAACCAGTGCCCTGTTTCATCAAAAAAAAAAAATAAATAAAAATATGTATATATATATATATATATATATATATATATATATATATTATCGATGTTAAATTTCCTTAACACACAGGTTGTCATAGACTTATGATAGAAATCAACATTATAATCAATTTTAACTCTTCATAAAACAGGGCCTTTCACTGTCCCAAATTGTGCCACTGTTGCATGTTATATTCTTGGCGCAGACTCCTTTATGATCATCAAGGGTTTGTGCCTGCAAACCAATGTGTTGATGGGTATGTCGAACAATTTTATCATTCAGAATGAAAACACAGTGGCTAAAGAGTGATGCCGGACAAGGCTTTCTCCTGATCTTAAGGAGAATATCTATGATCGCAGACCAAAGAAGGCCCTAAGTCCTAACTCACTGTCTATACAGCCCTTCGCTCACGACTGTCATTGCTGGATGTTGGGGAGCCGTGGGGGGGGGGGGGGGGGGCAGGGACCTTGAAAAAGGGTAACTTCTCCAGCAGGATTATGGACTGCAATGGTTAATGCGAATTTTAGCTACCTCTGTTGAATATCGAATTGGATAAAACTAGACCCAGCACATTAAACATATTAATTCTGGAGGGAATGGCAATTAGAGCTGGATCTGCTCGCATAAAATTGGCACGTGATATTTCCACAAGTGAAAAACAAAAGAGAGGCGCTTTGAAGGGGGGGGGGGGGAACCCTTCGTATGATAATTTTAGAAAGTGACTTTCGTTTATCCTCTGAAGCATGATCAAAATAATTATGAAAATGGCATGTAAAGTGCATGAACGCTTGATAACAATATAAACCTTCCACCAATGTATCTAGGCTATGAGAACGGCAGCATCGTTTGGAAACAAGCTATTACGTTTGAACACTTTTATTAGTACGAGACTACCTAGTCTTGTTTCCAGACCCTTAGGAAACTGGACTCCTCGGCGACAAGGTCGCCGCCTTTGCAGAGAACATGCAGTACAAATTCACTTGAACTACTCCAGTTTTCGACGTTAAGGCCGTCGATAACCTGTATAGCAAAATACTACAAGCAGAGGGTCTGGAAGCCAGACTAGATACTACCGTACAAAGAAACAGTTTCGGGGACATCCAGTCCGCTTTGAAAAAAAAAAAAAAAAACACTTTTATTCGATTGGGTCTTGCTGTTAAAGCAGTTGCCATGGCAGCGGCTACACAACAATCAACGAGAAGTGACGATTTTGTTTCACCTTCACAATTAAGACTCGCATAACTGAAATTACAACATGTTGCACAGCTTTCTAAGCATGTGTTTATAGTGATGAGTTAATAAGTGAGTTTTCATGCAGATACAAATTATTATACGGCGGATGTTAGTTAATTCGAAAAAAAAAATGAGAAGGAAATGAGGTTCATTGTTCTGATATTCATTTAAGCCGAAACAAAAAAGAAAAAAAAAAAATAACCAAGATGCGTACCAACGGACATTTCGAGAAACGAATTGTAACTATGAGAGCTTTCGAATTAACCTAATATTCACAATAAGTTTGTTATCATAAAGCTTTCTCATGTACGCTGTACATCAAATCCAGTAGTTTCAGCAATATCATTAGAATGAAATCCTCAAGAGCAATCACCGAAATATGGCTGGTCCTGAAAAAGGTCTACTATGCGATTCTAGAACGCGATAACTGTATACCATCACAACCTTTCCCAAGAATTGGATTTACCAATATGTGCCCTAAACCTTTGAATCTTTATGCCATTATCTCGGCCGTAATAGGTCCGATACAGACGAGCTACCTGTTATTCACTCCCAACGCGTGAAATTTTAGTAATGATCAAAGTGGGTACAGTTTGGTGTAATCCCTCTGTGTGAGAACAAAACAAAAAGTGGATTGACATCAATAGCTTAGTTTATTGAAAAAAAAAATGTTTTTAGGAATTCTGGAGATATGGAATCAGACTGTAATTATTATGTATCATTGTAATGCTACTATTATTATTATTTTTTTTTTTACATAATGTCTCAGTTTGGCAATGGGCATCACATTATCCATGTTCAGACGTATTTCTAGTCGAAGTAAAATTTTATGGGGCAGCAATTAGAATTCACATTTATGCTTATCTTACTACGACCCTGTGTCCACACGACGGTCGTGGGAAGAAACTCGGACCAATTTACCACGGCCTTCGTGGGCATCACCTTGGAGGGTCGGTGTTACTTCTGGAGGTGGTAGCGCCGCTCACGTCACGCCATAACTTTTTTTTTCTTTTTTTTTAACCAGTGGCATTTATCTTCTCCATTTTTGTGGATGAGAATTTCTGAGCGCTAGCTTCTCCGTCGCGATCGACTAGGTTAGAACATTGTACTGCACGTGCACGTGTACTCGCATTTGACTCAGGAGGTTTTACCTAAGTCGTGTGAGGTTTGTAAGGTTATAGATTCTCCGAGTGCCTGTCCGCACGGGCAATTTACTCCGACCGGCTGGTCGTGGTAGCGAGATATTCCTGAGAAAACTCAGGAGTATCTTAGACGGAGGAAGATGTCGTAGTAAGTTCCTCCGACCGGAGGAAATTACAATGACCTTGCTCAGACGGGCACCACTCCGACCCTTCCTCCAACCTTCCTCCGACCAAGCTTCCTCCGACCCTTCCTCCGAAGTTACTCCGACCTTTTACTGCCTCCGTCTGAACGCAGCTTATGTTCTTTAAAAGACGTAATGAATTCAGGTTGTATATGAAGAGTTTGTTTGCAAAAACCGATAAGTCCATATTTACCAAATGGAGATATTTGCGATTAATGGTCAAGAAAAATAAAGAGAATGATAAGAAAAATTTTGCTTCTTTTGACCACAACTTTAAAAATGTACCTTTATATGTAGTTACCGATATGTCATTTAAAAGGTATTATTTTGTACTTTATGACAGAGACCGTACTTCAAAATCTTCAAAAATGGACTTATCGGTTTTTGCGAACAAACTCTTCATATATTACGCCAAGTTTTCTTAAACTATTTAAAGTACTTTGTTACTCTTCTGTTTACTAATACACACGCATTTCTTCATATCATTTTGTCGTTTCTTTTTCCAGGCATCATGGCTTGTCAACTTGGGCAAAATGTTTGCCTTGGCTTCGTGTGCAACTGTGGCTTTAGGTGGGTAGATAATCCCTTGCATGAAACAAGAAAAAAATGGATAAGTGAGATTAGGAGAAGAATAATGATAATTCAAAAATGAATTCTGTCCATTATACTCGACTATGCAGATAATTTCACTGTTCTCAGGTGGACCTATCCAACAGTTTCCCTGGCACGATACTCATTTCACTTTCTCGACGAAAACAAACATCATGATTCAGAGTTTCAACCGGTAAAATAACTAACATGCTGAAGTTTGGAATGTATGTGTAGGTTTTAGTTTAGAAATAGTAGTTATTACATTGATGTTGATAATAGAAAACATAGTGACGATGATAATATAGGAGTAGTAGTAGTAATAATAATAATAATAATGATAATAATAATAATAAGAAGAAGAAGAAGAAAAAGAAGAAAAATAGTGTTATAGGTTTTCCCGGCCAATTTGCGTCTCTTTCAGTCCAATCCCTTATTGCTGTCTTCAGTTTAGAAAAATTTCGTCAAGATAACATTTCCCATACTTCAATTTTAAGATCTCTTCATTCAAGTTCATTTTGGAGCATTCGAATTAACTTAAACCTCATTCTAATCAACACATTTTCAACTGAAATTCGTAGGACAACCACCATTTCGCTATTCGTTCATTCAATTTAGTCATACGATCATGTATATTGGGACCTATGTGAAGGCCTATATGTGCGCACCCATTCATTGAAATCAATTGATGAGCATGAAGTTTAACAAGTTTTTCGGTCAATTCAGCAGACATCTTTATGTTTCTGTCCTTTTTTTTTCTTTCATCACAGTTACTGTTTTGTGAATATCATCATTTAATATTCTCGTATTCATTTTAGAGATTTTGGCGACAGCTTTTTCAATGTGATTTTAGTCTCTCAGTCCGAAGATAATGCACGTGGGCACATTTTCTCTGGTCGTCGAGATTGTTATTCCGAGTCTGTCGGCCAGTTCTACATAGTCAGTCAAGGTTTTGAAATGTTTAGTAATTCTGAGATGTACGACTTTATCTACCTTTTGCTGTCATGACTGCATAAGAAGATAAAGTTAATTTTTAGTACTAGTACAAGCTTATAATAATGACATGTTTGAAAGAAAAAAAGGTTGTTGTGAACAGAACGAACTCGAGTTTTACAGGGTAAAAATATATGTGGATATAGATTTTCCTTCTTAACAGTGTGTACATGAAACAAAAAGTCACATTTTAGAAAAAATATACCTAATGTTTTCGCCTTTTCAAAAAAGAAATAACATCACATAAATTTGAAGGAATATGTTCGGAATTTGACTGCCCATTCGCAAAATTGAATGACTAAAATACTAGTACGCGTTTTTAGCCAGTGATGGCAAATTTGAATGAACATAGAGTACGTGCCTACTTGAATACCCTTTTTACGAATTCCAAAGCAACATGTGCAAATTCTACTGATCGAAATGCCTAATGAAATACACAAGCTTCAATTTTGAATGGCAAGTTGTGTGGTAACGAAGGTTTTCGCTAAATTGGATAAACCCCTTTATCAACTGGACTGAATAAAAGTGCGAAATTTGCCCGGAAACCCTCTAGTAATAATAATGGTGTTAATAATGATAATTATAATAAAAATGATGATGATAATAATAATAATAATAATAATAATAATAATAATAATAATAATAACAATAATGATAATGATAATAACAATGACAATAATCAATTTGACCCTGCATCATAAAACCAACAAATAATCACCAGACATAGATTTTCACTTAAGGGCTGTCCCTGTAATGGAAGAGCAGACTCTAAGCTTTAAAATGATGAACTAGTAAAATTCAAATCAAGTGGACTCACCTAACCTATCTCAATATTGTAAAGAAAGCACACAGGGCGTATGAACCGAGAAAAGCGGCTGTGAAATACAAGGTCTATTCAAGCGCTTAATCTTTACCAACCCGTGCTCGCGGTGCTTTTAATAGGACAGGAAACAGGATGTAAACCACTGGAGCAACGACAATGAAGGGATTATCTTATTAAGCTGAAATTGACCATGCTCTCTTAACACATACTGTTCATTATTATCCATTATAAACATATTAGAGTTGAAAGTGTGCAAAGGATTTTCAAGAAAAAAAGTTTGCCTCAAAGACATACTTGATGTCACTTCTCTCCAAAAAGAAAAAAAAAAAGGTTGTAGAAAATTGCTGAAAACACTTTTTCCATTATTTTTATGATCCCAGACTCAGGTATCATATAGATGAAGAATGGCTCTTTCAGAAAATATGAAAAACTCAAGATTGACTTGGTTCAATCGTTTCACCTTTTTTGAGTCCTCACATAAAATCAAGGGATGCGATTTTTTGTTGGTTATGTGATGCACGGTCACAAATGTATTATTATTATTATTATTATTATTATTATTATTATTATTATTATTATCATTATTATTATTATTATTATTATTATTATTATTATCATTATTATTATTATTATTATTATTATTATTATCATTATTATTATTATTATTATTATTATTATTATCATTATTATTATTATTATTATTATTCGTATTATTATTACGACTACCACAATTACCTCTACTATCATCATCTTCATCATTATTTCATTTTATGAATTACATGTTACATAATCAGTACATACTAAGTCTTATTGATGAACCTTGAACCTTGTTGCTTTTTTAGTTAACTTTTGAAAAAAGTCAATGATGGAAGAAGACTGAATATGGATAGGGGACCTTCCATAGTAAAACAACATGATGTCTCATTCTAAATGTTCTAGGCTGGTGTAAGCTTGTGATATCGAAAACAGAAACAAAAGCGAGGTGAAGTGTCACAATTTCGTTTCGCTATGCTCGTTACAATATCAAAGCCATGGTTAAACTTTGCATTTAAATTGACTTTTTATTCAAACGCTAATTGAAGTTCATGATTAATCACCATTGAAATTAATTTACAAGATAAGAAGTTTTTTTCCTTTCACTCTTCTTTGTATAACACAGCATTTGCTCCTCTATTGTTCCCCAAGGATATGTATTATTTAGGGCTACGACTGTGATAGATTTAAATTTTTAATTTGATGTGAGGATTAAAAAGAATATAGGGTTATTATTATGCTTGGCTTTCATAGGATGCAGAATATTTCATGGTGGCATTTCATGGCAATTGACGCAGAAGGAAGTGTTATGCAACGATTATCCTAATAAGTCGTCTTCCTGGAGTTAAATGAATTATAGATAAAACCACGAGGGTGTAAAAAGGAGGTAAAACCTGCGTGTATTTATTTAAACTATTGTTTTGGCTTGCTGGCGTGAACAAGTAAATGGAAGGACACATAGATTCAAATCCTGGACTATATTTCTTTTTTTTTTTTTTTTTTTTTTTTGGTGTTCATAACAATTCAGATTCTGTGTACTGCTTTAATCAATGAGAAAGATGGGGAAAATTACTGCACTCTCTTCACGAATAAAAAAAAAGAATTCGTTCGGTCTTGTTTTCGCTTTGGTTTAACTGCGATTGAATCTATGAAACTTTGGAGGCATGATAAAGTATTTGTGGAGATAAGGGCTGAGATTTTAACTTTTGGCGAGATGCCAATAAATCACGTATGAAATGATAAAGAGTATACCATTCTAAGAAAAATTCAGAGTTTTGTTTTTGTTTTTGTTTTGTTTTGTTTTGTTTTGTTTTGTTTTTTTGGGGGGGGGGGTGAAAATCGGTTTTGGAATGACCAAGATATCCAAACACAAGGTAAAGCACATGATCCTGAATACAGAGAAGAAGATAGGTGAGTCTCACCTTTCATTGGGATTCATTTTGGATATCTCAGCCATTTCAAGACTAATTGTCATCATGTTGAAGTAGAATCTCTCTCAAAATTAGGCCTACATTTTCTTTCATATTTCACAAGAGGTTTCTCATTATCAAAAAAAAAAAAAATAAAAATGTTCCAACCAAATGTATGAGACCCCTTTGACATTAACGGGAGTATGCAGTTGTAAATCTCTTCATTTTTTTTTTTTTTTTTTGAGAAGCACTTCTAGGACAGGCCTTGCCAGCATCACTCTGTACCAACGACTATTACAATGCGAGTTACCCATCCCAGCGTCAAAATCCATGTAGAGTCATATCATTTGGTGGTCGCGACATCAAACTCGTGCCTAAAGTTGTGCCTATGACCACAAACTTCAGCCTATTGATGGAAAATGAGCTGCCGGACTCCGCTGACTTTAAATATGAACATATCGTCTGTCGTATACCGCGTAAGGACTTTTGTTTTGTTTTTCAAGAATTTTTCGCCAAATATTGTTTGTGTGTGAGTGAATGTCTGAGTGTGAACATTTTTTCCTATTCAGTCTTTCTTTTAAAATCAAAAAACAAAAACAAAAACAGCAAAAGGGAAATATGACTAAGAGTCAAAAAGCTAGTGACAGGAGTTTCAAGAATAATCAGATTGATTGAACATAACTTGTTTTTACAGGAAAATCATATATATATATATATATATATAATTTATATATAATTTATATATATATATATGTATATAATTTATATATATATATATTTTTTTTTTTATAGTGGACACACAATATTCTGTACGTTTCAGCAATGCTTTTCCCTTTGTTAATTTGATGTTTACACAAATTCAATTTGTTACGTAAATTATCAGGATTCTCCAGTCATTCGGATGACCGCATTCTTTTCCCCTCTTTCTTCAACTGCTCCAGATTGCTTGGAGAATCCTTGCTATAAGGGTGATTGTCTGGAGACAATGGATAACTACACATGCGACTGCCCCGATCAGTACTCGGGCCGACACTGTGAGATGTGTAAGTTATTGCTTGCTGTTATATTGTTGTGTGTGTGTGTGTGTGTGTGTGTGTGTGAGTGTGCGTGTGTGAGAGTGTGTGTTTGTATGTTTGCTGGTTGCGGTCATTGCTGGTACGCATGTGTGAGGGATATAACATACTGGTTATGAGTTAAGTGTTCCCAGTTATATTGTAACTAATATTTATTATCTATGTAAGTATGTGAAAGTGCATCGAAAAACCAACAAAAAGTCGCAAGATATGGATTTTAAGTTAGGGCTGATTCTGAAAGACGAGATTTAACTCTTAAAAATAATGCATAATGCAATTAAATGGTCTCTCGTGTCCTATCGGAATATTGGCAGACAGACAGTACAGTATGTCCAAAAAAAAAAAATACAACGGGACCCCCCGCAATGATATCTTTAAAAACAGTGAATCAATCTGAATACAAATTCAAGGTATGAAACTATAACGCATTACCCACATCTTACAGAAAACCCCATTCGATTTGCTTCAGTGGTCAAAGAGAAATAAGGAATTTTGTAGAGGATGTCGGGAATCTTTTTTTTTTTTTTTTGTCCAAGTTCTGTCTATTATCCACGCACTAGAGCACTGAATTGCTGAAATTGGAAAAATTAGACTCATGACATACCTTACAACAATCCAAATTTCTCTGTGACCTCTTGACCAAATTGAATGAGGTTTTCTGCAAAATAGAGCTAAGATGTTATATTTTAAGGTCCCCAAGTAGCACTTAGGGGGTGTTGCAAGAAAGTTGCAATTAATTGCAACTCCCCAAAATCTATTGCAAATCTTGAAATCCATTGCAAATTTGCAATTAATTGCAAGTTGCAATCAATTCTGTTGCAAGAAAGATGCAATTGATTGCAAATCGATTGCATCTCTGCAATCAATTGCTAATCAATTGCAACTTTGCAATAGATTCAGGGGTAGTTGCAAATTTTGCAATCGATTTGCAATAGATTACAAATGTCATAATTGCGGCTGCTTATATAGATGCTGGGGGACAAATCTCCAAACATAATCATTTCTTTTAAGAAAAAAGAAGAAAATATTCCGTATAAATGGCATTTTTATGTAATGTATGATTGTGTAAGATACTTTTTTTTTTAACATACACAAAGTGTATAAGGGGTTACTCAGTATCAGGATGTGGTCGGTCGGGCAGTCCGTTGCAAATCTTGCGTCACGAACTCCATCTACAGTTTTGAAGCAATTTTGATGAAACTTGGGTTACATGATGACATCGAAGTGAAAATGTGCAAGACGTTTTTTTTTTTGTCTTTATCGGAGAAAGCGTTGCCATGGTAACCACAATTTCCCAAAAAACCTTGTGGAGTAAACTACTGCCACAGTATTTGAGTAATTCATTTCAAATTTTATGTGTATAATGATCTTCAGGTGTAGTTATGTAAGAAACAGTTTGTGTTTGTACCCGACAAGGCGTTGCCATGGTAACGGCATATTTTCTTGAAAATCTTGTGGAGTGAACTCCTTCCACAATTTTGAGGCACTTGAACTCAAATTTGGTGTACATAATGACATTGAGGTGTAGATGTGCAAGACACATTTTTTGTGTTTGTCGGAGAAAGCGTTGCCATGGTAACCACAAATTTCCCAAAACGTTCTGGAGTGAACTACTTTCACAGTATATAAGCAATTTGTTTCAAATTCGGTATGTATAATGATCTATAAGTGTAGTTATGCAGGACACACTTTGTGTTTGTACCTGACTGGGCGTTGCGTTGAGAAAGCGTTGCCATGGTAACCACAAATTTTCCAAAACGTTGTGGAGTGAACTACTTTCACAGTATTTAAGCAATTTGTTTCAAATTTGGTATGTATAATGATCTATAAGTGTAGTTATGCAGGACACACTTTGTGTTTGTACCTGACTGGGCGTTGCCATGGTAACGGCAATTTTTTCTTTGAAAATCATGTGGGGTGAAACAATTTCGAGTTTTAAGGCAATGGAACTCAAATTTGGTGTACATGATGTCATTGAGGTGTAGACGTGTAAGACATGTCTTTTGTGTTTGTCAGAGAAAGCGTTGCCATGGTAATCACAATTTTCCAAAAAACCTTGTGAACTACTTTCATAGTATTTAAGCAATTCGTTTCAAATTTGGTATGTATAATGATCTATAGGTGCAATTATGCAAGACACACTTAATTGTGTTTGTAGCCGACAAGGCGTTGCCATGGTAACGGCATATTTTCTTGAAAATCTTAAGATTTGAACTTCTTTCAATATTTTGAAGCAACTGAACTCAAATTTGGTGTACATAATGACATTGAGGTGTAGATATGCAACACATGTTTTTGTGTGTCTGTCGAGGAAAGCGTTGCCATGGTAACTACCCAAAACATTGCTGAACGAACTATTAGTTTATTCATTTCAAATTCAGTATGTAGGGCGTGAAATGATCCAAAGGTGTAGTAATATGCAAGACACTCTTTGTGTTTGTATGTGACGTGTTGCCATGGTTACTGCATATTTTCTTCAAATCTTTTTCAGTGAACTACTTCCACAATTGTGAAGTACCTGTAGTCAAATTCACCAGGTACTCACGAGGTACTACACATATGTATACACACACACAGACAGACACACACACAAACACACATAGCAAGGTCAGTGCAAATTTGTGATGGACACATTTAACAAGAGTATAGTTGAAATTCTGTTGTCATGGAAACAGTGCATTTTGACCCTAAACTCAAGTTTAAAAATGCAGATTTAAATTCACCTGCAGTTTTCAGGAAATTCAGAAGAAATTTTGGCGCATGTCAGGATGGTACTTTAAAGGTGCACTTCAAGTATTTATTAAAGCAGCTGTAAGCACTAGAATGACATTTTTTTAATGACGTAAAGTATGAATATGATGCATTACATGATATACACCATACCACACTAAAATTAACCTACTGTATATACTCAATATTCTGCAAGGTATATATCTTCATGAATTTCCCAAGATAGCTGCTACATGTATCCATGAATTTGAAGACACACAAAAATATCAACTCTGACACTGACATTAGGGTCCATCTGCAAACATATATTTCTACATTCAGTACTTTGTACCCCACAATCATGAATTGAACTACTTGCACAATTTGTCTCAGTCTTGATAAATACTTGTTAAATATATGGCGTGTACAGTATCGCAAATTAAGCTTGCTCCTCATCCACCCCCCCCCCCATTTGCCCCATATCTGATGATGCTGGGCAATTGATGACAAGACATGATGGAGACAAAAGACACACTGTCTCTCTGAACAAGACAGCATGCACTTTCACAGATATGTAGGACCCCTACATTGTACCTCTTTTCTTGTTGCTCTCATATTGAAAGAAATGTTCATATAATGACTGAGAAATGTGCAAAAGAAAAGCATACTACAAGTATGAAAAGGCAGTTAATGAGAATGCACACATTGCTGAGTACAGAAGAGCCAATTACACGTGTACTTAGTATACACTCCTCATTATGAAACACTAGTTACACCTACAAAATGAGAAGGGTTGAGTAAATCAAAGTGTTACATATTATTATGATATATGTAACATTAAACTACTGGAATAATTACTAGGTTCAATAATTCATTACTGCTGATTGTTTGTTTCTTGTATGTTGCTCCATACATAGCTACCTATTCACTGTGTGATTGACTCCATTAAAACAGTGATCAAAGAGTAATGTTTTCAATAATCCCTTGCTTGTGATTTTTCTATTTGTTTTTATGTTTGTTTTTTTAAATCAATAATCAGATTCATTTATACTTAAAACTGATAAATTGAATGAACATTCTCTGTAACATGCTTAATTGCAAACTGGTTGACAGTCTGCTGGAAACCCTTCAGTCAACTACCTGTAGCTATCCTCATAAGTAGGATTACTTCACATGCTCTCTTCCAAGGACATGTAGGCCTATCGCTAAATGTGTCAAAGCCTCCACATTGAAATCTGTATTCTATACCTTATGTCTTCTCTGCAGTTCAGCACAACTGAGCACATACATATGTAGTGTATGACATGAACATCTTCATGATAACATCATGCACTCACATCTGAATTACACCAAGTTTCTCTTCCCATTGCATAAACCCTATCTATCCCAGATCATACCATCAATTGAGCTCAAAATTAACCCACATCTATGGCTGAATACTCATGTGTGTGTTCCCCACTGTCATGCACTCATGCAAATCTTTTAAGCATGCATGGTCATAGAGGTACTAATACAGTACTGAATATCAAGACAACCACGCATAAAGTTAGCTTATCTACATGTAACTTATCTGCATTTGTATACTTGTGCTGTGATCTACTCATACAAACATGTCTTTATTAAGTTTAAGGTAACCAAATGTTACAGCGAAAAATACTTCTGACATGCAGAACTGTTAATTTCTTGCCCAAAAATGTATGCAAATGTCCTAGAAATGTGTTCAATTATGCTACAATATCACGATGTCAATTGGGAAACAACATATTAACCAAAAAAGATCCACCATTGTATTCACTGTATACTGTACATGTAACTTTGTACAACTGATTAGTAATGTAATCTGCAAATTGGCCCACAGCAGTATCTACTGATCTTTTGTGCTAGTGTGAAACAGATACAGCTTGTTGGAAAATATGGTTTACTACATATCTCGTAACTACCTTCTAGCCTTCTAGTGGGAACTATCCCAGGACCCATGAATGCAATACAAATAAGTGGTTCAATTGCTGAGAAATCAAATTCAGTGCCATCTTGCCACAGCACAGGTTCATCTGCCCCCATGTGGTGCTACACAACTGTAAACAAGATCAAGATCATCATAATTTCAACCAGTACTTATTAAAGAACTTTTTTTTTTACCATCAACAAACATGAAATGTCTCACAATATACCTTGGCAGTTTTGAGTTCGATGATGTGCTTTAATACAACTGTTTGTTATTTTGAATGTTCCTTATTCTAAAGGTTTGATAGCCTGAAATGGAATATGGCTGAGACTTACAAGCCTTCAGAGTAACAAAGCATATTTTGTGGTTTGAATAACAAAACAAGGACCAGTGAACTGTTACCTTGGAGATTATGAATACAGTAGTAGCTGTATTTACGGTGTATAATGGACCAGGGTAAGGAAAAAAATATATAGTAAAACATGTCCATAGACATGATGTTCATGGCCAGATTACTCTTGTATATTTAAGTTATAATTGTCCTACAGCTCTCTAGAAACTCAAACTGTGGTGCTTTACAGTGTACATACATATACCAGGGAGGTGAGTCACCTCCCTGCATTATATACATACTCACATCATGGACTGAACCTTTTCTTCCCATGAAAAAGAACAAAACAGGGCTCTGCAATATGTTTTCTGCCAATCTCTACGTGGAGGGTTTTGGATGTTACACGTAACTTCTTGAACACTGGTTCAGTAAAAGGTTGATTATCCCATTATCAGTGCTAATACTGCAGAATGAATGACTCACACAGAATAAGTGACAGGGGCAAAATATCCAAAGGACTCTTCAATATCTTTGAAAAGCACAATGTGCTATTATTGTAGCTAGCACACTTAGATGCATGTGATGCAGTCGAGACTATTACTACCCATGCACTTGTTGCAGCTCTGAAACACTGCTTGCTTCGTGTGTCCCTTGTTTTCTAAGAGTGATGACCTCAGCCTGATGAAATGTGTTTAAAAAATCACTGCCTTGTTTTGTTCACACTTTTCCTCTTTGTTGACAGCGAGCTGCTCATCCTTTGCAGTGTATACCGTCTCTTGACATCAAGTTGGGCCTGTCTGCCCTCAGCTGCCATTCCCCTTGATTCACAGAATTAGTTATACCTATACATGATACAAGAAATATTTAAGAAATAAGAAATGGGAAATAAAAATGGAAAACATTGCACTCACAAAGTCATTTTGTGGACATCCAAAAGGCGTTTTGTGTAAAGGTATGATGGTGTCAACATTTTAATTTGAAAATGAGGGAAATTTCAAACAATCAGTAATATACTGAAGAATTCGTATTACATGCAACTTCATGCGCCAAAATAATACAATGTACCTGAATCGTGATGGCCTGAATACTACTGTCAGGATATGTAGAGCATTTTCAGTTTTCAGGGGGCTTGAAAAAGAGATTTGAATGTCTAAACTCTTTATTAAACATAATATAAGCCATTGCTGTACAAAACATTCCTTTCATTATGGGTAACTTTGTGTTATGTAAATTTCAATGCATCATTTTTGCTTATAATTTTGTATGAACTGCTGGGAAGTCTTCTTTACTCATTACTATGCCATGCTGTACATTTTCTTGTTCAGTAGGATGAAGTCATTGTACAAGTATTCTCAAATGAGACATCACATCAGAATTTATCCTAAAACAATAATGACAGATTCCAACAAATCAATATATTCACATTTCAAGCTGAGAGGTTCTACACATTTCATTCTCTCTCTTAACTGGAAATTATCATACAATGTATAATGTTCACTTACTGTCTGTGTGCACTGGCTGGAATTCTCATGCTGGTGTGAGTCTCGGTCTTGAAGAAACATGGTTTTTCTCCTCTTTTTCTTCCTTTCTCTGCTGATAGAACAGATAAAATTGTCTCATCTTGCAGAAGTACAAAAGAGCAATGAGAATTTGCAAAATTACAACCAAACAGTGTAGGAACAAAATGGACATTGATGTTTAGAAGCAGGCACTTTTTTTCTTGATATTACAATAATGTTGGAACACTCTTTGAACTGCTTTCATATCCTCCCCTCTGTAACAAATTAACCCTCTATACAGTCATTCACCTTGCATATTAAAGTCAAATAATCACCAAAGTCTACAGTCTTTTCACATCCTCTTCTCTTTATATTCTATTAATTTTAATCTTCATAAGCCAAAATTTCTTGAAGCAGAATCTATTTCTTTAGTCCAAATCAAATCGACTTAGGCACGGTTGACTGTTGACTGCCCATCAATCCATCACCCCCACTCATATTCAATCATATGCAGACATGTACAATATTTTTAGTGCTGTACCGTATATGTTATGCAATGTACACTGCAAATCACACATCCATTAGGCTCTCATGTGTCTTGCCTATTGCAAGCACTCTCAACTATGTTTCCTCATCTCCCAAAACCAGAGGTCACTGTGACATAGTGCTTGGGTAGGCCTATGGGGTTACATACAACTACACTATAGGGTGGCACACAAGAGTACGGTACTGTGCAAATTCTGGTATCTAATTGGTAAGTGTCCATAAATACCATTTGTTTAAATGCGTTCTAACAAGGCCTATTTGTTCTTTCCACAAACAAAAAGAGCATAAAGAATTGTTGTACTCATAGTTATGACTCCATCAAGTAAATCACTTGAATTCCAGGCCTGGGTAGCTTTCATAAGTATACCCCTTCAACCACTGGCACTTGTTTTCAACAAAAGCGCTGACACATGTAAATATTTCTGCTTGGATATCCTACAGTCAGTTTGCTCATCTTATCCGTACGCTTCTTGTCTGAAATTTCAGCCTTGGTGACTATAGACCTATATTTACACACTGTATTACAAAAACTTCAAGTTTTACTGGCACTGTTTGATACACTACACTACAGTACTATCATTGCAACTCTGATTACTTGTAGGTACTTGCTATAGAAATGGTTCAATTTCTCCCCCCCCCCCCCCTGCTAAACAGTAGCCCAACCAGCGCGGTGCGAAGTACAGCGACTGGGGCCCTGGGCTGTGTATAGTTACCCAAACAGATGCACTTGGCCCTTGTTCGTTTTAAATCCTAGCTTTTTATTGATCCAGCTGGTCAACACTAAATTGCAAGATTTCAGTTGATCCGTCCAAATTCCAGAACAGAACAACCTAAAAAAGCAAGGTCTATTCCACCCAAATAGGTTCTCCAACCTCTTTGATTCCACCTACCTGCTCAAAGAAGGTTTTATACCCCGGGGCGCTGTAGGCCCACACCAATATCAATTAATAACGACACGTCTGTGTAGGGGTCGCTGATACGGTTGATTAGTTCTAACCGTTGGACTAAAATAGTGAAATCGTGGAGCATGTATCCTTGGGCCAACTCTTAACTTTCTTTAAGACCCGCAAAAGTAGAACTTCTACTAGGCCTAGAACCTCTAGGCCCTACCTAGATGTAAACCCCTAGCTAGGACTAGAAACTAGCCCAAATCACAAACAGGCCTAACGTTACAGACTATTTTATATACCAGTACTATTGTATAGGCCTAAAACACAGGCCTAGACCACAGAGTCTAATCGAGTGATTACTGCAGATTAGGCCTATCAAAAATAAATTTACACATCAATTAAAAAATTCAGCAAGCTTTCGCGTTACATGGACAGTATCACTGCAAAATAACTAGCCCACATGTACAGGAGGGGAATGAGGCCAAGGGGGTAGGCCTAGGCTATGTAAAATCTAGATGGTTCTAGACTAGAGTATATAGACTGTAGGCTACGTACATTTAACATTGTATCTAAGGCGTAGCGTAGGCCTAGCACCTATTCATCGCCACAGCACTCACCAGCACTCTACCGATAGCCCCTAATCCTGCTTGAAAGTAGCGGATTTGGATAATGAATCGATAATAAATAGCGTCTAGTTGACATTGACTTTTTTTTTTAAGCTGGCCTATAGACATAAGAGCCCTGCCTCTGGCAGCAGAAAAAAAAAGAAAAGAAAAGGAGCTTGCCAATGCAAGAAAAAATGCTAACACAAAAAGCTATGTGTTGGACTATGATTGATGTACTGTGTGCCCAATGAGTGGTCGCGACAGCCACAACTCTGTCAGTTATAGGAAACACATTTTCCCATTTTTCAAGAAAATTCTTATAAGAAGTAAGTCTAAGGAACTAGCTCTTTTAAATACAAGACATAATGAGTAAATAATGGGATCAAAATCGACGATTTTTGTAACTTACTCTGTTTCGAATCCCTAACGATCGCACAGCAAACCTCCACCACAGGAGAGACACAACACATTGAGCTATGGAGTATCTCATGCATGCAAAATGCATTGAAAAATGGACAAATTGGCTAGGCTTGTCTTGCCAGTCGCTTTTATAAATACAAAATACAGCAAGGGAGCTTGCAATTAATTGCATCTTGCAATTAATTGCAAGCTCCTTTCTTGCAACAGCAACTTGCGATTGATTGCAAGTTGCAATAGATCTATCTATTGCAAAGTTGCAATAGATATTTGCAATTAATCGCAAATCGACTTTCTTGCAACACCCCCTTAGACAGGTCGATCATTTTGGATTTTATCAATTCGAAAATTTGATTGTAATTTTTGAGGGACATACTGCAGTATGTCCCACAAAAATTACAATCGGATTTTCGCATTGATAACATCCAATATGAATCTTTTTTTTTTTCACTTCAGGGTTTTAAAATATAACATCTTAGCTCTATTTTGCAGAAATCCCCATTCGATTTGGTTAAGCGGTCACAGAGAAATGAGGATTGTAGTAAAGCATGTCATGAGTCTGATCTTCCAAGTTTAACACTTCGATGATTTTGTGTGTGAACAATAGACAGAACTTGGACAAAAGGGATTCCCGACATCCTCTACAAAATTCCTCATTTCTCTTTGACCACTGAAGCAAATCGAATGGGGTTTTGTGTAAGATGTGGGCAATGAGTTATAGTTTCATACCCTGAATTTGTATTTAGATTGATGCCATATTTTAAAGATATCATTGCGTAGGGCCCCGTTGTATTTTTTTTTTGGGGGGGGGGGGGGGGACGTACGGTACAGTGTGGTAGATATTTGCTCTCGCGGTGTATAAACCCACCCTGAATTCGGATCCGTTTCAGTTAGGAGGGGGAGGAGGATGGGGTTTATGCACCGTTATTTGCAGTATTCTTTTTTAGTTTGATTTATCACATGTGCGTTGTATGCACATTGCAAACGCTTCTACTAACTCGAGAGTGTGCGTTACCTCTGTGGATTAGCTAGCTATTTTCTTGTAGCTATAGTGTAAGGGAAAAACAAGACAAAACAGCACGACAACAGTAACAACAACAACGTCAAATAAACATAACTATTTTGTGGCAATATCTGACTTTTCTTATAATCAGTTCTTTCTCTCTCTCTCTCTCTCTCTCTCTCTCTTCTCTGCTTATAATACAGTCACACCAAAGATGCCGAACGTTACATACATAGGTAAAGAGAAACCGAATCTTACCTTTGTAGTAATTAAAGAAATTATTGATCTTATACTCTGAATGTTCAATGCATCTAAAAGTGCAATTTTTCATTGTTGTCTTGACATTTCAGTTGCTCAGTTATTCATGTTATTTGATATTATAATTAGAAACAAATGGGAACATGGAGTCTTTCATGAAGCTGTTCTTGAAAGTACGAACGCCTTAAATGTCTTGTTTACTATCGGAAGCAGTGTCATAAAAGATGTTCAAGATATCACATTTGATGCATAGTGTAGGTCAGTTGTATCACAAAGCATCCTGCCTTATAAAAATTTTGTAATGAAACCTAAAATATGAGGAAATGTCACTATTTTATTCAATAAACCGTAACTGTATGTAGACGGTTTAATCTGAAAACATTGTTACTATAATCTTTGTTCCCATTTTGTATTGGGAATAATACTTAACATTGATTATACTAATTCAAAGTTTTACATTGGTTGTTTCTATCCCTAACTCACATTTTAGACCTATTTTGAAGCACTAAAGCTGGATTTTTGTTTCCTCTGCAAATGGTAATTTATGCCCTTAAGAACGACTGATGATCAGTTTTTATGTGTTATACTTATCAGAATTTCAATAATTAAGCACAAGAATTGATCGCCAGTCGATTTTAAGTCGTTCGTAACTTTAAGAACAGCTTTATGACACATCCCCCTGGACTAGTTCCCGTTTCCGTACGATCAGCGTTGTCCTCCATCTTAGATATTATGAAATAGAAACCCCCCAAAGTTTGATTACCTTTTTTTTTGTGTGTTACGCACTGTATAGCTTTTAAATCAATGATCAAACTCTAAATACACGTTGCTTGACTTTTAGATAGTCGAAAATTATTCAAGAGTTTGTGGAGTATATTTCAAGAGATCGACACTTGTAACTCGCGCTATGTACTTATCTGTAGATTGTTGGCAAGCGCCAAACGAACAATCAGCAGCCAATTATTGGAGAGAGATTGCTAGTGACCAAGCCAAGTTGCAGACTAGTTGCAGACCAGATGCTGACAATTTGCCTATACCTTTCTTATGAGAGCAATTTGCCTTTCATCGCACCATCACAAGGTTGCAGCCGCTTGGCAATCAGTCTACATAGGCCTATGTAATGGCGTACAATTAATTAGCTTCAAGGATGGCAAGTGATCAGTAACTATACTGACAAAGAAGTTACGGTCTCGGTTGTCAACGATATCCATAGTGGCAAGTTTGTTTCTTTCCTTGAGGTCGACAGTCAGTAGGTCATATCTGTGTGTTAAGGGGCCTTACTGGACTCCTTACAGCGAAATAAACTTTAGAATGATTGTATTAATGATATTAACGATAACACAATGCGAGCACGACGTGCTCCTGTAAAAGGAACTTAAACCCAAAGAGCAATGTGGATTGAGTGAAAGCAGTAATATTAGTAGAGCACATCAGTGAAAGTTTGAGGAAAATTGGGCAATCGATGCAAAAGCTATGAATTTTTTAAGTTTTGTTGTTGGAACTGCTGGGTATGGAGACTTCTAGAGGTTATGACGTATGAGTGGACTACAATAAAGAAAATATAAGGGGAATTCAATGAATATTCATTTTTCATGAAAATTACATTCCATGAACTTGATACTGACATATGTTTGGGGTAGTACTTATTCCCCCTGCTTTCTAAGAGCGGCTAGTCAAGTACTCTTTCATTTTGCTAGAAAAGTGAATTTTTGTGGAATTCCTTTGATATCTCCTTTATATTATTGTCCACTCATACGTCATAACCTCTAGTAGTCTCCTCATCCAGCGGTTCCAACACCAAAACTGTAAAAATTCATAACTTTTGAAACGATTGTCCGATTTTCCTCAAACTTTCACTGATGTGTTCTACTAATGTTACTGCTTTTACTCGATCCACATTGCTCTTTGGGTTTGTGTTCCCTTTAACATGCAGATAATGATATAACATGCCATTGGTTGTTATGATGCAATTTCATCTATAGGTTGCTCCAGCGTGAGTTCCAGAGTGGCCCACGAAATCTGCAGAAATC
Source organism: Diadema setosum (assembly GCA_033980235.1). NCBI lineage: Eukaryota > Metazoa > Echinodermata > Echinoidea > Diadematoida > Diadematidae > Diadema > Diadema setosum. Next base: position 6,509,900 of record CM067070.1, on the reverse strand, counting down.
ACAGCAGCACGATGCCTTTGCCGCTAAGCTTACCTTTTCTTCTGTACCTCCTCGACGCAGTGAAGGAAAAGTGTGGTGTGAATGGCCAGGTGTTCATGGACTGCACGTGTTGCTGGAGTCGGCAGAAAACTTGGAAGTCGTGGCATGGCCAATATCTCTGCCAGTCTCCTCCCAGCCGTGACAGCGTGCTCTTTGACTGTTTGTATCAGGATGACGTATACAGTAAGCAAAATGCTAGGCTGAAATTCAAGACTAAGTAACAGAATTAAGCTTCATAGGGCATTATAACCGTCATGCCTATATCTAAATTTTTTGGCTTTCTTTAGTTTTGTGTGTTTGTATGTCATTTTAGTCTTTTTCTTCTTTTTTTCTTTTCTGGGGGGGGGGGGGCAAGATTTGTTTAATATTCGGGGATCATGCATGCGAGAGCAGTGGCGTGGGGAAGTGGGGGGGGGGAGGGCTGGTGAACGAGACACCCGACCCCTTCCGTGTGAGGGCGCTTTTGCATGTCTTAGAATTGAAATAGTATACTCACTGCATACTCTGGTAGTGACACATGGCTCTATAAACAGCTATCTTTGGCTGTTGCTCAGCCACCGGGAATATACATTTTCTGAACAATATTATTAGTGACTTAATCATGTTTTCTGTCACCTCTATTTTAAAAGAGAAAATTAGGCCTACCCCCTTCCCAGCTCAAACAGAGGTCATAAAGGCAAATTGTGGTAGGAATATTAATTTGAGAAATATAACCCTTGCAGTAAACAGAGAGATTCAATAATACTGGTGTTGTAAAATGCATTTTTTTTTAATTGGCATTGCGTGTATTTCGAGGAACAGCAAAGCAATGCCTTGCCTTATAATTGACTAATACTTTATGACAATCAAACTTGCATCCATAGAATGTATAAGCACTGTTTTTTTTTTTCAGTCTGATTTCCTTTTTCTGCCCACACATAGCTGCTAAAAAAAAAATCCCCAAATAATGTCTTGAAAACTGTATTGGCGATATATTTGTGACAATCTTATAGTTTCTTTTTCCTTAAACATGAAGCGCCGTACGTCGTGACTAGTGTGCCCCTTATGAAATCTTTTGTCCCCCCTCCCCATCATAGCTTGAAACGAAGGTCGCTCTATACATCTCTTCTTATAGAACACAAGGGAAAGAAAACGAAACTAATGATGTTAAATCGTTCTTTTTTGTTTCAGCTGTCAGCTATTTTCAAGGAGATGGATGCATGAAGGTCTTTAAGAGAGGGGAGAATTCTGTCACATTTTCAAGGGTGTATGACTGCAGCAAGAGGAGTGGATTGGCTGCTTGCGTCGAAGAATTACCGAGAGAAGAAATAATTCGGGACTCTTGTAATTAAGGTGCCATGGACATTTTTGTGGATACAGGGATACCTTGTCCATTCGACAACTCGGTGGCTCTTGTTTAAAAGTGCTTTGAAAGCCACGCAGAACAAGTTAAAGCATTGCAACTGATTGACAAATTGCCCTACATCGACGTAAATAAGCACTGAATTGATTAGTGTTTTAGTAGTGGCCATGATAAAGAAAAAATCATGAACGTACGTACTCGAGCACACATATTTACGTCGATGTAGGGCATGTAGTTGCAAAAAAAAAAAAAAAAAAAAAAAAAAAAACGTCTCGACCAAAGAATTTCATTAATTTAAAAGTTAAAGCATGTAAAAATTATTCTTCAATCGTGACCCTACATAAAACCAACAGAAAGATAATAAACTTTGGCTTTCTATTAAGGGCACGTCCTGAAAGAGCAGAGTGTAAACTTTAAATGATGCACAACTCAATTCAATGGACTCTCCAAATCTATATAGATATCGGAAAGAACGCAGTACACACTCTGGAAAAGTGTGTAATAGAAAAAGAGAATCCAGCACATACAGAGGTTCTATCCAATCGCTTAACCGTCTTGCCAAGCTATAATCGTTTGTGCTAATTGTGCAATGAATGGGACGAAAAATAAGGAAAACACCATAGCAACAACAGTGAAGATAGTATGAGCAGATTAAAGTGATGGTATTGTATTGGTTGAAGTGAGGACTCAACCTCTATTTTTTTTTTACAAGATACTAAGAAACCCCTTTATAAAGTTGTAGATAGCATACAATGCTAAGAGGAATTCAAAGGTCATTAAATAAAAATTGGTAAGAAATTAGAAATAAAATCACTATAATAAAAGATGGGTCTCACGTTTTATTTGCATTCATTTTCATTTTTTTATATCGCAGCCATTTCGAAACAAAATATCTTCAAATCTGTAAACTTCGAATTCCTTCTATAATAATGTGTTCTTTCGTATTTTGTAAAACGTTTTTCTTTATCTAAACAAAATCGAAAAAAAAAGAAAAACGTTGGAAAACCTATGGCCCAAGAACTGTGCGACCCCTTTAAAACCCCTTAGAATAGAGTGTTATTATTTTCCGGTGCCACTTGCGGGAATAAACAAACAAACAACAAAAAAAATCTGGTATATACCAGACTGACAAGCAAAAAGAAAGAAAGTAAAAAAAAAAAGTTTTTACTATTTTAGGTGACACTACTGAGAAGCTGCAAAGCGAAACAAATGTCTCACCCAACAATTCTTACAAAAAGTGCGGGTGTGGGGAGGGGGGAGGGGCACAAAGTGAAACCATGTAACTCCCACCCTCTCCTGCAGTTGCGCAGGCCCTGCATGACCTATTTTGAGTCCTTAAGTAAAATCAGAGCTGCGACATTTTGTTGGTTATGTGATGCATGGTCACAATCATTATGGAAGAAGACAGTTTGTCTAAAACATGACTAAAAAAAAATAGGGGACGTGAAAAAAAAAATACTTGATGTTTTATGCAAATATTTTATATTCCTTCTTGCCATCGAGTTAAACCTGCAAAAAAAAAAAAAAAAAAGGTTCTACATTATTTCCTTGTTCCTTTGTCAATACTTATTATATAAAATGCCTCCTATTTATCTAATTATTGTCAATGATTGGTTTATTTCTTTAAAAAAAGGGTTTATAGGGTGTACATGATATTTTATGATCACTGTGATTATAGTGTGATATGAAGCATAGAATAATTATAACAAACATGAAATGTGCAACTTGAATTAATTATAACCATTAACATTAAGCAACGTTGGCATAACATGTGAGTTGGAAACATTTGATGATATACAATGCAAAGGCAAGAAAATATGAATAACTGGAAATGTGTGTGGTATAATATTACATAGATATGAAGTTGAAAAAGATTTGTAATCGAGTTGTTCATGTCCTGTATTGATAAAGAAAATAATTATTCTTCATTGATTCGTCTTTTGAGATCCTATTGTACTTATGTTTGACATCATCTAATGTCAAGCATGTCACGAGGAAGAATTAATTGAGTACTTCGAACAGTATTACTTTGATCCAAACTTCCGCTTTCTTCATCATTATTTATCTCATATTGCCACCGCATTGTACCTTTAAAGTATCTCAATTAAGGACTTTTTTTTTCCAAATTAAACCTTTTATAACAGAAACGATAACATTAATTGTCTGCTGTGTGCCCTTCAATACAATATCTAGTTCGTTATTTGATCGTGTGCATATTGGACGAAATGGTCCATTTTTTCAGCTGATTAGGCATGGAAATATAAATATAGCACCTATTGGGCCGTGACGCGAGAAGAGGGCCCTAAGGGGATTAAATGGCCCATTCTCAGTAAAAGCGTTCAAATACGGAATTTTGGTGTCGCCGACATTCCATAACAGTTTGCGGTTCCCTGAAACCTATTAGATACTATTTAAATGTTTATAATATAATTATCACGAGGACTTTGTTAAAAATAAATACGATCAAATGCGGTTGTCTGCCTTTTTGTATAAAATTTTGCTGTTAAACTTCGTTAAGACCCCCAAAACGCAGTGTCGCCGGCTATTTCAGAATTATGTTTTATTGCTCCTCTCCGTCCACAAACATAATTTCCAAATATCATTTTCATGGACGATGAGCATATCATAATGTGCTAAACACAATACTCAAAAAGTTCCAAAATTTATATTGACTTCTTTTTTTATAGCCTTTTGAAACCTGTCGCCAAATTCACCGCCAGATACGTTACCAGTTTCTTTAGTGTTACAGCATTGCGAAAATAACAAGACTATGCAATGACCCTGTGTATATGAAACCCTGAGGATATACTTCATACACTACAACTACTTAGATTTTTTTGTGCAACAGCTCTTTATTGAGATTACGGTATAATGTTTGAAATATCGGTTTTCTACACTTTTATTTGGACAGATACGTTACATACTTTTCACGCCACCCACTGCGACAGATATTGCAATGTCAGACAAATTGTATATTATACATTACTCCTCGGAATGACGCATCGAATCTACATTAAAGTTTAGTACAAGTGAGAAATATTTGGTAGATATCGCTCTCATAATGATCGACCATATACGTTACCACAGATACGTTACCCCAGATACGTTACCGAATTTTGCTCATTGGTCTTGTGCTTTCTGGGGATCAAATCTGGTCAAAATTCATCCCTACACATTACATGCTTCGTTTTGTTGGACCTCAGGATTATATTCTTACACCAAAAGGACAGAGAGGTGAAAAAGAGCAACACTTCCTTATGATTTTTCTTTGTGCGTCAGTGTCTTACAACTTAATGCCAAGTTTTCCGACAGATGCGTTACCACATAATCAAAATGCTGAAAAGAAATTGTAAATATTTTTACAAACAAATCGTTGTGTGCTCATAAACTCCAAAGTTCTATTCTATAAAAACCCAGCCCCTTTCATATTCTATGCAACAACTTTGAACGTTTATTTTACAAGACGAAGCTAAGATTCAGCATATCAGGTTTTTTTGCTTTTCAGATTTAGCAGATACGTTACGTATAATTCAGGGCACCCACGGTGACAAATAATGTTATGTAAAACAAAGTGTTCATAAAACAATTCTGCATAGAATGACGCTTCCATAAAAAAATTAAATTTATGTTCAAATGAAGAATATTCAGTAGAAATTGCTCGGTAACTTCACCGACAGATTCATTTACGGTACGCCAGATACGTTACCAAACTTTGAAAGAGTAAAAAGTAGTTTATGAAATGCTTCCGAGAAAAGTTTCAGTGTTCTGTTGCATATTTATTCTAGTGTTTTTCAAAATATGAAGAACTACTCAAGATCCATTGATAAGTTGAACAATTATTTATTCATTTTCATTAAAAGGGATGAGCCAAATACGTTACCATAGGTCAAACAACTGTTTAGCATACCGAGTTCATAGAGACTGTACCTACTTCCTTCTAAGTGCCTGCAAAAATATATTTTTTAAACCTTGTTTGCGTTATCCATCAAAACTTAATGAATATTTATAGTCAGATGGATAAATACATTCAGACGTAAGATGAGAATATTCTGTGAATGAAGAACTCAGCTTTCACATTTATGGCTCTTTTCCACTACATTTCATAGTTTAAATATTACGTACAATGTTTAAAATGGATAATTTGGGCTTACATCATTCATTTTTACATCAATTCATGAGGTAAATAATTAAACAGGTGATATTAATTCATACACAACTGAAATTATTACTTATATTTTACCAGATACGTTACCAAAGGTGATTCGATGTTTGTCCTAACTCTGAATTAAATTTATTGTTTTGATCCAATAGAAATCCTGGGGAAATAGTTATTTCCCCAGGAAAGCAATTCATATTTGTTTCCTGTTGAAATTCGAAATCGGATCGTTCCCTTTGCATGATTTGTGGAATTCGAAACTTTATTTGTAAGCGCAATTTGCTAAAAATACAAAGTGAATCTTAAGGTTGTACTTCATTTCAGCAAAAAGCATATTTCAACCTACCACACAGAAATAATTTCTACCAATTAGCAAGGGATGACAACATCTTTACCTCTTGAAAAAACCCAATACATGTATCTTTAGGGGGGCAGATGTCTTTTCCTGAACAGAAATTGGATCAAAACAATAAATTTAATTCAGAGTTAGGAGTCCATTACAACATGTAAATTTGCTGTAACGTATCTGATTGGTGATCAAAAATCATATATGATGCTCTATTTCAATTCATTTTTACTCAATGAATGGCCATCATTTAGAATGTTCCACTTTTTGTTTCGTATTTTGACCGGTTTTGAAGTTTCCGAAAACACATCTTTGAATGTATTACTTTGTGGTTGATTTTTCGGTTTTACTCACATGGAGTTAAACACTTAATCTGAGAATGACCCAAATACCGAAAATGGGTTTCCACCTCCATATTGTAGAAGAAACTCTGACGTATTTGAATATGCAAACCTCTTTCTGAAATCCAATTCAATTACGACATTCAAAACAGCATGTTTTGTCCAAATCCTGTCACTTTTTGATGCGTCTATGCATGTGCGCGTAGTTTAGCTAGTCAATCTTTTTTGCGCGTATGGCTTTGAGTTAAACTTCCGCACCGTTTTCTGGTGTTTGCGCGCAACGGCGCTAAGGGCCCTTTTCTCGCGCACAGCCCAACTTTATATATCCCACAAAATCATGTTTTTCGTAATTTGTATTTCTACACATCGGACTATATCTATTGCATAACCGTTTTAATTATTATATCATATATTATTTGTTTTTTTTTGTTTTTCTAACCAGAAATATTATGCCCCTTTTCAGCCATGAACAACCGTTTACAACGATGTTATCATGGCTGAATCCTATTATAGTGACCATGGTTTCAAATCGTTTTCCTGTCCGGTTGGCCCCTACTAAGGGATGTTAGACAGTACATACGAAGAAGAAGAAGAAGAAGTCATTTTACAAACTTAATGTGAAAGTATTATGATCATAATTAATAGGCCTATTATGACCTTTCCGGTGATCTTATAAGGAAAAGTTCAGACAAGGGCAAGTCTTTCAGAATCCAATTCCTTGACTCAGAAAACTGTTAAAACTGACTTTGTAAATGACTCTGGCGTTGTTGTTGTTTTTTTTTCTTCTTCTTCTTCTTCTCGTTTTCACTACAAGTGACATTTAAACTTTCTTGACCCTCATCGAAACTGGAATATGTAGGCCTATGTCTTGGGCTACGTTTGGTGTGACAAAAATAAAATTTGGTGCTTTTGGAAGACTTTGAATCACTTGCAAAGTCCCTTGGACCTCCAGTGACGAATTACGCGAATAGTCATTATATCATAGGATGTTTATCTCAGTAATACTTATAGAATCAGCATGTAATAAACCTGATATGGCAACTATTACCTTTTCTTCAATAGTAGACCTATACCTCCCCTACTTTCCACTTCGTGTAATCATGCCGGGGCTCTTCCTTCATTTCTTTTTTTTTTTTCACTTTGGGACTTTGTTCAACAAGTCAATGGCAACAATAATCTGATGCAAATTTAATACTCTGTACATGCACAAGTTTGTACATCTGTAATTGCTGACTTTGTGTGAATGTTTGTGGAAATAAACTGAAACCGAAACTAGTACGTCCTACACGATTCAGTTATTACATTGTATAAATCACTTGATGTGCGAGTACGGCGAGTACCCATTGTGTTCATGGTGTACAAGCACAGAATGTGATTACGCCCTCAACGTCCAGTCGTGACATGCACCTCGCTGCAGAGACGTCTTCGAGGCAGGTTGAGGAGAATTTACGTCGAAGAAAAGGTACGGCCTACTCGTTTGAAACGGATTCCTTCATTCTGATTTTTTGTTTCAGACGTCAGATTCACTGTCAAATTTTCGGCGTAGAAACCGAAATACGAGCAGAAGAAACTGAAATAGGCCCTAGCTCTAGGTGCTACGCCGTCCTGTGTGTCCCACGTATAAAGTTCCATGTTGGAAGTCATTTATGACTCCAGACCAAGTCATCCAGGATTTCACAGCAAATGACATCTTCATCTTCACCACTAGCACTCTGTTTCCCTCTCTCTCTGCTGATATTACGACCCACTGCCTTCGATACATTCTCAAAATTCACCTTGCACGCCTGAACCTTATATCACAGCTCAACGCGGATAACCGCTGATCTCCGAATACCGGAGGAAGAACAAGCAAGAAGAAGAAGTTGGAACCTACAGCGTATCTGCATAACAGTGACTTACACTCGAGTCTCACAGAAAAGACCTGAAGACGTCTACGCCCGCCCGGTCTAACTGAAGATATCTAGCCTACATTCATGTGAAGACTGCAAATCTAACGTTAGATATACCGTCAATACTATTGTATTGCTACTGGTGTGCATGTACAAGTGTAATTTACATTCATTGTACTTTCTTGCTCGAGCTCACCAAACTCCAAAGCAAAGTGGTGGATCGATGGGGTACCAGTCAGTGGCAGTAGATCTACTGCCACTTACAGTAACTGCCCGCTGGCGCTGCAGCTGCACTGGTCTTTTCACTCAGTCTAGACAGAAAGATCTGACTGTCTGGAGGAGTCTTTTATTATTGACGTTATCATAGACATAGATTTATGTTAATTGTATACAATACTAAAAGGTCAGTAAGGAGGGGATCCGTGAAGCTAGCCTGACCAGACCGCTGTGCTTCGCACAGCAGTCTGACATACATTGTACCAACGTTGTAAACGATCGTCGCTTTTGACGGCAAAATCACATAAAATGTCTTTTATTTTGATTGATTTTAACAGTAAGATGATTTTTACCACTCACCTAGGGCCTACATTGTATTTTGCTGATGCTGGAGTTGAATTTGGTGTTTTGTTGGTACTTGATGCTGTAATCCCTCTCGCAGCTCCAATCATGGTATCTAGACCTTATTGTTGAATTTTTCGGAGTAGATTGCGCGATGATTCACAAAATCAATGAACCACCACGAACACTCAACCGGAAGCACCGTGGCAACATTTTACGTACGCCCGTGCGTTTTGTTGTGTGTTACGTAAAGCTTGTCATCTGCTACGTACATGTACATGCATTTCCGCGCGTGCTGCTCTCATGATCTGACCTTTGCTGCGTCACTTCGCTCCGACTAGGTCACCAGACTACACGTAGGTCAATGAACTTTTCCGACTCGCTACGTTGTAGTATACGAGAGTGAATGCCATTCGAATAACACGCAGAAGATGAGGAGTGCACGAATACAGACGCTTACAGATGTAATTTTAATCACGGATTTCGATGGGTTTTTGACGTAATTTTTTTTTTAAATCGCATACCGATTATTGAATGAATATCATAGACTATGGGGATTCCTTATATTTTAGTTTTCTACAATAAATAAAGATATTCATGAAGAAAACGTACACCCACCACTGAAGATGACAACGTCTACAAGAAGGTAGACGTGCAGCCGCTGTCGCTACAGTACGTGACAGCAGCTGTGTGTAGTTACCGTGAAGCCAGACTCGGTTTCCACGGAACATATCCTGACGACCAGATACAGACCGATCTTTCTATCAACACTCAGTCCAGCAGCGTAACTGTTGGTGTACACATCCAGATCCAGATCCAGAACCCATGGGATGTGTTTGATGACTCTTAATCTTATCGGTTGTAAAATTTGTATGCATATTTTTTCTTCTTTTGTAGAATTTATGTCATGGAAAGTTCTTCATGTGCTAGAGCATAATATGTTTATACAAACTCACTAATATACTGTACTAATAGCAGCCGTTCAAATTTTGGACAGCATTGTGGTATTCTAAGTCATCATAGTAAATGGTTGTGGTTTACGATTAGGTAAAATTAGTGTTGGTTGCAAGGCACTTAACCAATATTGTTTCACCATATGAGAGGCATGATGGATTTCACAGTGCATTATAATTGAAACTACTTGACATCTATCGAATTATAAATAACCAACAAAAACTTAATCTTTATGTTTATTGTTATCTGCAATCCATGATTTCCAAAGTCCAGCCAGTTACTAACTCGGAGTTACTGACATTGATCCAGTGTGCCGAGACATTGTGCAAGAATGGCGAGTCTTCAGAGTCTGCAACTGATCCGATCATTCTTTACCCGATCAGGAGGACTATCGTTTCGGGCAACTCAAGTTTTAAGGTTTGTGTTATCATAGCTCTCAGTGACTGTCCCAAAAAGTTACAAGCAGAACAGTGAATATTATTTTACATGACAAAATCACAGAGTTCAGACATTATCAGTGAGAGATGAATTTGACCTTCACACTGGTCTTCCATGCATTGTTGTTGAAATAAAACTGGTAGCAAGTACACTCGGGTGACAAGTGTATGGTTAGTATCATGTACATTCACAACTGTTCAGTCTTGTTTTACAATTTTTTTTCCTTTTTTTTTTTCTTGTCTTCAAGCAGCCATTCTGTCTTTCTAGCAGTTTACTTGGTTTAGAGATCGATTTAGACAAATATTCCATTATGTTAGAGATATCCAGTACACTTTGATATTAGGTATAAATCTCCTGTCTTGATAATTTGTGCTTGTTGTCATTCTTTCCCATGCAATTGAAGAACTAGCACAACATTTAGTTTATGTCGTTTTTTTAAGATATACAATATATTTTTGAAGTATTTTGCATCAAGTGAATTCAAGCAAAACTCTCTTTGGTATTGGTTTTAATTTGAAGTAGATACTTTCACAGAATTGATTATATTCTATTTTTTTTTCTATTTTGTTTCATCTCAAACATTTGTATTACAGAGATTATTCATTTATTTGTGGTTGTGTACATGTCATTTTGTTTTTTCATGGATTGTGAGAATCACAAAAATTGAAGTTCTGCCCTGAGTTAACAACAGCAAGTGTTAATGTTCTTTTAAGCAGGTTGAATAATACCATATATGACCGTATTCCCATCTGCCATGTACCTTGATTGTTATTGATTAACTGGGTTGTTATCAAAATGAGAAAAGCAATTACAAAACCATCTACACTGGATGCAGAAAGAAGAAAAACCTTGTGAATATGCAGAAGAAATTGTCCACTTACAGTGCACTCCCGTTATAACGAAATGCTGGGGACCGGCAGTTTTCTTTCGTTATAACGAAATTTCGTTATAACCGAACAAATACAATTCATAACGAAAACAAGGAAACCGTGTATATATATCATATTCTGTTTGCTGAATACTCATCATACACTGGAAAGCTATGTGAAATATGATGGGATAACTCTATATTACAATAATAAACGCAAGTTCCCCTCAGAAACTGTGCGTGACACAAGGAGCGAACACACAGTGGTGTGAAGCGTTCACCCATGCAGAGAGGCTATGTATACTTGTTCCACTACGCATTTCCGAAAGCAGTTCGCATTTCGTTATAACGGAGCATATTTCTTTTGCTTTTCTTTGTCTGTGGTGCTCGGAAAAGACTTCGTTATAACGGAAATTTCGCTATAACCGTGTTCGTTATAAGCGAATTTTGTACCATAAGACTTTAATGGTGATAATTTTGGGACCAGAAGATTTACTTCGTTGTAACGAAATTTCATTATAACCGTGTTCGTTGTAACGGGAGTGCACTGTATTAATGCTGGAACAATCCTGTTTGAAACGCGTGAAAGAGAAATTCTGTGTTTTTATTTACACTAAGAAAGCCATTCTCAATCTGGTAACTTCAAATGATAGATAGTTAACACAGTGTATGATGTTAAATTGGGAATGAGATTGCCATGCATCTATCAAGCTTATGGTAATGCTGATACCGTATTTCTCCAGCTGCAGTTTCATAACGTTGTATTGTCATGATTTGTTCTTCAAAACATCTATGTAGCCTGTACATTAAGTGGGCTTGAGATTTTTTTTTTTTTGCATTGCAAATGAAATACCTTGCATTTCTGTCTGGTGACAACTTGTTGCCTACCATCTTCTCCCTCTCTCATCCCCAGAGCTGAGCCACCGAAGAAAAAGAAACGAGCTGACCCCAAGCAAGAGATGATGAGGCAACAGCGCTTGCTGAAGAAACTCAAGAAAATCCAGTTTAAGATGGGTGACCCTGAGATGAAGCCCATCACAGAGTTCATGGTGGACCGAAAGCTACAGGAAGATGACAGGTAGATATTACTCACTTAATCTATGTCACGTATGCCACAGACTATTAGTACACAGTGTGTGCAGTTTGCTTCACATGGTGGTTAGCACTTTTGTTGCCACCTTACTTAACCCATTCCTCACTCAGTTCTTTAAAAGCCTGCAATGCCCCCAACACGTGATTTTTGTTTTGTTTATTCAGGTCGAGGGAGAATTGACAGGTTGGTAATTAGCTTGTACGAAGGTAGTCAAACGGTACGCTTGTGCCCTTTCCGCAGTCAACTACATGTGCCACTGAACAGTGCGAAATATCAATTCGGGCATGAGGTATGGATAGAGCATGGGCTGATGGGTTCACAAACTCTTTTGTTCTACACAAAGAACGCACCTGAATGGGGTCAGTAAAAGCAAATATCTACTGAGGTCAGGCTTGATTGCTTGTATATCTTCATACAAGTTTTATAGCAAAATTAGTTCAAATTACATTGGGAAAAAAATGCAAATAATCCTGTGATACACATGGTTTCATACAGAAGGAAAACTGGTATTGATAGAAAAAAAAATACTCTTTCTATGAAAGCCATTTTACTGGGCAGCATAACACAAACATAAAATTAGGCCACAGATGCAGGCACTTTTGTCTACATATTGGGAACCTACAGGTTCCCGTAAGGAATGGGTTAACCTTAATCTGTTGAAGCCTAGTGCCAAGTGTACTTTGGTAGGTGTCTATGGGAAATGCATGTTTATAGTAAAATCAGCATGTCCTGTACAGGATATTTTGCCAAGTTTTTTCATTAGCATTCCGTAGTCTGTCCAAGCTTGACCTATAAAATAATGCAGTTGTATAGTTTGAAGCTCACTCAGATGTAGCAATGTGCCTCATTCCAACAGGAAGGCCATGGTAACACAAAAGTAATTGTGGGGATTATGTAGGTTATCTCTACCTGTTGACAATAGATTTCTAGATATCTGTGCAAATTGGAGATAAAAACACTCCAGCACAGGAAGAGTTAACCCTCTGAATGCCACATTTATTACCAGGTCCTTTTAATTCATGTACTCATTCTCTCGCTGTTTGGTAGGAAACGGGAGAAGGTTGACATAGACTTTGAGGAGTCAGAGCGCAGGGCCCGCCTGCAGAAAAAGTGGTCCAGGTACAGGTTCGACCAGCATGTTACAGAGACGAACCTTATCAAGACGGCAATGAGGTAAATTGCTCTTTTCAGTCAGTATATGTGTGTCTCATCGTTCGCCCATCTGTCTATCTACGTATCCTCCGCTCTTTCATTTTTTCCCTTGTGCGTAGTAAGGGGGAAAGGAATCCCCAACATGTTTTACGTTCTTTCAAAGCTAACCTGAAATGGGGAAAGGAATCCCCAACATGTTTTACGTTCTTTCAAAGCTAACCTGAAATGGGCCTACATACAAATGCATACAGTACAAGGCTATTGAAAACACAAGTTTGTTACGCCGTACTTCCTTTTCTTTTTCTCCTGTTTCACAATGTGCCTTGCTTGGGAGAGTTTAACTAGGTAGATGGCGTATTATAGATATGTTCAATATTATTATCTTTATCATTGTCTACCCACCCGTCCATAGTATGTTTCAACACCTGCATACAAAAATATGGATATTCAGATAATAATGAACTCAAATGTAAACAGAGGAGTGCACATGATTTTTGCGGAAAAAGATAAATAATGGCCCATAATACAATTTCAAGGAAGAGAAAGTTAAAACAAAATGAACTAAATTAGAAGAAATAAAAATAAAGGAAGAAATAGAATTAACAAAGTGCAATCAACGAGACATGACCCCACTTTCATTTAGAGACGTACTGCAAGACCCAAATAACATTGGGTTTGTAGATCCAGTGTATTACAGTGTAGGATGCATTCATGTCTTCTTCTTTGATTCAATTTTGTGTACTTTCATCTTGTTGCTATGACAGTTTTTACCAGATGTGAATATGGCAAAGTTTATCTACCATAGACAAATTCTGGAATGAAAAGAAGTGAACAAAGCAATACAACTCCCCCCCCCCCTCCCCCTCCCCCCCCCCCCCACTCCCCCAGTTCCTTCTGTGTAAGATGTAGTGCATGTGTATGTTAAGTAGAAACTGCTAAAAATGAATCAAATAAGGCTTATAGATACTTTGTATGCTTTTCATTGATTTGATCCCAGGTCTCAGCAAAAGGCACTGGAAGAGCTGCGGAAGGAGTCTGAGGAACTCTACCAGGCTGCCATCAAACCAGACCCTGCCCTGTTTCCCATCCACATCACCGGCCCCAACCACACCCCGCCCATCGATGGTTACTCCAACGTCAGTCCGGACGGGGAGTACATAGACATTACCAAGCAGTACAAATGAGTAACAGTGTCTCAGGAAGAAAAAACTTACTCAACGGTGAATATGATCTATTCACTTCATGAAGTTCTTTGTTGTGTCGTTTCAAAGGAAACTTTAATGGTGAGTGTTTCTCTGGCAAATCTAGGAAGTGATGATTTTTCTTTTCTTTTTTTTTTTCATACAAAGCTGGAGAAAATTGTATTTTGGACTCAGTCGTAAAGGACACTGTCTGGAAATTGCATGCCAGCGGAAGTGGAATTGCGACAAGGGCTTTGACAACTAGACAAAATCCTCTTGTGGACTCAATTATGATGGGGTCTGTAATGACTCATCATGATCGTGAGTGTTCTGCTCAGATGGAGTTGGATGTCTTCACCTTGGAACTGTTAACTGTTTTGTGCGGAGATGTTAACATACAACTTTCTGGTCTTGAAGAAGCACTGCAACGTTGACGCTGTTGTGAGGAACGCGAATGTATCTGAATCTGCAACCTGAGGCTGCATTGGATACAACTTCACCGAACTTGTGTGAACAGTGATGGAAGAACTTCCAAATAAAATTTTCATGAGATTATGTTTCCTTTCTTGCCATTAGGATTTTATGGTGGTATAATACAGTCATGTCAGTCAGCATGAGCAGCTTTTTGACACATTCCTCCAACTTTAATACTGCATTGAAGAGGAACAAGCATTTTTATGGACCAGTTCTAAGTTACTTTTTGCACAAAAGCAAATAAAAGTCAACTGAAACATAAACAAATACAAAAGAGACAGCGATAAAACACAGCATTAAGTAGTGTCATGGACACCAACTGAACTGTGTTTTTTTTTTTATGCTGCAGTGAAAAAAATAAAAATCCAATTGTGCTTGCTAATATAAAAGCAAGTGGGATTACATAGATGGGTGATATCTAGTTTTACAACTGTGTTGTTTCGATGCTTGATTTTTTTTTTTTTTTTTTGTTATTTGAACCATGGCTAACTGCAAACTGGTGTATTAAAGTCAATGACAATGTCATGTCCAAGAGTGAAAAGTGGCAGATTGTCCTTTTAACATTAGCAATCTTGTTCAGTTTTATATGACTTAAGTCTTTCTGCATGTAGCCAATCATTTATCTTTGTGTGGAAGTTGTGTGTGTATAGACGGCCATCACTGGCACAGCAGGGGCATTCCTCATTTTGTTTATCAAACTACTAGTACCCAAAAGAAAGAGAAAGAGCTTGAAAATAACCTTATACAGATTGTACATGTATTCATTCATTCATTCATTTTTTCATTCATCCTTTATTGGTCTATGTCAGACATAGAAATTTGGCTTCCATTGACATTACATTGTACCAAAAATGATCATGACAATACAAACACATTTTGCATCGCCATTACATAATTACGTCTATGATAAGAACACTGAATGTGTATCGAACATTTCAGTCTGGTGCATTATGCGGGAAGTTGACATTGTCCTTGTGAAGACTGAATGTTTAAGTTTTCATGTAGTGAATTGTAGCCCTCAGTCTTTTCTCCAAATTTCCATCAATTACTGTATTGATACAAGTACTTCCAGGAAATGTGTGGTGTTTCTAGAAAATGAAAGAGAAAGACAGATCTTTCCCTGAATATTGTTTTCATCATATTCTTGCTGTGCTACCATTATGCTTTGAATCAGTAACTTATGATGATAATGATGGTAATGATAATGATGATGGTGGTGATGATTAGGATGGTAATTATGATGATGATTGTTATTTATCATCATCATCATTATTGTCGTGATCCTGATTATCATTGTATTCTTATTCGTTCATGAATGATAATATCTGCATTACTGAAATCTGTTTTTGATAATGTTAAGATCCAGCAGTGGAAACATAACATATGACTTTGATATTGTGACACACTACGTTTTATGGAATTATGGATTTTGATGACAGACAGGAAATAAAGATTTACTTACATGTATTCCACAGAGAATGATTTTTTTTTTTCTATGAATGAACTTGAATTCTCCAGTATTACAGTATTTATATATCCATCCATCTTGTTTATGTATATATCTACAGCATCTATCTATCTATCTATCTATCTATCTATCTATTTTTCTATCTATCTATCTATCTATCTATTTACAGTGGACTCCCGTTATAATGAAGTGCTCGGGACTGGCAGTTTTCTTTCGTTATATTGAAATTTCATTATAACTGAACAAAATAAACAATATAGAACATAGGGCTGATAATGTTGGAGCCCAAATTTTTATTGTTGTTACCGAAAAGTTTTATATTTAAATCGTGTTCGTTATAACGGGAGTGCACTGTATACAGTGTATTTCTTTCCATCTAATTATCTATCTATCTATCCTTCCATCCATTCATCCATCCGTCTATCTATCTATCTATCTGTCAGTTTTTGTCTTTAGTTATTTAGTGCTTATGCTAGATAGGGTGGCTACCATGGAAACTCAAATTCATGAGAGTTGACAAGATCCTCCTTTCTGTCATCCTCAGTCTCGGAAGCGACGTTAAGCAAACAAACAAATTCAAACAAACAGACACAAGCAACAACAAAGAACTTATGGACACTACATGAAAGTCTTCAAGCCTGTTTTCTATTTCTTTTTTCCTTCTTTTTTTTTTTGATAGGAGCAGTGGGTATCACATCTTGTGTATGCGTGCGTGTTTGTGTCTGTGTGTGTACATGTATGTTTGTGCCTAGTGAATTTGTAATTTCCTTTCTTATTTCTATGATTTTTTTTTTAATCTAAGACAGTTGCTATGATCAAAATAACCCGACAGTGGACAAATAAATGTGTACAGCGCAGTGTAGTAGGTCTTCAATTCCTTATTCACAAGGTATTGTGGGTACATGAATGGAACAACTACTGGTAGTAGGGTGTACAGATCAGGGAGAGGGAGAGAGAGAGAGAGATGGAAGAGAGGGGGAGAGATAGAAGAGAGATAAGAGAGAGATGGGGTGGGGGGGACGACAAAGATTTAAAGGTAGGCACATTTGTGTGTATGTGTGTGTTTGTGGAGGTGTGTGGGTACAATGCATGTGAGTTGCTTATGCGTAATAACATACTCCATATTTTCAACGCCATAGATGTAGTACCTTCTGCCATACTGCATCCTAACAAATTTCAGATTCCAGCAAGTTCGAGACACATTTGTTTGCTGTATCAACACATGTACAACTGTACATATATACATGTACAAATATCCAAGAGTTCTTCCAATACTGGGACACTAAAAAATATTTCACGAGATTGGCAATCAATGTAACACCCCTTTCAAAATTAAGAATATACATGTACCAAAAGAAAAAAAAAATAGATAAGCACGTACAGGTTTTGTGTGTTTTTTTTTTTTATTTTGTACTGGATCTGTAATTATTTACACAATTTCACATTTCATGCTGTAGAACACACACACACGCACACTCACACAAACATCTCCTTATTACAAAGGAGGTTTAAGAGATGGAGTTCCAATTGGCTGTAATTATTCAAACAGCTGCCATTTTTCTATTGATGTACAAAAGAATTCCACAGGTGCACTTGTGCCTTTGATGATTAGTGTTCCATGCCGCCGTCTTTTTGAGCAATCTGAAGGTTTATTTTAAACTCTTACATTATATCGTCTATATTCTGCTTGTTTATTTGTCAAATACAATGAATGTTCTCTTTAAAATGATAAAGCATATTATGAAACAAAAGTAAATCCCGTCCAAGGTTATGTGCAAAAATGAACCTGAGCTGTATGTCGTGAAAATATTTGAAACTGTACTCTCACTACAAAGCCGATTTTAGCATCTTTCCGATCGCTTCCGACAAATGAAACTGGTATGGTATAATTTTCTAGTATAGTTCTTTATTCATGTATATGTTAGGTTAGTGTAAAGTCATGTAAAAACGAGTAATTTTGATTTTCATTTCAGCAATTTTTGTACAATTTTTATTCGCACATCCCCGTGCCTGTACTATTAATGTGCCGCTTGTTTTCTAAGAAGGGACGGCGAAAAGCAATTACCATCATAAAGACGTATCTTCCTTTGAGAGTGACGAGTCATGATGCAATGCCACAGGAATCAATTGTCTTCCTATCTGTGAGGCAGCTCATACTTAAAATATTTCTGAGTGGCGGAATGAAACATGGGATCAAAGGGAATGAGACTGTTGTTACTCCATTTCTCAAACCTCCTTGTTATAAGCCAGTTCGGAGTTAGCTCATGGGCACATTGGTCCGAATGACCTTTCTTTTTTTCTCAGTCGGTTAGGGGTATTTCACTCGTTTTAGAGCGACATAATGCATAATGCGTTTACATAACAATTTATGGAATTCGTTGATCCTGTTTAAACAAAGAATAAACTTGCGTAGACCAGATGACCAGAATGATCCGTCAGATAACACTTGGGAAAGCATCTTTCATTATTTTGCACTGAGTGTATTAACAATCTCTTTCTATTGATATTGCCAAATACCACTTTTGTTGCCAGGTGGATGTGCTGGCAAGCAGCATTTATAAGTATTTCATGAATAACCATTACATTACAGATGCTTATCCCAGCGAAATTAAAAACTTGGACCCCGTTTACAGTGCGAGACTCGGCCGCGGCTCGGCCGCGGCCGAGTCCAGCCCCGCTTCAGTGTAAACGCGCAAAAGGCCAAATGCGAGGCCAAAATTGGCCTCGCATTTGGCCTCGCTCTGGAGGTGGTCTCGGCCGCGGCCGAGCCGCGGCCGAGCCCGGCCTTTTCTTGGTGTAAACGGAAACTGGGCCAAATGCGCGGCCAATTGCGCGGCCAGTTTTAGTCTGGCTTCCAAACCCTCTGCCTGTATCTTTCGCTTTTCAGGATATTAACCCCCTCAACGTCGAAAACTAGTATAGTTTAAGGTGGTTTTGTCCTGCAAAGGATTCTTTCCTTCGGCAAATGCCTTTGCCCGAACGGCGACTTCGTCGCCACGGAATTCATTTGGCAAAGGGTCTGAAAACCAGACAATACCAAATTGCATTTGTTTACAAGCAGAGCGCCACTACGACAAAATATTGAAAGGTTTGAATCAAAAGCGCGGCCGAGCCCAGCAGTGTAAACGGACAAAATTGCGAGGCTCGGCCGCGCAATTGAGGCCGGTCTCGGCCACGGCCGAGCCGCGGCCGAGCCCGGCCTCGCACTGTAAACGGGGTCCAACATGCCTGTTGGTCCGAATGACCTTGTTTCTGCTTATGCGCAAAGTGGAACTCCAAACTGGCTTATTACATCAAACATGCAGTTGTAATGATATGTGTATTGCGTTCTTTTGTTCTTTTGATCTTCTTTCTCTCGCTCATCAGATGATGCGACCATACTGGTTGCAGAGCGCTGAGGGAGTTTTCGGTTGGGCGCCAAGTGTCGCATGGTGTATTTCGTTACGAAATCAGTTATTTCGTAATGAAATTGCCATTCCGTCGACAAAATGACTGATTTCGTAACGAAATAGGCCATGTGTTATATTTTTTTTTGTACCTGACTGCGCGCTCTCTGGCAATCTACTTCTGCACAGTATTTAGCAGGAAAATAGCATGAAATGACTGGAGCAGAGGCTAATGGTGACTACTCACTTTAATCATTGTCCAGTTCAAAGAAAGAGATAGGGAGAGAGAAAGAGAGAGAGAGAGAAAGAGAGAGAGAGAGAGAGGAAGACTGCATAAAGAATACTATTCCAAAGAAAGTTTGGATTGAATATCATAACTGACAAAATCAATTTTATTGGCATACTTCTAACTAACACAGATTCCAAGATAGAATTAATTGCAGTTAGGATCATTTAATCATTAAAAAAGGAAACAAAAAATATTGTGTGAAGAGGTTCATGAGCCTTTGTTGGCAAAGAAATAAGAGCTAAGAAAAAGATTCAAGCCTCATATTACATGTCATAATTATGGCTAAAAGCTCCTTCGTCGTTGGAAACACTTTTAGCCTAAACACATTCTAATGCAGTCAGTTTAATTGTTGTTATCTCTCTTTATAATCATTTTCATGATAAACATACGTGATAATCATGTCACAACGATCGATTCCGTGAACTTTTATCATCATTACTTTTAGCCTTGATTTGAACATTTCTTCTCTTTCTATTATCACAGTTATTGCTATCCTCGTCCTATCACTACTTTATTGCAGGCTGAGAATGGCGGAGCACCGGCCGGGGTGTTTGTGGGTGCAGAAATGATCTTATTCTCGCTGATCAGCCATGGCAGCTACAACAGGAAACATGCTTCATTGTGGGAAGGAAATATTTCCTTACGATATCCTCCGGGATTAACCAAGGAGCTTCAAACACAGCTCCTTGGATAAACTTAATGATAATAATAATAATGATAATAATAATAATAATAATAATAATAATAATAATAATAATAATAATAATAATAATAATAATAATAATAATAATGATGATAATAATAATAATAATAACAGTAATAATAATAATAATAATAATAATAATAATAATAATGATAATAAAGTCTTAATTACCCAGGGTAGCCTCTTCAGTGTTGCCACTGTTCTACCAGAGGGCCCTGCTATTATTATTACCATAGCATTGCCAGGTACCCATTTATACACCTGGGTCGAGAGGGACATAGTGGGTAAAAACATCTTGTCCAAGGACGTAAGCACTGGGCGGGATTCGAACTCGGGTCCTCCGATCGGGAGTCGGGAGTCTTATCCACTATACCACGGTGCCCCCACTACTTACGGTTTGTATCTCCCTGAAGTGTTCTCCATGTCTTAGTAACCCATATCTTTCTAATTAGTATAAACCTGTCTTTTTGTTTGAAGAAATCATGGAAATGATTAATTCACTACGTTTCTTGCGATAAAACATACACGTAACGTAATCGCTGGGAGTATGGATGAACGTACGTTTCTAAGTCAACTCTATAACATGTATAATTTGTCGATGTTACAACAGAGGAGCATACAACGCCAAACTGAATTACATGAGCTGATATACTTCGAGTACTCTTGATATTTTCGTCAGAGAGTAAATCAGTTTTGCCACACTCCTCGACGAGGCTGACTACATGGTCTTCACGAGCGAGCTCTTTCTCATCGACGGGGAGCCCGTCTGTTACACTTTCGCCCTCCATATATTCTCACACTCTCTCACACTGAGAATACAAACTACAAGTATTTCCGTTCAAATTGATGAAAGCGTCGATGCAGGACAATTTTGTCAATTAGTTGCAAAACTGTTCCCGCTTATATAAGAGGACATGCGAAATATGAATTTAACAGCATCGAAGAAGCTGCTGATTCAACAATAAGAAGCTAAAACTGATCTAACTGAATGACCTTATGTATTCGTTGAATGAGAATAGTCAGGTATGGCTCAATAGTATATGGAAACACAGGTTATCTTCTTGCTTATATTATATGCCTTGGCTATATTATGTTCATCTGCTTGTTTTGTTTGTTGTTTGTTTGTTTGTTTGTTTGTTTGTTTGTTTGTTTGTTTTTCAACGTGTGATTCAAGAGATACAGTCTCTAGAGTGTAGTTGCTTCCTGTTGGCCATTATAATGTTCCATCATAATATTTCATAATTTTTTTGTCCCCTTTCAACAATGACGATGGTGCCGAGCATTATTACACAAGGTAGATTTTCCCCAGTGGCCTGTTTTGCATAACGATTATAGTAATGCATTGATATTTCATTGTTTCCATGTGTGAGGTGCGTTACACGTCATCCATAACCCCCACACTTTCTAAAATTCTGGGTCTGATACGTCGTTGGGTCTGGACACCAAGATCGGCTCGGTGCAATTACTGGCGCTCGACGCATTGGCATGCCGCTTCACTTTTTTACGGCAAAATAAATTTCGGATTGATTTTGTTATACTACCACCGATAGAGTCATTAAATAACCTAAGAGGGTTTAATTACCGGCGATGAACTTTCTAAGCTTTTTCATATTTTACCCTGATAGCACATTCTTTCAACAGTCTAGGTTGTTTTATCGTCGTATCAGCTGCTGTCGGCAATACGTCCGTTTTGCAGCAGTAGCTTGAAAAACAAAACGTATTGATGCCCATTGATGTGATTTATGTGAAGTAACTTGTTTAGCTCACAGTTTTCCTTCTCTGTCCCTTTCTCGCGCGCATGAATGGTTAAAAAAAAAAAGACATGCACCCACAAACAAGGACCATACCGCTCCTGAAGCAAAACGTTAGTTTACGGAGAAAAAAAAAAAATCCCAAAACAAAACAAAGGCTGCATAAAAAATTGCACTTGGGACAGAGTGCCAGACTCGGGAGGGACGCCAACTCATGAGTGCCGTGAGCAATAACATTCCTTCAGAGTGCGGTAAACAGCTAGTTTAAAGCAATGGTCGTATTGATGCATCCGAAAAGATACTGACTCGACAGCTGGTAAACTAGCTGGGGAAGGAGCAGCTACACACAAAAATACGGCGAGCAGTGACAGGTTGTAAAACAAAGTAGCGCTAAGAATCGATGGTATGTCCTTGTGCCAAGCATGCTAACTAACAACGGACCAGGGAGGCGATAAGGGCTTGATAATGTAACGAGCTGCTGGTCTCGTTATCCGCCGTAGCCTATGGCGCAGAATTTTATCATGCAAAAATTTTTCTTGCCTGCGTGGACAGTATGGCGCACAGAGTTCCGGACATGCGTATGATAGAACCTCTTTGGTTCGTGCGTCGTGTGGAGAGTCACGTTTCGCAGATGTGTGTCCAAGTCATGTCGGAGGTAGGGTGTGTCATCGAGATGTGGACGCATCTCTGCACTATACTACGACGCCACCATCAACAGTTAAGAAGTTAAAACGTGTGTATACGTGTACACCGAATGTGAATGATTCATCTTTACTTAGGTATGGCTCATCATAGTGAATAAGTACAGGCTATAATCATACTTGCTTATGATAATGGTCTTGGCTATATGTTCGTCCTCCTGAAAAGAAAAAAAATGCGGACATGGAAATGCACGTGAATACGATGTAGAAACTGGCGCCTGCTGGACTTTCTGCTGAACATTTTATTTTCAACGTGTGATTCAAGGGAAGCGGTCTTCAGTGTATGGTCTCTTCCTTTAGGCCATTGTAGGTTCCATCATATTTCATGCTTATTTTCTTTTCACACCGACGGTTGTGCCCCTCGTGTAGAGCATATTGCACAAGGTGGGGTTTCCAGGCTGTTTGCACAACGATTATAGTTTTGCATCGATATTTCATTGTCTTTATGTGTGAAATATAAACTGGACAAAAAAAAAAAAAAAAAATCCACGAAAGAAAGCTGCAATAGTAGCCGGGGAGGCGCAACTATACACGAAAATACGGCGCGCAGTGACAAGTTGTAAAACAGAGTAGCGTCAAGAATCGATGATAATAATGTCCTTGTGCCAAGCACGCTAACTAACAATGGACGAGGGAGGTGGTAAGGATTAGAGAATGTTACGAACAGCTACTCTGCTTATCCGCCGTGGCCTATGGCACAGAATTTTACCATGCTCACATATGGAAAAAAATATATAAAATATTATATCCCTCACAAAATGCATCTCGTCCTCTGATTGGTCGAGAGCACTGTAAACAACAAAACATAATTCTACCATACAAGTGCGCGAAAAAGACTATACTCCCTAGGGAAATGGTAAAAACTATAACACGCTGGTGATTTTCGCGCCTTTTTTGCTTCGCGTCGCGACGCGAAATATTTCACGTGTAAATGAATGGGTATCGCAGCACCTTCGCTTCGCGAGATTTCATGTACAAATGAATGGGTATCGCGGCGCCTTAGATCACTGCACTTCGCGAGAACCACAAGGCACGCATACACTCAATGCGACACGGGTTACGTTAGAGAACTCTTATAAAGCCCTCATTCTACGTTACAACAGAGTAGGCGATATCGTAGATCTATAATTAGACAACAATAAGCAAGCTAGGGTTCTTCGACGTACCGTCTAACGAGTTTAAAGTTAGAGTCTAACTTGTTCACTGTTTACGTTAGAACACCGTACGAATCACACGAATTTACAGTGGCACTCGATGCTTTAATTGCTAGAATTTTTCCAGTGCCTAATCTAACCTTATACGCTGTTACTGAATGCTACCCAAATTTACAATGTATACTTGCATTTTAACAGGAAATGATAGTCCATATTCATGTACAGACATGACAGCTAGGTAGAAAGACGACAGAAAACACAATCAACTGCAGCTCACAGTCACATCGTTGATCAGCTCGAGCACGCACATCATCACCGCACTGACTGGCAACCGAACGGTACTTGTTGACAGATCGGATAGGCGTATTGCATGTATGAAGCGCGTAGTGAGTTTGCAGTTTGCGCATGTTTACCAGTACGTTGTACAGCAATGCACCGAGTACACTTCAGCGGCTGAGCGCGCAGTTGTCTCTTCATAGTACGCGTACGCGCTGCCCTCCTGCTGAGCTGCTTTCCCGAGCGTGAATGACTAGCCTATCTTCTTGAAAAGTAAAGCAAGATGCCCTTTAAAAAGAGGTAAATTACATAATACCAGCAGTCGAATACTCTTAAATTCATTGGGAGGGATATAAAACAAATATACCAGGCCAATTTTTCGAGGCACCGGTTGAAACTATGTGCCTTCGGTGACTTCAGTAGCACTATTTTCTTCGGGGCTGCGCCCCTCAGAAAATAGTGCTACTGAAGTCACCTCATGCGCATAGTTTCAACCAGAGCCTCTCAGGCTGGTATATTTGTATATTATTGACCGATTCTGTGACGCGCTATGTGTATTTTTGGCATGGGCGCAGCCATAGTGGGTGTATCAGCCGACCCCCCCTCCGCACTCCCCCACCCCTCTCCCTACATTAGCACGCGCGCAGAATCAAAAACTGCTTTAGCCAATGGGCGTCTCGTACTGAGTGCGCGAATGCTTGCTTAGTGCGCGAACCTTTGTTACAAGTGCGTGTAAACATGTTGCCCCGGGGTGGGGGAGAGCAGGGGGGGGGGGGGGGGTCGGCTGATACACCCACTATGGCTGCGCCCTGTGCCGTAAAATGTCTGCTGCCCTCAACGAACCCGAATCGGTCAATAGAATGGGTAGCGAGAATCCTGCGATCTGATTGGTCGAGAGCTATGTGTTCATTTTTACTGGCCGCACGCTGAGTCACAGTGGTAAACATGTAATCGCGCACTTAGCAAAAGTACGCGTACTTGTAACAAAGGTTCGCGCACTAAAGCAAGCGTTCGCGCACTCAGCTTGGCCATGCATCCAGTAAAAACACCGTTTGTACATAACAATGGCCTTGCGCTTCGGAGACACAGATCAAGAAGTTTGGCGGAAAGTTTCGTGGGAAGTTTGCGGTCACACTGGCAAAACTTCGAGTTAAACTTCTCGATCTTTTGCCAGTCTGACAAAGTCGATAAAAGGGTCAGGAGGTCAACGAAATCATGTTTGAACGGGCGCTGTGTGTACGCTGTATGGCGGCTATTCGGAGGACTCACATTAGTTCTTTTAACATGTTTACGGCGGTTTTGTTTTTTTTTGTTTTTGTTTGTTTGTTTGTTTTTTTGCTGTTGAATACTAGATTGCTTTATTAAATCTAGAATGACATATGCACCGTAAATAAATCAAGTTTTTTTCATTTATAAGCACTTTAATTTAGTCATAATGCTCGCCACTAAAAGAAGTTAGGCCAAGAGTTTCAGTTGCTCATCAAAAGCAGGCAATATCCTACGTCTGTCTTATTGCTTCATAATCATCAGTGCTTCCACTTTCCAAAGACAGCCCTCCTGAAATCAACACTAAAAACTCCTGGAATTTACAAGAATATCCTGGTATTTTTCAAACAGGCTACACAAACATGATTAATTGTGAGCTGGGGGAGGGGGTCAATGCATAATACTCAGTGATATGTGAGTGATACATTACAGTCCTATTAATTTTCAAGATTGAAGGGGGGGGGGGGGCAATCCCCCAGAAAAAAAGATTGAGGGGCATGCCTCTCCCCCACTTTTTACAGCATATCCCATTTGTACTCCCCCCCTCCCCCTCAGAAGTACATTTACCAATTTTCTGTGGCAAAGTCGAATTGGTGTAACATACGTGTAAATTCTATTCATTCTGTCTGTGCCACATTCTCTCTCCCTCTCTTCCATCTTTTCCTCTCTTTCTAAGTCTCTCTCTTTTAGACACATTTATATCTTAGTGCATTTTTTTCTTAGTCTCAGCATAACACACAATCTCTACGAATGTATATGCTGTTATTTTTGCGTAGATAATTTCGCTGACAAGGTTATAGACACTTTTGCGAGACGTTTTTGCGAATTGACACCGATGCTTATGACTTATGTTAATGCACTATTCACACGGCGCATGGAGACATTTTCGCATGTTGTTAAATTAGCAATTCAACCGAGACTCGCGAAATTCGCGAAAATTTAACCCTTGCAAAAATAACAGCTTATATACAGTATCTCTCTCACACATAAGTTTAATTTTCCGTAAAAAATCTCAATGTCAACTTCACATTGTGGGTTGAGCAAGGAGGCTATAGGCTACAGTATGACTGTTCTATACACCTTTCAAGTAATGAATATCTGACGCTCGACCCTCAAATCGATCTGCTTGAATGAATGAACACAGGAAGAATCATTTTGAATTCATGTTGACAATGAAAAAAAAATCACGTTTAATTTGAGAAGACAAAAAGTAATTATGCTGATTTCAGGAGTGACATTGCAAGAGGAGATGGCATTTTGCATGAGACGGTGCATCGAATTCACCCCGATAACTTCGAAACTCGTTCTTTCTACCGAAGTTCCTTCGCCGATACTCAATTCTTCCCCTGCATATATGCGCTGTTTGAGCGTCTCCATCATACCAAGGAGGTATGAACATACCTCCTTGATCATACCATATACCACCCGTGTTACCCGTGTGTGCGCGATTGATGAGGAAGTGGGGGTGGGGTGCGCGATATGACGCGTTCATGAACAATCGCAAAATGAGAGAGTGGTTGGATCCACATAGCGTGCACTCCATATAAGGAAAAATTGCCGTATCAAAATGGCGGTGGTAGCAAGTTTTGGTGGCTGCGTATTTCCTGGGTGAACACGCATTCCACTATGTTTTAGTTCGGTGAGTAAAAACGGTAAGTACGGGTATGCATGCCCTTTACGGCAAGCCAAAAGGAAATGCATCCAGTAATTTTGTCATCGGGTAACACAATAGAAAACTGGGTTTTTGACAAGAAAATTACCCATTCTATAAATCAAATGACGCACATGTCTTCGTGCGTCAGTCGGAATATAGTGTGCATGCGGTAACTATGGAATTTAGCCTAAACCCACTCGGCTTCGCCTCGTGGGTTAAGCATTCCATAGTTACCTTATGCACACAATTCCGACTGACGCACCAAAGAGATAATCTCTTTGTGACGCACTCAGACCTGTGCGTCATTTGTATACTATATCATGCTACGTAGATCGCGCATAGAGTTGCGATGAGTTTACAAAACTTGTGTGTGTGTGTGTGTGTGTGTGCGCGCGCGCGCCTGTGGGAGAGTAACATTTGGCCGATGTGTCTCCAATTCATGGCCGAGTTGCAATGGGCGAATAAAACGAGGAACTTTTTGCTATGAGCCAGTTAGAGGAGACACATTTTGCCGATGTGTCTGCAATTCATGACGAAGAGGCGACGGGCGTATTAAACGTCTTTGGACGTGCATCAGGCAGTGGGAGAGTCACATTTTGCAGATTAGAGTCCAGTTCATGTCGGAGGTACGGTGTGTCATCGAGATGTGGACGCACCTCTGCACTACTACGCAACCGTCCCGCGGGCCAGGGGGTGCGCTTTACAATGAAAAGTTGCAGCATGCAAAGGCCCAATATAATACCTCGTCACTTCGAATAAGTCATAATTTTGGTACTGTCCTGATTTACGATGTTTTCTAAGCTCTACGTTATTATATGGAGCGGACGCTGATCAGTTGACTTAGTCTGAAAATGAAATCCGACACACTGCCTATAAGTAGACAGTACAAATTTCCAACCATCCTCCCTTCCTCAACGTCAGCTACTTTTTTTTTTTTATATTCTTGAGACATCGTCATAGTCAGGCCATAATTTTTGAGATTTCCTCTAGACATTATTTGATTTCGGATATCTATCCGGAACAAGCCGTTGAAAGTTACTAGATTATATGCGTTTCTTTCGCGGTGCACGCATAACATACTGATTAAAACAATAGTCATCAAGATTCAAGACTTTGGAATCTTTGCAAAGGATTCTGTCGATTATTTTCTCGTTTTTGCTACAAGGGGCTAAGCTGTCTTTCAATCCCAGAACAAAAGATTGAAGTGTTCCCTCTTGCCCAGAACGTACAATCTGACCTATATTGACCCTAAAACTATCAATCTCATCAATATCTTTGGTAGGATTAGATTCCCGAAACTTTCTTGTTTTTCCGGTCACGGAACGAGTACTCACGTTCCCCCACGAAGTATTGTAATATAAACGCTTCTTGTCGATGGAACTCTCATTGCTTTCTTTTCGGACAGACACAATCGCATTCTTGCCATAAAACGTACAAGCAGCAATTTTGTCGAGAGTATGGATGAACGTAAGATTCTGAATCATTTTATAATATAATTTGAGGATGTTACAAAATGAGAACACAACTCCACAATAAGTTACAAAAGCAGATGTACTCTGAGTACTTTTGATGTTTTCGTCAGAGAGTAGATCAATTTTGCCACACTGATCGACGAGATTGACTACATGATCTTCAAGAACGAGCTCTTTCTCATACAGGCCTTTTGCGATACTGACGGGTGGACCATCAACCACATCGCCCTCAACAGATCTGTCCATGTCCATGAAAATGTTACCACCTTCTGCGATCAGACAGGTTGGGTTATATTGATAGCAACTCTGATTTAAGAATCTGAGATTCAACAACAACAACAACAACAACAAAACAGAAAGAAATGATGAAAGTCTATACACGTTGAATTAGAAATGATTCTGACTTGAACCCTCTGGCTCAAGTGAGAAAGTGTGGACTGTCTGCGAGCTTATATACTATAGGCGATGGCTCAATAGGATGTGGCGCTTCCTGTCAACCATTGTGTGTTCAGTCATTTTTTTTCTTTTAACACCAACAGTTATTGCACAATAGATTTCCCCAGCTTGTTTGCATAATCAATACTGATATTTCCTTCTTCTAATGTGTGAAACTCATCTCTTTGTTTTTTAATGTATAAGCCACGTCATCCCCAACCTTCACACCTTCTAAATTCTGGGTTGCGCACATGGTCGCATAAAATTATTCCCACCATTTTCTTTGTTGCAGACTGAACATAATATTAAAAAAACACATACAAAATGAAAGCGAATTTGAAAATAGGTGAAAAAAAGCCTCTTGTTTTTTGTACTTTTTTTTATTGAAATTGTACTAAATGTATGTATTAGTAGAACATACCAGACGACTTTGAAGAAAATTTGTCATACTGTTATAACATTCTAACATTTTCTGTGTAAAAAATCCATGTACCGTCATAAGAATTAAAAATAATATGCCTGATAGATAAGATGACTAGGCAAGAGTATGCCTACGTAACCTTACAGTAATGAAACATGAAAACGTGAAACAAGGGAATGTCAGGAAATAATGTAGTCTAGATCTTTTGCTGGACTGTTCTATCTTATCTCTCCATAAAATGTCATATTATACACTTATGATTTTGCATCATAAATCTCATAAAAGTCGCATAACTTAAAGTTATTTTCTGTGTTCTTGAAAATAGCGCATTTGAGTCAACTCGTTGTTGTTGACTTTGGGCTGCTTCATTATGTATAGTTACCCCTCAATTGTATGTATTAGTATAGTATAGAATAGCATGGTATTTAATAATGAATGTTTATGAGTGCAATGGACAAAATATTTCATGAGGTGACAGATGAAATGATGAATGATCCATTCAACTCGGCTGCGCCTCGTTGAATGGATCAAGCATTTCATCTTTCGCCGAATGAAATATTCTGTCCATTGCACGACGTATGATCAATGGCAAACAACCATTCAAATAACAAGGATCTCTTCAGGCGTTAAATAATACAATGTCATATAGCATAATGCAATCACAGTAAGTACAAAGTTAATTCACAGTATACGAGGGGAGACCGGATGTAATAGTTGTTAAACATTTTATATTGTGAGGTCTAGTAAACAAACGAGCTAAGAAATTTATTTCATTTTCTCCGTGAAAATGACTTTCTGTGGTATTATTTGAAACAGTAGAACTCTGGCACTCAATCAAACGTGAACAACATATCACGTATTCAAAAAAAAAAAAAAAAAAACATTAGATTTTGTAACAACTTTCATCGCTGTTGGGATGAGTAGTGACAGCAAGTGGGATACTTTGTTACACTTTAGAAAGTATGCATAAATTAAGTTAAAGCAGATAAATAGGATGAATTAGCCATTCTATGCATTATGTATTGTGGGGGGGGGGGGAAACAATTTCTTTCTTTCTTTATTTTTTCTTTCATCGATAAACGGATGCTATGGCAAACTAAGATGACATCAAATCTTATGGTCAGGATAAAAAGAGAGCTCATTTTAGTGGAATTAGCTGTATATTTCCCGGCAGTCATGGGATCTCGAGAGGTACGGTAGGTCTGGAGTGTATTCTACCAATGATCGGTTTGTTGTTGTTGTTGTTGTTGTTGTTGTTGTTGTTGTTGTTGTTGTTGTTGTTGTTGTTGTTGTATAACATGAGCTCGCCATTCTTTCACGATCATGTCAGCTTCTTCTGCAGCAGCCCGGTCGCCAACCCTTCGCTGCTTAATTGAATGAACTCACTACGAATTTGAATGCTAACCTGCGAATTAGAATGCTCGAAAACACGCGTACTCTCATTCCGTCGAATTTGAAAACTCTCGGAGGGCATTCTAACTTGAATGATCTACTTGCTAGTTTGTTTGCCAAAGTGAAAATACGAATTCGCATGACTATCTTAATGGCGCAATTGCGATCAAAGTGAAGTTTGTTTGCAAATCGTCGGAAGGGTTATATAATGAAACTTACTTGGCTGAAGCGATTTGCCATGATGATGTGTTCATTTCGTGAATTTTGTGAGCAAGGGTGTTCGATCCATACGACTTTTATTCCTGAAGCGCCCTCTCCAGTCTGTAGTGGGTATAATGGAACGTTACGTGATGATCGAAAGTGCTCTATCAATCCTTTTTTTTTTTTCCATCACGCTGTATTTATTATACATATGTGTACGATGTGTGAATCATTCGAGCGCTGAAGACCTGCGGATACTGGCGTGGTCTGATTGGTCGATTATCGATTATAAGAGAATTACGCTGCAGCCACGACCGGATAATGCTCCGAGCAGCGTTCTCAAATGGCATCGTGTTATTACAGCTTATTTCACACATTCCGCAAACTAACGAACATCAAATTAGAGAGAGAGAGAAAAAAAAAATCGACAGTTTCAAAGTTTTGCTCCAGTACATACGAATGTATTCTTGGTAGGCACTGTTCTGAATAAAGGAAGGTGGAATTCATTCGATTGTCGCGTGAGGTAAACTCCCTCAAACACACACACACGCACCCACACACACACACATGATGATAATGATTATATTTGAAGGGTTTGTTTGCAAAAACCGATAAGTCCATTTTTAAAGATTTTGAAGTACAATCTCTGTCATAAAGTACAAAATAAGACCTTTTAAATGATATATTGGTCACTACATATAAAGGTATATTTTTGAAGTTATGGTCAAAAGAAGCAAAACATTTCTTACTGTTCTCTTTATTTTTCTTGACCTTTAATCGCAAATATCTCCATTTGGCAAATATGGACTTATCGGTTTTTGCAAACAAACTCTTCATTTATATATTAACAACTAATATGTTAATTTGAAACCATATTGCTGTCACATCCTTTCTGTTGTCACTACTTTCAAAGTTAAGACACCTTTCCTCACCATGCTTATGAGTTTGAGCTCCCGATGCCACTAATGTGTATGATAAGTGAGTGATTCTTTGATTTGTCTCTAATGGCTTCCGGATTTACGCCGGTACCCTTTATATTTCATATCAATATTGATATTCAAACTACGAATTTCTTTTTGTCTTTTTCTTTGCTTATGAAATCACTACACAGATATGATATAATTTTGACATTGTGATGATGGTTATATTGGCAAGGAAAAACAGTTGTAACGATAATAATGATAACACCTCTTATTGAGGAAATAATGAGAAAAGGACAACAGCAGAAAAGCAAATAATAATGCTGACTTTCTAAATTGTTTATCATGATATATTTCAGAATGAAATGATAGTCATATCAAGTTAGTTCGTGTATCACCTGTTGAAAAATTTTCCAGACTAACAAACCCATCCGATGGTGACAAGCCCGCTGCAGTTTCTCTCCCCTACACCGCCCCTCTCCGATATCAGGGCGATTACCCCCGGAGGACATTGTCCCCCCCCCCCCCCCCCCCCCGCCCCGGCTAAATACTGGTAAGTGATAATGTTTGGAGACGAAAGCTTTCTGTGTTGATAACAGATTTGCAATTAGTTCTACTCAACATGTATATCAATAATGATTATTAACACTAAGCATTATTTAATAATAATAAATAATAATAATAATAAATAATCATAAACCCATAAGTGCAAATGGGTTTGTCTATTTTTATTATTTTTTTTTTTTTACACAAGGCGACAATTTATTCTTCGAATTTATAACAACTTTTTTTTTTTTCACAATTTACACTTTCCTAAATAACCTGGACTGCCTTCTAGTCCCGAGGGAGGTATTACCTCTGACGTAATGATGGTATCCAGTATGGCTGACCTTGCCGCCTGGGATGAAACAAGTGAGCGCATCGAACTCGGAAGTGGAGCTTTGTCGACCGTTTAAAGGTTCTCTGACATACTTTAATGCATGTTGATATATGTTGATTTATGATACCCTCAACATCACTTTTGCGGTGAAACGAATATCTAGAAACATTCCACATATTTTTAACTAATATTTTTCGTCTATTTTTTTTTCAGATTACTTGGACTTGATTACTTTTTTACATAGAACAACTATAAATAAGTTATACTGAGGACAGAGTTTCAGAATTTGTGATGATTCGGATGAAGAATAAGAATATTTTCAAAATTTAAAACAAATTGCAATGAACAAGGATGACATGGTAGAGTCGCCATAAGAATGCATGAGTTGGGCTCAAGTAAGCAGAACAAAAGAAGAAGGCATGCATAGATTAGACACAGGTGAACTCGCAAGCAAGCGGTATTGTAATGGAATGACATTGCTACATTTCTGAAATAAAGACAATATTATGTGAACCTCTTATGTCATCATCCTATGTTTAAGGTTTTTCAAAGTATTGTTTCTCTGTTCAAGAACCATAATGAATTCCACAAGTCTATAAATGGAGTGGTGATTTACGTACTACATGATGTGAAACTATGAAAATCGTCTGGAATGTCCCTTCAAAAAATTAGGGAATGTTTCTGGATATTCGTTTCACCGCAAAAGTGAGTTGAGGGTATCATAAATCAACACAAATCAACATGCATTTGTATGTCAGAGAAACTTTAAATGTCGTCGTGACAACACCAAGCGACCTTTGGCCCTGGAGGGCGTCTGGCATATTCTGCCCAGACGAGGTTCGGATCCACAGCGTCCTCAGCGGCTTACCTTGGTTTCCCGCTTTTATGGCTCCTTCAAGATGGCAAACGGTAAGACAGCCCTCGCTATGGAATCCTTTTAAAAAGTGTCGGAGCTACACCTATAGCCAATTGTCTCAATACCGGAGATCCAAAACTGACAAGAACGGACTGGTTTGTCTTTACTTTGACATCATCGTCGATACACCTACGGAGGTACTCCAAGCCATGCATGAGCTCGGGGCTACCAATTGGGGGCGTCCTATTGAACGATCTCAAAGAGGATATTTATTATGTAGTTATTAAAGGAGACCTCCGAATGATTTTCAGACTTTTACATTTGAGCAATAAATTAATCATACTAATTACAGACTTTCAGAATTTTTAGCAATTGGGTTGAGGAATAACAATGTTTTCAAAAATTTGATAACAAATAGCAATGAACAAGGATGATGACATTGGCAGCCTCACAACAAGAATGCATGGGTTGGGGCTCTAGGAAGCAGAACAAAAGTAGAAGGTGTGCATAGATTCTACACAGGTGAACATGTTAAGCACGTGGTATTGTAATGGAATTACACTGCTGCATTTTTGAAAAATGTGAGGCTCCTATATCATCAAACACTGTTAAGTGTAATTTGTTTGAGATTTTTTTTTTCAGAGTATTGGTTTCTCTGCTGAAGGACCAAAATAACTTCCACAAATTTATACATGGGGTTGTGGATTTATGTACTACATGAAATGAAATTACGAATATTGTTTAGAATGCCCCTTTAAACAGGAAAAAAAAAAATTGGAGAGGGAAACTGATAGACCCTGGAATTTCTAGCGATGTCAGCTCTCCTTTTGAAGTACCCGTGGACGATGAGCTCGTGGAAGATGATGAAGGCAATGGAGAGTGTGGAAAATTATATCGCCATAGAGTGTGTGTTTAATTAAAGGAATAATGTGTTCGACGTTCAGTGACGTCTTTGCGTTGGGAAGGCTGATGATTATCGGACGAGAGAGGGCGCTACATGGTTTACTCTGTTATGGGTCAGAGATATGTGGCATGGTCCAGGAGTGGAACCAAAGGCCTAGATTAGAAGAGTTAATCGCAAGGCACCGCTTTATAATCTCCAGTTATGACTTGGAGGAGAGGATGACGCGAACTCATCATCAATGATGGGGGGGGGGGGGGGGGGGGGGGGTTAGGGCGCGTTCCAGTATGGTGGAACAGCATCAGCTGTCGTCCATCTTGACAAATTGATAACAAAAAGGACTACAGCTTGAGCACCGGATAGAGCAAACTGCAGAAAGCAACTGCCAACATGGATTATCCAAAAAAAAAAAAAAAAAAAATAAAATAACGTTTGTCGAAACATTCCTAAAATTAAAAGACTATAAATTAAAAGAATCGTGGACATGCGTTGATAGAGACAGTTAAGGTACCAGCGAACTATGAACTATGAATAAACGCACGTACTGGTGATTTACACATATCACCAAAAGCAGCTGCCAACATGGATTATCAAAAAAATAAAAAATAAAATAAAAAAGGTTTGTCAGAATACTCCTAAGAAAAGACTTATTAAGATATTCGTGGATCCACGTTTATAGAAAAATGTTAAAGTTGATAGAAAAAAGTTAAAGTGCAAGCGAACTATGAATAATCACACTTACTGATGATTTCCACAAATCACCAAAGCATACAAAACTGAATGATGGTTCCGAGTGATGACGTGGTCAAGTAGAATTTCAAATGCCAAGGACAGGTCAGGATGTTGCCAACAAAATATGGAAATTTGAAATTAGATAATGTTGGGAAGGGGGCACTTCATGGTACTGACTGGATTGAATGTATTATTCATTGCTTGATAAAAACTAACAAATAAACTGGCTTAACAAATTATCAAGACTTGTCACTGCCTGTGTGCATCCATTTCTCTCTATTGTCTCTAATTCGTAGGTCCCCTCAAGGACTACAGTATTGTAAATAGGCCAATATGCATATGCGTATATTGGTAGGGCCTATTATTATATATAAAAAAGAAGTATTTGTGTGTGTGGGTGAAATGGATAAGTCTAAACAATTTGTGACCCTGCACCATAAAAGCTATAAAAGTCGCCAAACATTAACTTTAAATAATTAAGGACAGATTCTGAAAGAGCAGACCTTAAGCTCTAAAATGATGTATAAGTCAATTCAAATGGACACTCCCAACCCATCTAAATATTGAAAAGAAAACACATACTGTGGGGGAAATTGTTTACTGAGAAAAAGGCTATAAAAAATAAGGTCTCGATCTTACCATACCTAGCTGTGCAATGAATGGGACAAAACAGGATTTGAAACTCCGCAGTATAAACAATGAAGGGATTACAGTAGGCTGAAATTGATCATGCTCTACTAACCCATTCTATTCAAGACTAATACAATATTCAGAGCAGTGCAATTATCATTCCAATAGTTATTATAATCGAAAGTGAAGGGTGTGAAAAGGGTTTTAACTTATGAAAGGGGACTCTAGAACGACACAACTTTTCTACAATATTCTAAAAGTTTCTATTTTAAGGTACTATTCTGGAAAGTGTTGTAGAAAAAACTGCTGAAAACACAATATCCCATTCGCTTATGATCCCAAACTTTACCATGACAGCATGATGTAGCTGATATCTTTCTCTCTCAGAAAATATGAAAAACTCAAGATTGACTAAGTTGACCCATCTCACTTTTTTCGAGTCCTGAAACAAAATCAGTGTGTGCTTCTTTTTGTTGGTTTTGTGATGCACGGTCACATTTATTGCGTACAGTATAGCTTATTCCCATGTGTATTGTAAAATAATCGACATTGTTTTCTTTCAAGAATGCTTGAAATAGTCGGCTTGCACTGTATATCCTGTGTCTCTTTTTTTTTTTTTTTTTTCGTTTGAATCTTTTGCGGAAACATCTGTGTTTTCAGAGCATTGACCAGGCTTTTGCAACCTTTTATCTTTGATGGGAACTACCAGGATCAATTTGGACAGCATGTCAATGCATGAAAGCCGATACCTTTACCTTGATTTTTCCACGGTAGAACACAGACATATGCCACAACAATACCAGCAACAATAATCCTGCTTCTCATGAACTATCGCCTTTTCGCTTTGTGAAGTGTTTAAGTGTCAATGCCGTCAATCTGTTCTCGTATTTGTTTTCTACTTTAATAACTGATTTTGTCCATCTTCTCTAGTACAAACTTGTACAACTTTTCTACACCGCCGAAACTGGCTACGTGTTCTGGATTAGAATGAATTCTATTCCGAAAACGAAACATGATTTCGCATATCGCCACAGTGACTTTGAATGTTTCAGGACAAACATGTCTGAAAGACCAATCGTATACTTCCGTATTCCAATGTATATTGACATGGTCACATTTTGATCTCTCCCTTTTGGCATTGGCCGACCCTTTTCAAGGTAAGTTTTGCTATAATGTACATAGCATTACCTTTACAAAGTACATGTTGATACTTTACACTGTTCTAACGATCCACCCCCACATTTTCACCGGCTTCCCAGGAATTATCAAAGTCAGTTTCATACACGACCTTAATTAGTATAAACATACTACAGTAGTTGGGACGTTGATGTGCAGTGCATCGGAATCACCTCAGTGATATTCTCTTGATGAAAAATTCACTTCTATTTCTATCGGATTATAACACTCATTACCATACATAAACACAAACAGCGGTAAAATGTATACAGCCAAACACCAGTTTTGCACTGTTCAGAAATTAGATCGTACATTTTCCATCCCTTATATGGTTAAATTATGGTTAACATCCAAACAATAGTCATGAGAGTTTGTTTGTTGTTTTTGTTGTGTATATCGGGGAGCACGTCACGAGACCGACACCCATGAGTCATACAGCCCAAGAATTATACAGCCCTCGAGTCATTCAGCCTTTGAGTTCGACACTAAGCAAAAAAGACCACAAGACCGACACATTAACCCCATGTAGTAATGTCTAACTCGTGGGATGGTTTTACCTACAACAGTGTTGAACTTATAAAGCATACAGAGGCATTTATTCATTGTATGCGTCGGTCACTTCCGTCGTCCGTTCCCGTAACTACACCCAACAGACTGAGGCAGAGAGGTGTGGGAAAATGGTTCCTATGTGCCTGCAGAACTGTCAAATTGTGCTCTATTATGTAGGCCCTGCACTTAACTATGTTAAGTTTAAGGAATGTGTGAAATGACGTTGTTCTTTCATTACATTTGCCTTTATTTTATTTCAGCACGGCACAAGCTTCAGCCGTGGCTCTTCTTCAACATGTCCGTACACTGATAAAAAAACAAAACAAAACAAAAATACATTTTTTTTCTTTCGTTTTCTTATTCAAAAAGAGAATATGATGTATATTCATGTCAAAAGGAGACTTGCCCAGTGATGAGGTCTTTACTGATGAAGTCACTACTTTTAAGATTAAGACACCTTCCCTGCCCAACCTTTCCTCACCATGTCTGAATTTGAGCTTGATCCGATGCCATTGAACATTTGAAACTTTGAAATGTCTTTAATAGTTTCGTATTAAATGTCTAATGCTCAATCCTCAACCTCATTATAAATTCATTAGTCTTTTTTTTTAAAGCCAATTTGAAAATGAAAAAAAAAACAAACAAACATGACATTACACTGAAACGATCCCAAATAATATGTGCCAGGAAGACCCAGATATTTATTTCTTTTAAAAAGAAAAAGAAATTAGAAGTGGCCATGCAACAAGTAAACACAGAAAGGTCTCTACTAATATAAAGAAAGAAAGAAAGAAAGAAAGAAAGAAAGAAAGAAAGAAAGAAAGGAAGTAAAGAACAAAGAACAAACAATATTAATTCACTGTGTATAGATGACGTTCATTTCATGAATTAGGCTGCATGCCTATATCCCTGCAGTTTATCAGAGATGTGTTTTTTTTTATGCGCATGCGTCAAAGGAAATATTAAATTGCTTATCGGTTTTGGCAACAGGCTTGGATACCATTATCTTTTGTTATATATTTTCCTTTCAGCTTTGTCTACGGAGAATCATCGGAGTTCAAGGTCCGTCCTATTTTTCAACGTAATTCATCAGATATCCAGGGCTAAATTGAAAGTGTGCTCCTATTATCATACCTTCTTTGTTGAGTAATTCCAAATTAATTAAGTAGCCCACATCTGTGCCAGCTTGTTTTTTCTTTTCTTTCTTTTTTTTGTGCGGGCCTTCCTTTCTCAACAACAGAATTACTTATTTCGAAGAGCTTGATATAGGTTACGCACGTGAATATTTTCTGTTCAGTTTTCTAATGTATATAGCTGAAAGAATCTGTATCATATTGGAAACGAACATTACTCATAATTATGGTAACAATGATAACGATTATAGTAATGATACTTAATGGCTAATAAAAATTAGTATAATGATATATATATATATATATATATATATATATATATATATATATGTGGGTGTGCGTGCTTATGTGTGTAATTACAATCGTATTATCAATATTAGTAATGATATTCATAATAGCAATAATAACAATTACAATGAGAAGACGAATATTTTTTATTGCGTATATACCAAAAAATAAAGAAATGACATGTCTATTCACATTGAAGGAGAAAAAAAAATAGTCTATCAAAATAAAGGGAGAAGAAATATCATGATATTTATAGAGAAAAAGGAAACAGAAGTAGATAAAGAGATCATACCTTCATTTTCTTCAAAGGCGGATGGATGATGATTACACTCCCTTCAAATAAGCACACGTTGTCAAAATTCGAGATGAATTATGATTTTAGTTCATGGATGCATCCTCCATTGAAGGTTTGGCACACGCGCTCATCAAAGAAAAAAAGTTTTGTGCCGCCGTCATTGAGTTATCCTCAAGGGAGATTTTCATATTATCTCCATGGCAACGATCCGCTTAGTGCGCCAAAGACTAGTGCGCAGAAGTACGTGAAGA
This sequence comes from Diadema setosum, assembly GCA_033980235.1. NCBI lineage: Eukaryota > Metazoa > Echinodermata > Echinoidea > Diadematoida > Diadematidae > Diadema > Diadema setosum. The sequence goes on along the minus strand of CM067070.1, from coordinate 6,469,889 downwards.
GATCGTGTATGACCTTTATGTCATTATCTCTTACTCCAACCTTCTCGCACTTTCTCTTCCCCTACGTGTCCCTCTCTCTCTCTCTCTCTCTCTCTCTCTGTTTCTAATTGCCCGGCAGTGGCGCGGTCAGATGTCTCTTCGACTGGACCCCCAATCAGATTCCAGTTATATTGCCAGTTAGTAGTTCGGTGGCGGTGAGAGCTTTCATCTCTTCACCAGTCCTTTGGAGAGAACACATTGGCTGATTCCACCTGTTGCATGATACTTGTCATCAGCTCCAAAAAATGGTAAGTAGTGTAACTCTGTGTTTAAATGTGGATACGTTGTTACTTTGCCAAATTTAGTATTCGTAGTAGACTTGGTGACTAAGCAGTATTTAGGAAAACGGCATAAACATGTGGAGAATTTGATTGCAAAAGGGGTTAAGTGCCGTCACTTGACATTTTAAGGCACATCTATCATCAGATAGAGCAAAGTAAATCCTTCCTGGTGACACCTTGCTTGTTACATAGCAAGGAATGTTCTTGAGATTATGGTTAGAAATTGTCCATATTGTCTTATACTTTTATAGTTATTTAATTCATAGCAGCTTTAATTGCAATTATCTCAAATTAACAAAAAGTTAGTTACTAAGAAACTAAATTTGCAAGCACACTCTCCACATATTTATATATTATGTATTCTTATAGATCTTTTCATCTTTGAGGAAGCGGTTTAAATAGTTACTTGTTTGCCCATTTTTTTTCGGAGTTTTGTCGTGGTAAGGATTTTCTAACTCAATGCTTTGAAGAGTATATTCTGATTTCCCTCAAATATTCTTGACGAAGATTGTCAATCCATGTAACGAGTAAATTTCACAGGACTTTTCTAATATAAGTGAATATCTGCTTGATGTTTTGCCACTAAGGGTTTTCACATTGTAAGCTTTTGGAGAACGTAAAAAAAATTTACAGGTGCAGGTTTTACAACACTTGAATGGAACTTTACTGAATTCAATGTAATCAAGTGATTACATTCTAATGTTCACTTGAGATGGAGATTCAGGTTTTAGCTTTCTGCAAGATAGTTAGGAACCACTTATATGAATTATCAAAGGGCATGCATGCAATTTTTAAGGGATGAAAGTTTATGTGATGAAAATCGGTTTTGAAAAGGCTGAGATATTCATCGAAAAACAAAGTAAGACAAAGTCGTCCTGATGAAAAGTGGCTCCCATCTTTTGTTGTGATCTCTTTGTTTCTGGATATATCAGCCATTCTAAACTCAATTTTCATAGAATAATCTTTGCATTCCTTGCAGAATTGCATGCTCTCCAATGTTTCATGAAAGTGGTTTCTAATCATTTCGCATAAAGCTGAAATCTGAATCCCAATCAAAACTAAAACTGTACCACCCCTTCCATAGATCTGCTGATTTTTTTTTTTAGTTACAAAATGCTTGTTGCCAATAATAATGAAAATTAAAACGAAATAATTTCTTGAATTACTTCTAGACTATCAACAGTATTAAAAAAATGTCGAGCCTTTCTGACTTGTAATATCATTCGTGTGAATTGCTGTGCTGTGCTGACTCCTTATATATGTTTATGTAATATTTTGTAGGATAAATTTAGAGATGCGTTAACGCAAAACAAATGGAAGAAACTATGAAACATGCAACAACAACAAAAAAAAAAAACACCTGAATTTAATAGCATGTTTTCTGAAACATGACAATAATGAATTGCATTAATGATTAACGTTGTAATTCATTCTCGGCATATCACAATATATTTACCGTGATCTTTTTCTCACTTAATGTTATAACATAATTGAACGGGAAAATCTGAGATCAAGTTCTGTAATCATGTACCATACTCGTTTCTTACTATTATTAACTACGATATTTGTTCTTATCATATTTTATAACCGAAGTAAAATGATGGTAACTGGTAATGTTGCTATCAGAGTTACTCCATAAATCTCACCGAAGGAACACGTATCTCTCGAAATCAAACCATGCTTGTGTGGAGGTAGAAACAACAGAGAATCCATTATCATGATTATGCGTTAAAATCCAAACTTCATCTATTATTTATTGGATTGTGGCTGCAGTTGGATTATGTCAGGCTTGACCCTTTTACTTTATCATGCGATTCTATTGATTAGATCTGGTTGAACTGTGTTCGGTATTGACTTGAATGTGATAACCAACATCAAACAATACCTGTTTTCTCATATTCGACAATTTATAATTACTGTTTTCATTTGTTCAAGGCCGCACATGATTGGCTGTGATGGTGATTTACGTATTTGCTGCTATGGAGTCTCCCATACAATAAGGGAGTTCACGGTTGCGTTTTGCGCATGTGAAAAATAAAGGTCAAATGATAAATGTTGGTGTATTAGCCTTTTGATTTCAAACGAAAAGAATCCTCAGGCAAATGAGGATTTGGAATGTTAAGTTGTGTGTTTCACCTTGTTAGAACGCACAGATGAAAGTGATTCATCAACAATGTTTAACAATGGCTGCACACGCATTTCATTGACATTGATTACAAAGGTGGCATGCTTCAAAAAAAAAAAAAATGCTCTGTCACAGGTCCTTTTCATGTTATTTGGAAGTCTGTGGTGTAGGGGTCAAATGAGACATGCGCTAACCATGAACTCCCTTATACTGAGTTATCCTGTCATGATATACCGTGATGGTCACTGGGTGTACCATAATATTATTATATTTTTGATGTCAATGTCATTGTCTTGGATAACTGCCTATTGGAATAAGTTTCTTTCAGCCATTCATGGGAAATTAAAAGAAAATCACAAAAACATACATACACAATGAAATAATTGCATATACATTCCGCATTCATCATAACATATAACACATAAAGCCATATACTGATTTTCAACAGTGGTTCCTTTTATTTCCAACAGTTTTCGTAAGTACAATGTACATAAAAATTCAAGATTCAAGATTCAAGATTCATTTTCACTTCCATCATATAAACAAAAAAAAAATTATATACAATGTATATACAGAAGATATTTGTAATAATTGCAGAATGTGATTTAACAAAGTACATATGAAAATGAGTAACAGATGAAAAAACATAAAGTATGTCATATAAGTTAACTAAGGATGGGGATAGAAATGGGAGTCCTACTAAGAAGCAAAGCTTGTACGATAAGGGACCCTCAGAAAATACACAAGACAGCTATATAAAACAAAATAAAACGAAATCAAAATAATTTGGAAGGAAAGAAAAGAAAAGATGTTATACTGCGCTTCAAACTATTGTGGAAAAGGAAAAAAAGATGAAATGTTATTTTGTACTTCATACTTGTGCTGCATATTATGAAAGAAATAAAATTAATCATGTATTATCACAGCTTTGCAATGTAATGGCCCCGAGCCATCGAAGTACCGCTGATGTTGAGCCAAATATATGTATATATATATATATATATATATATATATATATGTATATATATATATATGTATTGTCATTATGTATTTATATGTGTATATATATATGTATATATATATATATATATATATATATATATATATATATATATATATATATATGGTTACATATACATAATTGCAGTAAGAGGGAAAGATAGATAGAGAGAGAGAGAGATGTCTGTGGATGTGTGTTTGCTCCTATACTTAATAATTATGTAGATGTTCGATATGTTGTTGTTTTTTCACCTTGATATCAAGCCTTGGGACCAAACAACGTTTATCATGTTTATTATTTGCCTGTTTTACCCAATTGTTACAATATAGTATAACAACGAAACTTACATTTTTTCAGGTAAAACAAGAACTTACGTCGAAATTTTCTGTGTTTTTGCTCCTTTTCTTGTAACCCAGTACGGCAGTGTGAATGTCAGTATCAAGGACTTGGTGACGGAGAAATGGGGGAACGAGACGTGGGAAAAGATACGGTAAACTTTGCAACATACTCCCTTTCTTTTATGTACATTGTAATGTTTGTCATCCCTTTGTCGCCGAGGATGAATAAACGACATTTCCTTTTCCATTTCCTTATATTTCATCCCAAGTCCAATATGCCGTATTAAAAGACATGTGAAAAAGAGCATGTTGGAGTAGCACAATAAAGTAACTAAAAATACGTATATGAAATAATCTAGGAGGAGAGTGATAAAAACTTAAGATTATGGTAAAAAAAAAACTGTTGATCGTTTACAAAAAAAAAAAAAAAGTGAAGAGTTTGCTCGAAAAAAGGCATAGTCTTGAATTGCAAATATGCATGGGATGGAGAAATAGACGAACAAACAAAAACAAACCGAACAAATGGGAGAGCATGGGTGATGTATCTCAGTTTAGGATAATTCAATTCAATTCAATTCAAACTTTATTTTCACTTTCTGTCTTCAACAGAATGTATAAGAAACAATATCATGAACTTGACATGCGACTCGTTGTAAATATATATAACCAGACAGGATTAACAACATATTCTGAGTGTCTACATGATCAGTAAAATAAAGATACATACACTCTCTATATATACACACTGAGGAGAAAAAAAGTGGAGGTACCCACTCAAAAGACTAAGCTTGTAACATGTGGATACCTCTGAGGGAAAGGGGGAAAATGGGGTGAAAACTTACAACTACAAAGAGTGCGGGAAACTGGGGAAGCGGGGAATAGAGGAAAAAAGAAAGCAAAAGTGTGAAAAAAAAGAAACAACAAACAGGGAAAAGAGGAAGAGAGAGAGAAGAGAGAGAGAAACCAAAAATTTGTTGATGCATACACCAAGGGCGAAAGCCCACAGAGACGATTAGCCAGGTGTTTTCGAAAGTGACAAATTGTCGAGCAGCTTTCCAGCGGAAGAGATTCAACTGTGAGGACGAATGAACGAGAGCACGTATAGAATACTACCAGGTAGTAAAAATAAGTGATACCTCAAGGGAACGCAGCCTTTCAGTCAAAGAAGAGAAGATGATATCGTGCTCACAAAATATATTACAAAATTAAAAACATTCAGTTACATTATAAGACTTCAAAAGAAACATTTTCAATTTCGTTTTAAAAGAATTCAATGACGGTGCACTGTTTATATCCATAGGAAGGGAGTTACAGAATCTTGGACCTACATAAATAAAAGTCTGTTGAGCTAACAAGGTTCTTAACAGAGGTAAATGAAATTCATTTGATTGTCTAGTTGGGTATCTATGGTATGTCCGGTTGCGCATAAACATGGAGTTAAATACAAACGGGAGGCAATTATTATCATAAGTATACATAATCTGCCCTAATTGTAATAAAAACAAATCTTTAATTTTCAGAATCTTGTTATCAAAAAACAAAGGATCTGTATGAGAATATGGGATAGTATTACAAATAATGCGAAGAGCCTTCTTTTGTAACAGTAGAATCCTATCCAATAATAATTGATTCTGTGCATGTGGGACTTGATTTGTCAAGCATACATTAATTAAAATTCACAATGGTCTATACGAATTCGACGAACTAGCATTCTGTGTGTGTGTGTGTTTTTTTTTTTTCATTTTCTTGTTTGATTCTATTTTATTTTCTTTTTGCATTATCGCTGCATCTGCACACGCACTGTTGATAGTAAAACATGTAATCACACACACACACAACCGCCCATACACACACACACACACACACACACACATAGGCCTATATATATATATACATATATGTATATATATATATACATATATTCCTAGATGGCACCTTAGGGAGACAATATGGGTGTAGAGCTTGTACATTAAGCGGACATTTGATTTAAGGAGACAATTTCGTGTCTCCCTAATGTTTTGACCTATTTTTTTACCCATTAAACCCATGAGTCCCTCCCGACGAAGCAAAAGGGGTATGGAGAGTACCGTTCCCGCTTTTATCGGATCATTCCATTATTCTTTAGTGGTTTCCTTAAATCAATGTTTCATGCTTGAGTGTTGGGGGTGTATATTTCATGGGGTTATGAAACAGTATTATGGAGACTTTCTATTTTCAGCTTCTTACTACTAGATTAAATTCCATATCTTCATTAGATGATAAGCATTTTACAAATACATGAATTCCAAACTGATTTGCTTCTTTTTTGATGAAAATATTGAAAATATCAAAATATATCCTGAAAAACATGAAAAGTTACCCCTAAAATTTTCATTTTTCGAGTCTTCCGCACCGTGCGCGTCAGAATGCGTTAGACCGATTCGACGAGCGATAGCTAGGCGCACGTACGTACGTGAGTACGGCGGTGCATGCAGACTATGCATGTAGGCCTCGCCTCCTATGGGTACTGTCGCGCGCTAGCTCGGTACGTATACAGCTAGCTCTAAGCGATGCCAATGCCATATCATAGCCAGCCGGCTAGCCAGCGGGTCGGCGCCATGGTCTGCTGAGTTTACGATGCTGACACAGCCGCTGGTGAAATGGGCGAGAAAATTGAAGAGACTTGACTCAACAGTGAGTTTTGCACATTTCGCATTCCAGTTTCTTATGGCAATCTACATATACCAGTCAGACCGCAACACCCTGAAAAGCCTTCTCATTTATCGTACGCGTATGCATGGACCTTGCGGACATGAATACGTAATGAGCTGTAAGACCATATTTTTAGAGTCCCTGTAAATCTAAACGACATTACCAATCTTCCTGATTAATACATCGATAAAAAGCTGAAAAGTTGTACTTTGATGACATCCGACTACTTGAAAGGTTGTGACATATAAAATATACTGAACAAGGACATTATAAAACATAAAATTTGCATATATTTTTCATTTTTCTTAGGGGGTACATTAGAACAATTAAATAAACGTGGACCAAAATCGAAGAGGTATGAAATGAAAGAGGAAATATCATACTATGAAAATATGATGACTTCATGTGGACTGATTATTGGAACGGGTCAGGTGATCGAATAAATCATTGCGTTGTACAGTTAATTTTTGACGAGATATCAGTTTGCCGCGAATACGCGTTTCTGATTGGTTAATTCCCTCTGAGTGGAGAGTTGAAACAGTTGGTCAGCGCGGAAGGACAGTAAACGTGTGCTGTACATACAGTAATACTCTGTGTGTAGATAAAAGTGTAGGACCCTATGAGTGTGTGTATGCGCGCGCACGATGTATGTATACGCGCTCGGGCTAAGATCTCCACGTCAACAACAAGAACAACACTCCACTCTGATCGACAGCTCAACTTTGGCTTGGACTTTGCTTACTCAGCTAGCAGTAACTGTTGCATTAATGAATGGCTCATTATTAATCAATAATAAAAGATCTAAAACTTATTGTGCACACATAGTTCTTTGGGGATCTCTATTGTGAATTACAATAATTATTCCATCTAATTCCACTGTATACATCGCTGAGTAATTTAACTAATGATACCGTGAGAGCACATGATCTTGCATGTATCTCAAATTGCCACTTCACGATTTTCACTCGACGAGACTTTCAATTTTTATAGTTTTCTAAGTGAGGGACCAATTCAGTTCTTACTGTGCTATTATAACAAGAATCTCTAGAACGTTGGTTATCAGTAATGAGTTGATTCAACTTTGGAACGGGTCGGGTGATCAATAGATAGAAAGCCTTGTCATAATATGTTCTAGGATCGTTTTAAAAAATGTCAGTAGGATGCGGTGATAAGAATAACGGTATCATAAGTTCATTTCACATGATATAAGCATTAAAAGGTCTGATTAATATCAAATATTCACAAATCATGTCAATTAGTCACGGAGAGTAGATCTTCATGTCGTCAATAAATGAATCTCGTAGACCATGCATTTTGTCTCTGAATTATCTCGCAAAATCTCGGGTGTTGGGAAGGACATGCGCAAAAACCTGCGCGTACGATAAATTTTTGATTTGAGCTCATTAACAGCAGCGTTGCGGTCTGACTGATACTATCTATTGTATCTGATGTAGACGTACCCACCGTAACTAACGGGCTCCAAGTAGACTATACGACTCTGTACACTTACGATACGAGCCCATAGATAAGAGCCATGATTGGTACAACCTATAAAGCACATAATGTTAGACCATTCTTTGACACACGTCACTAAAAATAATTCACTTCATATCATAGCCTTGTAATATTTATGCCGTAATATTGTATGTACAGAACCTAGACTCTATTTATAACGTTTAAATGCAGCCTAGCCCGACCAGATGCTGTCCAGAGTGTACGCTGTGCTATGCTACTTACACTAGAAGTACAACATGTACATTACAGCAACTATAGACGGTTAAATACAGCCTGCATGGTTGGACCTACTCATCGACCGCCTAATGTTTATATGCTTGATAAGAATATTTAACACTGAAATTCATGTAAAAAACTTGACCTACATGATTGAGAAAATCCAGCACTATCAAATGCCGTTCTTCCCTTTTCGATTCGAAGTTTCAGTGCAAAAATATCGCCGTCGAACTTGCGTGGCCTCGTTTCAGCTCCCCGCGGTAACGCTCCTTATTGAGATCGACTGCTTTTTTTGCACTGACAATGCACGCAAACCTAGTTGTATATGAACACCGTGTTGTACAAAGCTTTTTAGAAACTTCCATAGACATTACATTACGATTCGGTGAAAATATACATTCTAAATTTTGTACATCCTTCACTCCTTGATTGAAACCATTAATGAACAGTGAATTTTCGCGTTTTCCCACACATCCTCATCGACAATCAAAGCCAATCCATTTTTATGTGATCTGCACGCAGAGAAGTGCGTACTAAGCGTCTTGTGCGCCAATTACTCTAAAACGGTCGGTTTTAATAAGGGCGGTTGATATGTATAGTAGGGTTACCATACCTCTTAGAATTCACAGTATAAACAGGGCAGCAAAGACCAGTAAAACTTCACAAAAATTTTGTGATCTTCATGACCTCTTAATTAATTGCCAAACTAGATTTCAAGCTGGAAATTAGCAGGCGAGTTAAAACGCGGTCCAGTCGCTGTAGGCCCTATACTAATATAGGCTTACCGTGTAGCGACAGGGCTGTAGGTCCTACAGCAGTAGGCCTACCATCATGACCCACAATTACACAAAGAGAGTTCATCTGCAGCGATTGCATTGCAATCGCTTTGTGTTTCCGATACTTTTTTAGATCATTTTTTGTGACCTTAAAGGGATAGTACAGTATTGGTGGAGATGAGAATTAAACCAAGAAAACACTTATGAAATAGTACAGAGCATCCCATTTTAAGAGGAATTCAAAGTTTATTTGATGAAAATCGGGTTTGGAATGACTGAAACATAAAAAAACAAAGTGAAACAAAGTGATTGTTAAAAAGTGTGGGTCCCACACTTTATTAGAATCGCTCTGTTTTGGATATCTCAGCCATTTTAAAAACCAATTTTCATCAAATAAACATTGAATTCCTCATGGGATTACATGCTCTTTCATATTTCATAAGAGGTTTCTCATTATGTCACCAAAAAATGTTAGAAACCTGAAATTAGGTCTCAACCAAAACTATACGATCCCTTTTACTCATCTAATGTGAATCTTCATTACTCCGGTAATGAGACTTCATATCTGTATGCTACTTGTATACAAATATTGACATGCACATTTTACAACTTACCGATAAGAGCTGCTTGTACTTGTATGTTGTAGTACTAGTTGAGAGCATGACATGCATTAGAAACATGCAAGTGATGCAATTTACTCACAGATTTTTGAGACTTTAGAGAATAAACATAGAAACTTGTGAAAAAAATGATTCAGTTTGTAGTAGCAAAAGTGAGAATGATGGCGGGGAGTTCAAGAAGAGAGTGAAGGAGGAGAAGAATTGGCGATGGCTGAAATCATCCACATATGCCTACCTACAGTGTAAAGTACTAGTAGTAGTAGCATCGGCACAAACAAGACCGCATTATATCTATTACTAATTATCAAACAGTTGTTACATGGTGGTAGAAGTGATATATCGTGGACAGTTCCCCTAATTCTAGACGTTTTTGTAATATTATTGAGGGAACATTAAAAGATATTTCAAAAAAAATACAAAGTAATTTTTTACAAAGACATATTGGAAGCTTTGCTCTCACAAGAGATATTACTATGAGTATGAATTTTGTTTTCTGTAGATGCAAACAAGAAGCTGCTCGATGAGATGATCCAGAGGAAACTGCTCGGGGGTTCATCAGAGACTGCCGAGATCCATCCTGGGTTGGCAAGGAGTGGATCTCAGAGTTGAAAGGTGTAGATATTTTTATTTCGTTATCTTTTTTCATATTTTCAAAGATCTTTCTCGTGTACAGAATGTATTTATAGGCATGGTATAACTGAACTTGTTGGTCATTTCAAATCATGAATGTACCATCACCAACAAATTGCATTTTAGGAAACAGAAATATGATAGAAACAATTGTGAATTACCCAAAACTTTGTGGTTGATGCCTAATTTTTGTATACTTATTTTCCATTCTTAGTGCAAAAGTGGCTCTGTTACCCCTCCTTCACATTTGTGACAAGAATACATCATCCTTAAATGCTCTAACTATCTCACTTCAAACTTCATTAAACAGGGAGAGGTTATAATCACCACCAAAGATGTTCCACCAGGAACCTCCATGCTTCAGTATCCTAGAGAATTGATTTCAGGAAGAGAAGGAGACAGAAGGGAGAAGGAAATTTACATAGCGTCTTTTGGTTCTTCTTTTCTAGGAAAGGGAAAAAATTGTGGTAAGCCCAGCTGAGAGCAATAGATTTAAACCTTTTCATAGTTTGTGAATTTGGGTCTGTTTATAACAGTGGGATAACACAAGTGTGCCATCTCCATGTTACTTACTATTCAGAATTTGATGCATGTGCATCAGACCCACATTTTTACCTTGTTTTAACTAAAAATTTGATGCAAAGTATTAACACTACCTTGTGCATAGAAAAAGGTGAGCACTATTGTATACTAGTGTATATTGTACACCACAATAAAAGTGTCGTTTTTGTTCATGAATTTCCAGCCATGCTGATCAGATTGCACTATGTACAGAAGTAATTTTATGAATGAGTTAGCATTAGTAACTTTTGTAAAATGTGTCAGATATCATTTGCGTACAGTCCTACTATGTTTTTCTTTTGGTCGTATAAAAAAATGTTTTCATATCAATGCCTCCTAAAATTTTCACATAATTTCACTCATCGTTTTAATCAATAATTTCTAATAATGCAGTCAAGTGCTCCTCACCTATCCACACGTTCACCTCACCACCCTCCCCCGTCAGATACGAGGGAATTTAATAGCATGTTGTCTTCAACACAGAAAAACAACATTATTTGGGCCGTATGGGGATCGATGCAGCCATATGGTAGGTTGGGAGTAGGTGGTAGGGCAGGGTGGGGATAAATGAAATGATATGAACAAGGGGATGAAAATTAATCTTTATAATCTCTTTGTGACAGATTTGCATGTGGCTTGTTTAATCAGACAGAAAATTGTTGCTGGTTATGTGATTGGAATTGTGTAGCCTACAGTGGCTTAGGTGTCTGTAGGCCAATGCGAACAGCAAACTCAAATGGTGAAGATTAATGTAAACTACATTGTATTTATTAAAGAGGCAAGTAGTGAATCGTACCCAAAAGAATCTTTAATATACAATTGTACTGTGATCTCAGTTGGCCTCAAGCCAAATGCTTTTAGTGCGTAAATGAAATTTTTCCTAAGGCCATTTATAATTGCTCATCATTCAGTCAAGCTTGCAATGTCACATTACTCATGTTACGTGATATCCTTTGTACAAGAATCAGTTTGCTTTTCATCTTTTCGAAGTCATCTTATAGATGTCAGTTGTTTGCCGATTTTGATTCTTTTTGTCTCAGGCTGGAGGAGTGTTTTGAAATTCATTAATTTTGCAAATTTATTCAAAATTAACAAACAAATAATTATACTTCTCCCCCTTTTTTTAACGTCAGATTAGGATTCTGTTTAATCTGACAAGGCTGAAGGGGACTATAAAAGTGCTACATATATTTTAGAAAATCATTATCTATGCAAATTTTTTATGCAATTATTTTCCATAATTTACAAAAAAAAAATGCTACTTCTTTTTTTACATTGGACAGTGATTTTGTTTGTTTTGTCTGATAGGGCTAAATGTGTATGTTCTTCCAAATTTTGCAATTCTATGCAGATTTTTTGCAAATTCATTCAAATTCAATGAAAAATGCTTCTCTATTTTTAAGCAGGTTTTGATTTCAGAGGTGTACTGTGCCATCCTTTTCTGAGGATCAGTATACATTATGACTGCATTGTCATCACTAAATGTCAATTTCATATTTCATTTTTCTTGTCAATCTATCCATGAGGATTTATATAACAAATTAATGTAATTTCACAAATCTGCCCTTCGAGACAAATAATGGTATACGTATTGTATGATACTTATTTACTTGTTTTGGCTGTTCCACCGAGCCAAATTAACCTGCTGAGGGCGGGCTGATTGTGCTGCAACACGCCTTTCCACAGACACCTGCCTGAGTATAATCAAGACTTCAATGGGTTAAAATGAATACATTGTTAATTAAGACATTGAGATATTCATAGAGTGCAAATTTATAATGAACACAGTTCTGTAACTTATTGATCAAAAAGATATCATACATTTGGCATGGAATTGAATGACACATCGGAAAAAAAAAACAGATTTTTTTTGAAGATGGAATTTGGTAATGACAACCTTTCATTTTCTTTTTCTTTTTTTAAAACGAATCTAATCTTGAGTGTTATGGAATCATGACCTGACATTTTCTCATTTTGATCTCCAAATGGATTAAATTGATCATGGCATGTTTTGAGATCTGCTGCACTTGTCATTCAAATTCTCAAATGAATGATCTTATACTTCATTTATTATCTGGTTAGAGTGGATGCTACTCCACAGCCTGTTCCTGGATGTCCCTTAAGGCTTGGATGACTTGTGAACCACAGTAATCAAAGGGAGAGCAACTGCAGAGTAAAGATTGCTCCTTTCCAGGGACGACCTTTTCTTTGCCTGTTCAGTACACGGTATGTAGATTATTATTTTACTCAGTAATACCGAAGTTATGAATTCATTCATGATGCATTGACACAGAATGCTACAAGTCCTCCACATATTTTATGATGGAATTTTGGAAGACAGCCATCTCGATTGCTGTTTCCAACAGTTGGCGTAGTGATCTGTGTCGAGGTTGTAAAAATATTGTCTGATATTTATGAGCAACGTATGACAGACTATCAGACCATTAATTATTTAGTTTCTAGAAACCAGATTTCCTGTTATATGAAGCATACAATGGCTTCTTACATTGTAGTTCATACTGGAAATTAACAACCACTTTAATACTAGTAATCTAATATGAATACCCCTTTGCTTTATGAATCAAAATGCATATGTCCCCCCCCCCCCCCGCACAATGAAATGGTTGCTACTCCCAGAGTTTTTGCTCATGTACATGTACTTCAAAATTTAAAATAGTTGCATTTTCATAGAATCTCATTGCAGACAACTTGATATCATGATTAATTGTATTGCCTTTTCCAGTTGTCATGACAACCAGTAGAATAGATAAGGCAATGAAAATCCTTTCACACTTGTCAAGTAGACTTATGAAAACATTTAATGAAAATTCATATATCTGTCCAGTAGGCACAAAAGGGGGGCATGGCAACTCCATTGTACATTACTAATATGTACCTGTGTTGAACAAGGCTCTACACTCGTCATATTTTACTTTACCTTGAAATGCTTTACAGCCATATTCCAGGGTGACTCATGTTACAGTTTCATAAATTTTAATGAATTCTATATCACAGGTGCTGCACGTTATTTCAGTGAAGATGTAATTGGCTGATATCATCTGAGTATCAAAATTATGATAGTAAAGTTGAAGGGATTTCATAGTAGAATAGTTGATAGAGCATAGAGAATATATCCTACTCACCATTCGTTGATTATATAACACACAATATCTCCCGTGTTGCTGAGCGGCGCCTGGAGTCGGTGATGTTGCAGGAAATGGGCCTCCAATAATTGAAAGTTCAGTTATTGCACTTCTCCCGCTTGGTATATACACAAAAACATAACGCGACACAAACATATGATTCCCTGAAGTAGCACAATGATGAAATAGCACAATGTTGAATGGTCCACGAGAAGGCGAACTTATAATGGAAAGGGAAATATACAGATTGAGAGAGAGAGAGAGAGAGAAGTTCGCTAGTCCGGTGTTTGATGATGAAGTTTGGTGAGTTGACAACTTGTCATTTCCGTGCTTTCATTTTGAAAGCTGGTCAAGAAGTGTAGTGTGCGTGAAAAATTGAATTTTGTGAATGGAGAGTTGTAACATGTGTGCGAAACTTCTTCGAGAAGTGGAGCGAAGAAAGAAGGAGATTGGTTGGAAAGGAAGTCCATCTCGCGTTGTCATGGTGATTGTAGGAGTGACAGGAGGTGGAGATACTGTACATTGTTCGTGAGGAATGTTCGGACTGATGATATATGAGTGCTCCCGATACAGAGGGCCAGAGCAGTCGTAAAAATGTGCTTGTATTACACCATAGAGTGACCACTAGCGGATATGGTCAGCGAGTGGACTAAAACAATTCTTAGTAGTGCGAGAAAATGAAAGTGTGACTCATTGTGCTGCTACAAGTAGCTCCCCCTACATTGCTGCGAAATGAGATGCAGGTGCAATCAATGAGTGTAAAAAAATAGAGTAGGGAACAAAATACTATGTTAAATGACGTAGAAAACAACAAGCTGGATCCGTAAGAAACAAAAATGTCTCTTCAACTGTTGTTATAGTAGTCAACGTATTTTGCGGGGAATCGCATGTGACAACCGGAACGTGTTTTCTTGATTTCTGTGGTCCTTTGGTTGGAGTGCAAGGTGGGGGTGCGAGGTGGGATGGAAGGGGGCGTGGCAGGTTGTGTCATGCGTTGAGTGTTTGTAGTCACAGGTGGTCGTGTGGTGCGAGGCAATGGCTCGGGAATGATGTCCGTTTCTATGAATGTTGGTTTCAAGCGGTCGATGCTGACGGTGTCGTGTTTGCCGTGGTAATCGATCACGAAAACTTGTCAGCACGCCGAATGACCGGAAAGGGACCTCTGTATGGGTGTTGTAGTGGTTTTCTGAGGTCGTTGTGTATGAATATCGATTTGTTTTGAGTGCGTGTTGATGGCGGGTGTATGTCCTGCATGAACTTACGTAGACGTTGGACGTAGTTGGAAGGGTCGATGTCTGTTGTGGTCTGTTCATGCTTGGTGATGCACTGGCCTGGGAGTCATAACGTTGTCCCATAGACAAGCTCTGCAGCTGAGCAGCATAATTATGTCTGTCTTCACTGCGGTCCGAATGCGAAGGAGAACGAGTGGTAGTGTCTCGGTCCATTTGGCGTCATCGTGTGCCATGAGAGAGGCTTTGAGTTGACGATGTAGGCGTTCGACAAGGCCATTCGATGTCGGATGGTATGCCGTTGTGCGAATGCGAGTGGATCAGAGTAGGGCAGTGAGATCGTTGAAGAGATTGGATTCAAATTGACGACCTCTGTCTGTTGTGATGGTCGATGGTGCGCCAAATCGTGTGACCCAGTGAGTGACGAGGACTCGTGCGACTCTTTCGGCTGTGATGTCGCTCATGGGGAAGGCTTCTGGCCATCGAGTGTGAATCGATCGACACATGTGAGGAGGTATGTATGACCGTTTGATGGAGGGAGTGGGCCGACGATGTCGATGTGAACGTGGTCAAATCGTGCATCGGGCGATGAGAAGGTGCCGAGGGGTGCTTTGTTGTGGTGATGAATTTTGCTGCGTTCGCACTGTAGACATGTTTCGGCCCGTGAATGAACGTCACGATTGATGCCATTGCAAACAAATCTGTCAGTGACCAGTTTCTGCGTTGCCCTTACTCCTGGATGAGAGAGTTGATGAAGGGAGTGAAAGATCGCCTTGCGATGAGGGGCTGGGCTGTATGGACAAGGAAATCCAGTTGACAAATCACGTAATATTGTGCGGTCTGATGAAGGGTATGGCATTGGTGAGAGTTTGATTGAAGTGTCATTTGTTAGTAGTTTGATTTCGATCCTCATCCTAATCTTGGGCGAGTGCAGTGACGTCGAAGTCGATGGGGGTAGTGCGTACAGTGTTGATGAAAGCTCGAGAGAGTACGTCATCAGCTGTGTTGCGTTTGCCTGAGATGTGGTGGATGTCGGTGGTGACCTGGGAAACGAAGTCGAGTTGACGAATTTCCCGTGGCGAGTATCTGTCGGGACAGCCGTGGAGAGAGTGAGTGAGAGGCTTGTGGTCATTGTACACAATGAATTGTCTTCCCTCGAGCATGTGATGAAAGTGTTTGATGCACAGGTAGACGGCGAGCAGCTCTCGTCCAAACGTACTGTAGCGAGTTTCAGCTGGCTGTAGTCATTCAGAGAAAAACATGAGAGGTTGCCAAGTACCGTCGATGCATTGCTGGAGTACACCACCGACATCAACAATGTCCGACGCGTCTGTGAGGAGACAAAGGGGTGCCTCCATCTTTGGGTGAACAAGCATGGTGGCTTGTGATAGCGCTGCTTTCACTGCATTGAATGAGGAGAGTTTGTCGTCGTTGAGTGAGATGGGCTGATTTTTCCGTGTAGCATTTTTCAGCTTGTCGGTGAGTGGTTGCATCAAATCAGCGCATCGAGGGAGAAATCTCCGGTAGAAGTTGACGAGACCCAGAAATTCTCGCAGCTTACGAAGTAAAGTAGGGGCTGGTAGGTCTTGAATTGCCTGGATCTGTCTGGCAGAGGAGAGATGCTGTGGTGGTCGACAACGTGACTGATGAAGTGGAGGGATGGCATGCCGAGTTGACATTTGGCTGGGTTGATGACAATGCCATACTCGGCAAAGCTTGAAAACACAGTGTTGAGGTGTTTTTCGTGTTCGTCGAGTGAGCAGCTTGCTACAAGGACGTCGTCCATGTACGCGTAGGAAATGGAAGTCCTCGCAGTATTTCGTCCGTGAAGCGTTGAAAAGTCTGCGCTGCGTTGCGTAGTCCAAAAGGCATGCGGGCATATAGACTGAAAGGCGTGGTGATGGCGGTCTTGTGAACGTCAGCGAGATGAACAGGAATTTGATGGTACGCCTGAACGAGGTCGAGTTTAGAAAATATTGTTATGCCATTGAGATTTGCTGCAATAAGTCTTGTAGGTGGGGGATGGGGTGACGATCGGGGACTGTATGTCAGTTGAGGGCACGGTAATTCGCCACACAGTCGCCAGTCGCCGGCGGTCTTTTTCGGCACCATGTGGAGGGGCGAAGACCAGTTGCTTTTCAATTGCGTGACGATGCCGAGCTCGAGCATGTGGCTAAATTCCTCTCTAGGTGCTTTGAGGCGGTCGGATGCGAGACAGCGTGGTCGAGCGGAGACGGGGGCACCTCGAGTCTCAATGTGAAAAGAAAAGGGAAGAAACCACGTAGGCATATTTTGAGTCTTCCTTGGTAATGCGGCGAGTTGTGAATTGGGCCTCAACCTGCGCGAACCACACCAGCGGGTCTTAAATTGTGGCCAGTAGGGCGGCAGCTTTATGTTTGCTACGGCGGCATTATCGACAGCGATGTCAGTGGATGGTTTCGAAGTCGCGTCATCAATCGGGGGCTGAATGGGCTCAACAGGCACTTGCGAGGGGTCGGTCATTGTGGCGGGGAGATGAATTAGATCACGTCGGGGTCACCAGTGAAGGGATTTCGTAGTAGGATATAGTTAATAGAGCGTAGAGAATATATCCTTCTACTCACCATTCGTTGATTTAAACACACAATATCTCCCGTGTTGCTGAGTGGCGCCTGGAGTCGGTGATGTTGCAGGAAATGGGCCTCTAATAATTGAAAGTTCAGTTATTGCACTTCTCCCGTTTGGTAAATACACAAAAACATAACGCAACACAAAAAATATGATTCCCTGAAGTAGCACAATGATGAAATAGCACAATGCTGAATGGTCCACGAGAAGGCGAACTTATAATGGAAAGGGAAATATACAGATTGAGAGAGAGAGAGAGAGAGAAGTTCGCTAGTCTGATGTTTGATGGTGAAGTTTGGCGAGTTGACAACTTGAAGTTTCCGTGCTTTCACGTTGAAAGCTGGTCAAGAAGTGTAGTGTGCGTGAAAAGTTGAATTTTGTGAATGGAGAGTTGTAACATGCATGTGAAACTTCTTCGAGAAGTGGAGCGAAGAAAGAAGGAGATTGGTTGGAAAGGATGTCCATCTCGCATTGTCATAGTGACCGTAGGAGTGACAGGAGGTGAAGTACCCTACGTTGTTCGTGAGGAATGTTCGGACAGATGATATATGAGTGCTCGCGATACAGAGGCCGGGCCAGAGCAGTCGTAAAAATGTGCTTTATATTAGCACCGTAGAGTGACCACTAGCGGATATGGTCGGCGAGTGGACGAAAACAGTTCTTAGTAGTGCGAGAAAATGAAAGTGTGACTCATTGTGCTGCTACAAAGTACATAATGTACATATGTAAAGTCTTGGAGATATATCTCAGATTCTTTTTAAGGCATAACTTGCAAACAGCATTCTTCGGCGTTTTTACTCTTTGTTTTACTTGTTTGATGTTTTGAAGAAATCATTGTGCTTGAGTTGAGTAAAGACTGATCAGCATGAAATCCGTAGACTATACATGGATCAATATATAATATGAATAACGCTACCTGCTGTTTCCCTTGTAGCATGTGGCTAAATCCTACATGTCTCGATCGCGGAACACTAATGTGTGACTCTTGTGGCACACTAACTATATACAGCCCAGTTGCTGTAAAAACGCGTGCGGAGCACGGCGTCTGGTTGGGCTAGTGACACGTACAGTACCTTTTCGTGTAAGGATAGCAGGGTTCAAAGAGTAAAAAGTAGTTTTCAAGATTAAAAACCTTGGTTCTGAGTATTAGACTGTATGAAACCCATTTACGAAGCATTCCGTATGGTGGCAATCTCACACCAGCCCCTTCACCCCTCCCACATGAGTCCTACCCCCTTTACAAATATCCCTTTGCTCTTATCTTGTGTTCTTTATTTGAATCTAAGTTATATAAACAGATCTTAAAAATCATGACAACCCATACATAGTACAGTATGCTGTTCACATGCACACATATAGTTTGACAAAAAAACAAAAAAACAAAAACAAATCGAGCAGTGGAGTTTCAATATTTCATTCACAGGGGATTTTATTATCTTTTTTTTCATCTCGAAAGGTTTCATCAGGTAGTGTATTTCATACTGAAGAAAATGTTGCCAAGATCATCAATTTTTGCTGAGTAGTTTGCTTCTATACTTTTAGTGGAATAACCACTGATGTACCCCCATCAATACCTTCAGGAGGTGTATGCCTAAAAGGAATCACAAAGCCCCAGTCACATAGACATATGCTGGATTACCCTGGATCGATCCACGTTGATCCGCGGAGAGATCCATTTTGACGCCTTGGGCATCCTTCTAGGTCTGTGTAGGTCTGTGTAGGTCGGGAGACATCCGGGAGGTCAAAAACATCTGGCGTCATCCAGGGACTGCCATGTTGGCAGAGCAATCCAGGATGGTCCGTGTGGCTGCCATTATATGTAGTTGCTGTACTGTATGTAGTTTCCATGTGACTGCCTGGAAAGATCGTGTAGGCACTGTGTGTATCCTTGGCAGTCCAAGGACAGTCACTATAATGAATCATCAAGGCAGCCTACTTGGCAGCCACATACACAGCAACTACACAGACCATCACATTGAAACAAATCTACACGGTCCATACATGAAAAGAACAAGAAGATGATTGATGAACATCCAAAATCAGCTCACTTTTTCAGATAAAGAAGGTAATTAGTGATAAAGATAGATAGTCGGCCATCCTTATCCGGGTGTAGTTGCTGTGTTGATACCATGTGTACAGTCATCAACTCTTGTTGATGCTCCATCTAGGGCAAATAAAGTATCCCGCAACTCCCCACATCATTGGTGGCATAATCCCAGGATGGCTGAGTAGATCCTTGAGAATCCGTGTTTATTTGTGACTGGGGCAGTATTGTCTCCTTGATGATAACTTCCAGTTCTTGACAGGTGTATCTCAATATTCCTAGATGACACTTTGGAAGACAATGTGGGTTAAGAGTTTGTATGATAAGTGGACACATGATAGAAAGGCAATTTTGTGTCCCCTTAAAGTTAGTCTACCTACTATAAGCTCTTTCAGGTAACCATGTAACATATATGCTTTACTCCTGATTTAGTTGAGTAGTTTTGCTTCTGCACTTCTTTTAGTGGAACATTGTCATTAAATAGTTTCAGGTGTGTACACGAGCAGGCCATGCACATTGTTTTGGAAACTGCCATTCATTGAGCTGTTAAACAATACTTGGCAAAGCCATTGCCTTTGGCACTGCTCAATGAGCATATAATAACCCCATGCCTTATGCTGTATATGTACTAGCTTGTACAGGGTGGCCCCCAAAAGTGGCACAATAGTGTTTCAATATTTGCTTTACTGAGGAAGTTTTTGGTCCTTGATCAGGTAGCGTGTTTCATATGGAAGAAAGTTTACACCAAGATCAATATTTTTTTTATTGAGTATTGTGCTTACAGTTTTAGTCCAATAACCATTGATAGCAATTGCCCCCATACCTATAGGAGACGCCTCAAAGGAATCACACCTTAGGGAGACATTGTCTCCTTACTACGTAACTGTAACGTACAGTTCTTGACATGTGTATGATATTCCTAGATGACCCTTTAGGAGACAATATGGGTTAAAGGGATCGTATAGTTTTTGTTGAAATTTAATTTCAGGTTTCTAACATTTTTTTGTGAGATGATGAGAAACCTTTTATGAAATATGAAAGAGCATGTGATTCCATGAGGAATCCAACTTTTATTTGATGAAAATTGGTTTTAAAATGGCTGAGATATATCCACAAAAGAGTGATTCTAACAAAGTGTGGGACCCACACTTTATTACAATCACTTCGTGTTACTTTGTTTTTGGATGTTTCTGTCATTCCAAACCCGATTTTTATCAAATAAACTTTGAATTCCTCTTAAATGGTATGTTCTGTACTTTATCATAAGTGTTTTCGTAATTGGTATCTCGCAAAAAGTTAAAAGCCCAATTCTCATCTCCACCAATACTTTACCATCCCTTTAACCCATTGTCTCCCAAAGGGTCATCTAGGAATATCATACACATGTCAAGAACTGTACATTATTAAGGAGACAATGTCTCCCTAAGGTGTGATTCCTTTCAGTTTATATAATAAGTGGACACTTGATTCTTAGGAGGCAATTTTGTGTCCCCTTAAAGTTTCCATGTACTGTATGCTCTTTCAAAGTTTCTATGTACTGTATGCTCTTTCCAGAAAGTGTAACATAAGTATGTTTTGTAACACAATTATATTTTACTCCTGATATTGGTTGAGTAGTTTTGCTTGAACTACACTTCTTTCAGTTGATCATTTTCATTTTTCCAAAATGTTTCAGGCATGTACAAGTAGACCTCGTACGTTGTTTTGGAAACTGCCATTATTGGAGCTGAGAAGAAAATACCTGTCAAATTCATTTGCTTTTGTGCACTGCTCAAACTGAGTATAGCAAAGCCCAAACATGTTGTTCATGCATTCGCATTTACAGGGTTTCGCCTAAAAAGGGGCATGGTGGAGTTTCCATGTTTGACTCACTGGGGATTTTTTTTTTTTTTAAGGTAAAATTGTCAAATTTTGACTGTACTACTTCAGCTGGGCCACCCAGTGAGTAAGTATCATACAAAGCATGTGTGCACCTGTGCATGAAAGTTTTCATTCTTAATACATAATGCTACACACGATATAAACTGGGAATAGTTGAATGTTCATCAGAGTGTGCTTTTAATTTTACTCGACAGGGAAATCCCATGTGTAACTGAGCTGTTTTTTTTTTTTTACTATTGTATGGCTTCAAAAATGGGAAGGAACCATGGAAGCAGGTCCGTGACTGTTAGGTGTAGAATCTTTTTAATCAATTTGCAAATTTATTGCATTTAATTAGTTTGCATGTAAACTTGATTATATTTCATATGAAATACTTGATTAAAAGTAAATTTAGTAGGTGTGTTTCCTTTTTGGTTGTACTGCATACACCCACATAGTGTAATGTATAAAGGGGTATAAGAATCAGCAGTCAGTTCCACGGTCTATTGCAAATTTGGTAAAGTGAAATACTTTCTCAGTTTTTGAATTAGCAAATTAAGATTTTGCACATATGTCATGATGTGATTTTTTATTCAGGTTTGGCTGAGCCACAGCCACAATTATATTTGTATAGAGCCTAATTATAATAAAATATGCAAACAAACAAACTACATGTAGTATGTACCTTCATTTGATTGCAAACTACCCTACTGAAGTACTGAGAACCAAGATTTTAGCAGATGGTCTGTTGATCCTTCAACACCTTTATGTCGTTGGGTCTTTTTTAGAAAAAAAAAATCTATATACAGAGTATATAAATTTTTAAAGCAGCTAGAGCAAGCAGATCTTGCATTAGAATACCAAGCTTCACCACCAACCTAAAGAAGAATATAGATGTGTTTGTTTGTTTGTTTTATTTCTTAGTTGTCTCTCCTTGATACAAAATTTTCAAAAACAAGCCACTTTAAAATGTAGAAATGTGCTTTATGTCATATACCAGCCAGGGTTGGAAGACATATTACATCCCAGCCACATGAATCGCCAGCAAGTTTGGGACTATCACCCGCTAGTACTCCAACAGCTAGTGCCAAGACCCCAAGTTCCCATCGAAAAGTAGACCAGCTGCCATCAAGTCCTACAAAACAACCAGCACCAGGTTCAGTTCTAACCAGTCTTGTCCCAAGTCTAGCAGCTGTGACAAGATCACTGTCTCCAGCTTGTATACTACAGCCTCAGCCTGAGACGTCTATGTCAAGCACTTCATCAAAGGTTTGTAGATTGATTGTGATTGTGGGTACAGGTTTGAGACAATGTGAAGTGGGCTTAAAGAGTGATCCTTAATAAATGTCAATGTTTAATGCCAATTTGTACCAATTTTGCAAGAGTGGGTTGCTTTGAGTTCACCTCGTTTTAGGTCTTTTTATGTCATTTTAATGCATGCAACAGCTTTCCGTCAGGCGTTTAGGTTATTTCAGACTATCAGATTCTCTGACAACCTTAGAGTGTCCATCATGAAATGCTTAGGCTATAGTTAACATTGCCTTCTATACTTCTTCAATGTCTTAATCTCATTCCACACTATCTGCCCTGTCCAATAGAACAAGATGTTTGGGTAGTGATAATGAACATGACTAGTTTAATGCAAATTGTTTGTGTGCGTCATACAATTAAAGTGAGGCTTTATTGTTTCGTTTCATTTCAGAAAGACAGCCAAAGGGGCACATGGCTCCAAAGATATGTTTCAGAAAAAGAAGTTGATTATGATGAGCGTTTGACTGAAACCTCTTCAGTCATATCAAGTGGGTCAGAATGGCTACCTGATGACTTTTCAGATGTTCCTCCATCTGACTCTGCGGAGGATAAACCGCTTTCACTAACACCAGAACTTTCATCCCGATGTAATCTGTCTGAGCTAACAAAGTCACCAAAGCCTTGGTCATCTTGTTCATCTCCAGAAGTTCAGAAGATGTCAATGAAGACAAATGAAAAGGATGAGAAAGTAAATGCAAGATATACACTAAACCTAATCGCTCGTGTCCATTCTGTCAAAAAAGTTGTGGGGAAAAATTGTCTAGACACATCCGTAAAGTCCACAAGAACGAAAAAGATGTCCAAAGGGCAATGAAGCTACCCAAGAAAAAACAACTGAGGGCATTTGCAGATTTCAAGAAACAAGGTATTCTCGAAAGAAACAGAAAATATGCAAAGGAGGAAGAAAAACCTCTGTATCAAAGAGAATGATGCACTGGCAAGAAAGATGCGCTTACCATTTGTGGTTCTTCTATATTAAAGCTCTCCAGTTGCGGACTTTTATTCCAGGAACTTCTGAAGAATAATATGAATTATGCCTATAAAAGGAATCTTCCTGGTTTTTAATCTTAGGAGTGACGATTGCAAAATGTAAAGTTTTGGTTCATCAATGTTTTCATTCACACTGTTGTATATACAACTGTAGCTTTTCCTCGGCAGTAAGCCCTTCATGATTCTTGACTTAAGTATAACAGCCATTATGTATGATGCCCTCAGCAATGGATGTGATGACTTCCATACCATTCATTATGATGCAGTTATATACATTTGAAGAGTTTATAACAGAATATATAGGTGGAACAAACCTTATTTTGGCTTTGAATGTCAATACTAGTATCCATCTTTTGGTGCATTATTTTCTTAGTTATTTGTTTTATGTTGGGGAAAGTTACACTTGATCATTCATCCCTATGGCAGACTAATACTGGCAGTATGTTATGCACCTTGTGGTGACCATCCACTCCCCAGGGGACATCTACCATCCAAGTTTAGTCACAAATGGAGTCATGGATCAAAAGTTATGACCCAATATAGAAACACGCCATAAAAGCTGAACATTGGGCTCGAAAAGTTCGTTGACCCCTGCTTGTTACCTTTGACCTTGAGGTGACCTTCATATAATGGTAAGATGTGAAACTTTGTATGACCCCTCTTTCCTCGAATTTGATTGCAATTGAAGCCCAGAGCAAAGAGTTATTGAAGTTTTTGTAGCGTTACAGACAGACGACGGACGGACGACCGGACGGACAGACGCCGCAGGCGAACCCTTAGTCTCCCCTCACCTCCGCTGGGCTCGACAACAACCATGACACGTGCAGAGATAAACCCCTTATCAATAATTTTTCTTCGCACGTGAATCAGAGTTTGTTTTATTGTTATATTGTTGTTGTTTTTTTGTGTGTTTTTTTGTTACCTGTGGGGAGTAACAACCCCTAGCTGATCAGAGGGTTCTTGGATACTAGAACACTTCAAATTCAATACTACTGCACATCAATATCGTCCATCCAGCGGGATGCAGTTATGAAGGAACACATTCTTATTTATGTCCTCAGAGTGGCCCATGTGTTTGTAGAACAAAACTCGTTCTTCAGGAGGCAATTCTAGTGCTGCATAGATTGTGCTAACTCGATGTCGGTTCCTTGTGGCATTCAGTCGTTCTTTGTTCTCAACAGCAGCATTCTCACATACATTGTTCAGCTTTAATATGCAATCCTGAGAAGTGTTCACTAACCCTTGATACTCGCAAATACGTAAGGATTGGCCAGACTGATTTTTGCTGTAGATCTCAGTTCTGGGTCATATAGGATTCTCATTGCAGGAAAGGTATCCTTGGGAAACAGGACAGAGACTAGGTGGTTGTTGCCTTTGCCCGTTTGATAACATATTTTGAGTTGGTCAAGCAGCTGCTTCTCTATTGGGTCTGTATAATCTCATCTGTCATGTGTTGGTCAACCCAGGCTCCATTTTCTGCAACTTGCCATTCTTCGATTGTCAACCTGCATGGCTCTCCTCCTCGCCTTGCATTAAAGAGTGTTAAAGACATCAAACATGTTTGTTGTATAATTTGAATAGAGTACAATGTAATATGTGCTCCAGTGAAATAACCATCAGACCTTCAGGAGCAGCATCTTTTGAACTTGAGAACCAATTTGAACATGGGTTTCGATAACTGTAAATACGTATCTTGACACAGTCCTCACATTATCTTAAGATGATTCCATCTTATTGATATATTCCATCCAATCAAATGTGTGATTGGAAATTGAAAAACAATCATAATTAAGTGTGCCATGCACTCTTTATTCCTATGTCACTGTGCTTGTATGAGATGTCCATAAAGCAGTGTGTATAAGTCAACCAACAGCAACATGTTTATTTGCCCCATGTATCTCAATAGCATTTCAAACCCCTTCATGGAACATTCAGATACTGTACAAGCTGATATTTTTGCGTGCCGATACCAATGCAGCACTGGAGTTGCCTCCCAAACGAGTTTTGTTCTACAAACACATGGGCCACTCTAAGGACATAAATAAGAATGTGTTCCTTCATAACTGCATTCAGCTGGATGGATGATATTGATGTGCAGTAGTATTGATGTGCAGTAGTATTGAATCAGCTAGGGGTTGTTACTCTCCACAGGTAACAAAAAACACACAAAAAACACACAAAAAAACCCAACAACAATATAACAATAAACCAAACTCTGATTTACGTGCGAAGAAAAATTATTTATGAGGGGTTTTTCTCTGCACGTATGATGGTTTTTGTCGAGCCCAGCGGAGGTGAGGGGAGACTAAGGGATCGCCAGCGGCGTCTGTCTGTCTGTCGTCCGTCCGTCCGTCGTCCGTCCGTCCGTCGTCCGTCCGTCAGTCGTCCGTCCGTCCGTCGTCTGTCTGTAAGCTACAAAAACTTCAATAACTCTGTACTCTGCATGGGCTTCAATTGCAATCAAACTTCGAGGGGAGAGGGGTCATACAGTTTCACAATTTACCATATATGAAGATCACCTCAAGGTCAAAGCTCACAGGCAGGGGTCAAAGAACTTTAGGGCCCAATGTTAAGTTTTTATGGCGCATTTCTATTATGGGTCATAACTTTTGATCCATAACTCCATTTGTGACCAAACTTGGATGCTAGATGTCCCTCGGGGAGTGAATGGTCACCACAAGCTCAATTGTCACAAGCATGGGTCAACGAACTTTTAGAGCCCAATGTTAAGTTTTTATGGTGGCATTTCTATTATGGGTCATAACTTTTGATCGTTAGGTCCATTTGTGACTAAACTTGGATGGTAGTTGTCCCTTGGGGAGTGGATGATCACCACAAGGTCAAAGGTAACAGCAGGGTCAACAAACTTTTAGAGCCCAATGTTCAGTTTTTATGGCGCGTTTCCTTTATGAGTCATAACTTTTGATTCTTAACTCCATTTGTGACTTAACTTGGATGGTAGCTGTCCCGTGGGGAGTGGATGGTCACCAAAAGGTCAATGGTCACAAGCATGGGTCAACAAACTTTTAGACCACTTAATCTCTGTCCTGTTTCCCAAGGATATCTTTTCTGCAATGAGAATCCTATGTGACCCGGAAGTGAGATCTACAGCACAAATCAGTCTGGCCAATCCTTACGAATTTTACGAACTTGAGAAAACCACAACAGCTACCTCTAGAACATGATATTGAAAAACTCCATGTCCATACATTGCAGGAAGTTGTAGCAATGGTCAGTGACAAACACCTTTTCTGGGATAGCCATAAATTCGTCAGGCTGCGTGATCTCACAGTGTCGAGATTTAAGGACAAGTCCACCATCATATACATGTGGATTGAGTGAATGCAACAATATTAGTAAACCACAGAGTTTGGGGAAAATCGGACAATCCGTTGAAAAGTTACGAATTTTTTAAGTATCTGCGCAGTCACTACTGGATGAGAAGACTACTACAGTGTGTGATTTCATATACGTACGAAACAAAGAAAATAAAAAGAGAATTTCACAAAACTTCACTTTTTGAATAAAGTGCACATTTCTTTGACTTGTTACTGACATATGTTAAGGGTAATATTATTTTCCCTGCCTTCTGAAAGAGAGAAGTCAAGTGTTCTTTTGTTATGCGAGAAAAGTGAACATGTTGCATTTTCTCTATTCTTTCTTTATGTCGTTGTACACATGTGACATCACAAGTTATAGTAGCCTTGGCCAGCCTTTAGCAAGGAGGTTCTAGAGAATGGAGTCACAACCGTCTTATTTCCTTTGCTAGATGTTCGAAGCCGCCGCTCAAAACTATTTGAAGCATGTGCCAAACAGGATCTGCCGCGCAGATAGGAAGACAATTGACTCGTGTCTCATTGCATAATCACCAGCCACATTCAAAGGAAGATATTTCTTTGTCATGGTAATCACTTTTCGCTATTCCTTCTTATAAACGGTAGTTGGTACAGACATGAGGATGCGCGAATAGAAATGGAGCAAAAAATGCTGAAATAAAGACGAAAAATACTCCACTGGTCATACCCGGTCACTAATCTGATATATCTATCAATGAATAATTATACTTTAAGATTATTCCATATTAGTTTCATTTGCGGAAACTAAGCGGAAAAGTGATAAAAATCAGCTTTCTGGGATGGTACAGTTTTAAACATTTGTACATGATTCAGCTCTGATTAACACTTTTGCGAAAATTTCTGGACCGAATTGTCTTTTGTTTTACATGCTTAATCATTAATTGAAATTTCATTTCATTTAATAAATAGATAAGCAGTATATGGCCAACATTATGACCCCGTTTACAGTGCGAGGCCGGGCTCGGCCGCGGCTCGGCCGCGGCCGAAACCGGCCTCAATTGCGCGGCCGAGCCTCGCAATTTTGTCCGTTTACACTGCTGGGCTCGGCCGTGCTTTCGATTCAAACCTTTCATTATTTGGTCGTAGTGGCGCTCTGCTTGTAAACTAACGCAATTTGGTATTGTCTGGTTTTCAGACCCTTTGCCAACTGAATTCCGTGGCGACGAAGTCGCCGTTCGGGCAAAGGCCTTTACCGAAGGAAAAAAATCCTTTGCAGGACAAAACCATCTTAAACTATACTAGTTTTCGACGTTGAGGGGGTTAATATCCTGAACAGCGAAATATACAGGCAGAGGGTTTGGAAGCCAGACTAAAACTGGCCGCGCAATTGGCCGCGCATTTGGCCCAGTTTCCGTTTACACCAAGAAAAGGCCGGGCTCGGCCGCGGCTCGGCCGCGGCCGAGACCACCTCCAGAGCGAGGCCAAATGCGAGGCCAATATACAGGCAGAGGCCGAGCCGCGGCCGAGTCCAGCCCCGCTTCAGTGTAAACGCGCAAAAGGCCAAATGCGAGGCCAAAATTGGCCTCGCATTTGGCCTCGCTCTGGAGGTGGTCTCGGCCGCGGCCGAGCCGCGGCCGAGCCCGGCCTTTTCTTGGTGTAAACGCAAACTGGGCCAAATGCGCGGCCAATTGCGCGGCCAGTTTTAGTCTGGCTTCCAAACCCTCTGCCTGTATCTTTCGCTGTTCAGGATATTAACCCCCTCAACGTCGAAAACTAGTATAGTTTAAGATGGTTTTGTCCTGCAAAGGATTTTTTTCCTTCGGTAAAGGCCTTTGCCCGAACGGCGACTTCGCCGCCACGGAATTCATTTGGCAAAGGGTCTGAAAACCAGACAATACCAAATTGCATTTGTTTACAAGTAGAGCGCCACTACGACAAAATATTGAAAGGTTTGAATCAAAAGCGCGGCCGAGCCCAGCAGTGTAAACGGACAAAATTGCGAGGCTCGGCCGCGCAATTAAGGCCGGTCTCGGCCACGGCCGAGCCGTGGCCGAGCCCGGCCTCGCACTGTAAACGGGGTCTATGATAACGTTCAAACTTAATCTTCAGAATGCTCACCAAGACGGCGGCAAGGAACATCGATCATCAAAGGCACAAGTGCACCTGTGGAATTCCTTTGTACATCAATAGAATTCTGACAACTGTTTGAATAATTACAGCCAGTTGGAACTCCATGTATAAAACCTCCTTGCCTTTAGTGAGCAGAAACTTCAAAAATTCATAACTTTTGAACGGATTGTCCGATTTTCCTCAAACTCTCACTGATGTGTTCTATTAATATTGCTGCATTCACTCAACCCACATGTCTATGAAGGTGAACTTGTCGATAAACACTCTTTAATGCAAGGCGAGGAGGAGAGCCATGCAGGTTGACAATCGAAGAATGGCAAGTTGCAGAAAATGGAGCCTGGGTTGACCAACACATGTCAGATGAGATTACAGACCCAATAGACAAGTAACAGCTTGACCAACTCAAAATATGTATGTTATCAAACGGGCAAAGGCAACAACCACCTAGTCTCTGTCCTGTTTCCCAAGGATGCCTTTCCTGCAATGAGAATTCTATGTTACCCAGAAGTGAGATCTACAGCAAAAATCAGTCTGGCCAATCCCTATGTAATTGCATGGACCTACTAACGAATGGACTTTCAACGAAACCTACCACTTTGAAGTACGAGATCTGCCGCCACCTGACTATGTGCATCTCAATGAGTATATAAAGGTGTCTCAAAAATGATGATTGCATAATCATGCATCGTCACTGACAAAAGAATTGTTTCCCTAATTCTGGTATTTTTTGGCTGATGCGCCTTTTCAGACTGAAACGTCTTTGAATAGACACCAGTGATGAGAAGCAGCAAACCTCAGAACATGGCTGATCTCGTTTCATTGGATTGGAAATTACCGATTCGCTCGTTCGCACTCACATATATGACTTTGCCTGGTAGTAAGACCGATATACCCTCTTTCCTTGCCATCTGTTTTTACTCTGGAAAAATGTGCGGAAAAGGTGGAAAATGAGATAACAAATCATGATCAATTAGCTAAAAACTTGGCTATCTCTTCAAAAGTACCTGCATTTAGCTAATAAAAATGCCTGAGCGGTGATATACCAATACATACCACAACTGCACATGCATTTTCCTTGACTTAAGTCAGTTGTTATCTTCTACGCATTTATTTTATAGATTTTTTTTTCAAAGCTGCGTTGTGTTTTGCCCTGCCTTGTCGGCGGCGGAGTTCATACGATCAAAGCAGGGAAGAATGTTTAAAATGCATCTGTGACACTTTTGACATAGACAGAGGCATGCATTAATTAAGGAAATGATGAATGTCCATGTGCAGTAGGTCCATGGTATTTGCGAGTACCAAGGGTTCGGAAGAACACTTCTCAGGATGGCATAAGCTGAACAATGCCTGTGGGAATGCTGCTGTTGAGAACAAAGAACGACTGAATGCCACAAGGAACCGGCATCGAGTTAGCACTTGTTAATCTATGCAGCACTAGAGTTGCCTCCCGAAGAACAAGTTTTGTTCTACAAACACATGAGCCACTCTAAGGACATAAATAAGATTGTGTTCCTTCATAACTGCATCCAGCTAGATGGATGATTTTGCTGTGTAGTTGTATTGAATTTGAAGTGTTCTAGTATCCAAGAACCCTCTGGTTAGGAGTTGTTACTCTCCACAGGTAACAAAAAACACACAAAAACACACAAAAACAACATTGTAACAATAAAACAAACTCTGATTTATGTGCAAAGAAAAATTATTGATGAGGGGTTTTTCTCTGCACATGTGATGGTTTTTTGTCGAGCCCAGCGGAGGTGAGGGGAGACTACAAGTAAGGGATCGCCTGCGGCCTCTGTCGGTCCGGTCGTCTGTCCGTCCGTCGTCTGTCTGTAACGCTACAAAAACTTCAATAACTCTTTACTCTGGGCTTCAATTGCAATCAAACTTCGAGGAAAGAGGGGTCATACATAGTTTCACATTTTACCATATATGAAGGTCACCTCAAGGTCAAAGCTCACGGGCAGGGGTCAAAGAACTTTAGGGCCCAATGTTAAGTTTTTATGGCGCGTTTCTATTATGGGTCATAACTTCTGAGCCATAACTCCATTTGTGACCAAACTTGGAGGGTAGATGTCCCTTGGGGAGTGGATGGTCACCACAAGGTAAATGGTCACAAGCATGGGTCAACGAACTTTTAGAGCCCAATGTTAAGTTTTTATGGCATATGGGTCATAACTTTTGATCCAAAACTCCATTTGTGACTAAACTTGGATGGTAGATGTCCCTTGGGGAGTGGATGGTCACCACAAGGTCAATGGTCACAAGCATGGGTCAACGAACTTTTAGACCACCTAGTCTCTGTCTTGTTTCCCAAGGATACCTTTCCTGCAATGAGAATCCTATGTGACCAGGAAGTGAGATCTACAGCACAAATCAGTCTGGCCAATCCTTACGAATTTTACAAATTGGAGAAAGCCACAACAGCTACCTCTAGAACATGATATTGAAAAACTCCATGTCCATACATTGCAGGAAGTTGTAGCAATGGTCAGTGACAAACACCTTTTCTTGGATAGCCATCAATTCGTCAGGCTGCGTGATCTCACAGTGTCGAGATTAAAGGACAAGTCCACCTTCATATACATGTGGATTGAGTGAATGCAACAATATTAGTAAAACACATCAGTGAAAGTTTGGGGAAAATTGGACAATCCGTTGAAAAGTTATGAATTTTTTAAGTATCTGCGCAGTCAATACTGGATGAGACCTACTACAGTGTGTGATGTCTTATGCGTACGATATAAAAAAGATAAAAAGAGAATTTCACAAAACTTTTGAATAACACTTTTTGAATAAAGTGTACATTTCTTCGACTTATTACTGACATATGTTAAGGGTAATATTATTTTCCCTGCCTTCTGAAAGAGAGTTCAGTCAAGTGTTCTTTTGTTATGTAAGAAAAGTGAAAATATGTTGCATTTTCTTTATTCTTTCTTTATGTCATTGTACACATGTGATATCACATGCTATAGTAGCCTTCTCATCCAGCCTTTAGTGAGCAGAAACTTCAAAAATTCATAACTTTTGAACGGATTGTCCGATTTTCCTCAAACTCTCACTGATGTTTTCGACTAATATTGCTGCATTCACTCAACCCACATGTCTATGAAGGTGAACTTGTCCCTTAACATGTACGTATAGCCACTATCAAGCTTTTGCCATTATTTCTGTGAAATTCTCCAAGTGGTTTTTATATATTAGTTATACTCGATTATTTCATCCCTGTGACAGACTACATTTGTAATATATTATACAGATGATGACTGCTGGAGAAGGGAACATACCAAAATGTTCCACCGAGAGGTTTGAAATGCTGTTGAAGCATTTATTGCCTCCTCGAAATAGCATTTAAAATCCTGAAGTTTGAACATTTTGTTTGTTCCAAGCAAAAGAAGTCATCAGCTGTCATATTGTATGGGTTGCACATACCTGCACATACCTTCAGCTTGTCTTGAAAAATTTTGTTGGGTCTGAAGAATCGAATGTGGACATTTCAAAGCATTGCAAAGTTGGAAACATATTGAACTTGCAACCATCAATATAGAAATTTCTCCAACATATTTACATGTCCAAGAATGTTCAAACTGCAATGTAAATCTAAAAATATTGTTTTGTCATTTAATGTAGCTTTCTCTTTGCTCTAAGTTTGTGAAAATATTCTCCCAGCAGGCAACAGTACAAAGTGTTCCTCCATCACGTGATCATGTTTATCCAATAGCTGACTGGTATTTCACTAACCAATATACATCATGAATGGCTGTGTTGCACCTGCCAACTATCTCAGTCTGCCTCTTGCTCAACTTCAGATATTGCCCTGCAAATACTTTCAGGTCTTGCTTCTGAAAATACAGTATATAATGTATGAATGGATAGATGAAAGTCCTAAAAAGAAGTACAATGTCCTTACTGTGTCATGTTGTCTTGTTACAATGCCCTTGGCATTTATTCACATTCATATCACATTGTAGAGCCCTTCTATGTTGTATGACATGTATAATTATATATCAAAATTGTAAAATCTGGACCGTTTGACCAGTGAGGTCGCCATTCAGTTATGAACCTTCAACCTTTCAGTAAATTGTTATTATTGTGTTTTTCTCAATGAGCAAATCATTCTACTAGTTTTAACGATGAAAATATGAACATGCATGGGTAGTAGTGATTTGTAATGATCTCCAAAGTTGAAAAAAGTAGCAAGTAATGAAATAAATTTCCCGTCATACAGTAACTATTCTTCTCAATTCTTTTTTATGCCTCGGCCACGAAGTGGTGCCATCCATCCTTCCGTCCGTCCATAATGAATTTTGTGGACAGCATAACTAAAAAACCTTTTGAGGTATCCTAATGAAACTTGGCATGTATGTGTGTTAAGGGGTGAAGTTGTCCCTTTCAACTTTTGGGTGCACATGCTCAAGGTCAGAAGGTCAAGGTCAAATACGTGAAATTTTACTCTTTCCACCATATCTACGCAATGCCTGAAGATATTCTCTTGAAACTTAATGTATACATGTATTAGCCAATTAAGATTCTCTGGTGAAAGTTTGGGGTCATGAGGTGGAAGGTCAAAAGGTCAAGTTAAAATATTAAAACTTCACTTTTTTCTTCGTACCTTGGAAAGTGTTCAAGGTATCTTCATGGAACATAGTGTATGTACATGTACTGACTGGCAGTGATTATCTAGAGAATCTAGGGTTCATGGGTCAAAGGTCAAGGGCAACACTTCAACATTTTACTATTTCCCTCATATTTATGCAATGCCAGCAGGATTTTTTTTTTTTACACTTGGTGTGTGCATGTGTAACCAGATGAAAATGGTAATAATGTACTTTTCAATACAGATATTGCACTTTTTCTCCATACCTTGAAAATTACGCAATGCATAAGCTTATGAATGGGTCAAAGTCAAGTTAAAGTCCTTAAATCCCCAAATACATGCTCTCCTATTCATCCAATTAAACCTAGGTCAAGGAAGGTGAACATTCAACACATTTGTGACAAACTTGTCATTTTGATATTTTGCCAATTTTGTGAAAATGTAATCACACATTGTCCACAATATGTACTATCGACCTATTAGGAGAACCATGCATTATGGCGGAGGCATACCAGTCGCCTTAGCAACATTTCTAGTTTTTTTCACATTTCCATAACTTGAATAATGCCAGATTTTCATTTCTTTATTTTGAATGAATTTAGAATTGTGTGATAAGAAATTATAATTTCATCATTTTGTACCTTTCTATCCTTTGCAAACATGTGCAATTCAGTCACTAGCTGCAATACATGATTTTAGTAAACCTTCATTGAGTTGAATGATAATTCTTCATACAAATAACATTAGGGTAGAATGAAAGTTCCTTGCCAGCAGTGATGATCTTGATGTCAAGTTCTGTAGAATGAACAATCCAGTGAACAAAGACTGCTGTCATGTGAACAATATTTCATTTTTGGAATTGAATACAGGTGGTATTCGTGGCTAGCCAGTTTATCATACATTTCAGTGTCATAGATGCGCCTGAAGGGGAAAAGGTAAAACTGTAATTTTGTGACTGAGAAAAATTATTTGACACTACATGTGTCAAATAACACTGAGTCTTTATCATGCTGTGTTTTCTGAGACCCTTTGACATTACTCAGAGGTTGATGATGAAGGTAAATGATTATCAGATGTCTTTTATTCAACTAATTGATAATACAAAATATTTCAATCTATACCTAACTTCCAAATGTTCTTTTCCACTGAGTCCGCTATGTTTTGTTCGATCTTTGGCTGTTTGGTGTTCATATGTTGTCAAATGAACAGCTTTCATAACATCGTTGATTTTGAAGGTAATTGAAGTTAATAATAAAGAGAGTGTGATCAGATATCTTGACAAGTCGCCAAAGCAAATGGCGCTATATATCTTCCGTTGTATGGTCAAAGATTTGTATCTGATTTGACGGGGGAGATTACGTTTCTTCTCAGCTAGCCAAGAAAATCAGAACTGTGCATTTCAGTAATTACATGTTTGTAGAGGTAGGGATATCATTAAACCTGAATCTTGTCCACATTGGCTGGATAGTGCTGACCACATATTTTACTTTGTTAAGATATTGAGGGGCCGGCTGTCTCCCTCCCCGCATATGCTGATGTGGAAAATCATTACGAAAAGAGATTTGCGTTACCATTGCCGTTGAAGTTTTACAATTATATCATTTTCAAGGTTGTTAACTGTTGAAAAGATCATTTCAAATAAGAACTTGCATTATTCACAAAATCTTGTCATTCCTGTTTTGTCATTCTCTTTTGTCATCCCACATGGCATGTTGGTTCACACACACACACACACACTTGCAAAACAGTTCAGCTTTATCAACAGACAAAGTGCATTTCTTGCAGAAGAAAAAGACACTAAGAATAAGATCATCTAAACGTAGTCATTTCCGAATATAATTGCATGTCCGCAATTCAAGAGTGCCATGCACCAGGAATCCAAAAAAAATGAGTTTGCTGCCCTCGCTGAGCAGTGTACAAATGCATATGAATTCGGCTGGTATTGTTTCACAGCTCAATAAACGGTAATATCCAAAATGGTGGTCTGCTATTGTTTGCCACCTTTTGAAAATGACATCGTTTCATTAAAAAAAAAAAGAAAGAAAAGCGGAGAATCATGAGTAAAGCATAGGTGAATTAGATGAGGCTGCAGGTTTCCAATTGTGTGTGTGTGTGTGTGTGTGTGAGAGAGAGAGAGAGAGAGAGAGAGAGAGAGAGAGAAAGTGAGTTTGCCGGGGCGGATCCAGGAATTCTGTAAAGGGGCGGGGGCGCAACTAATGTTTCTTGTGCCCCTTCCGGGTTTCATTTTATTTTTGTTTTCTTTCTGTTTCTTTTGTTTTTACCGAAAAGTAATGGGGGGGGGGGGGGGGGGGGGGGGAGATGGCGTGCGCCGGTTTCGCCCCTCTCTGGATCCGTCACTGCAAACCTCTTATGATATATACAAAGTATGTGTAATTCTTAGAGGAATTCACAGATCATTATTTTTTATGAAAATTTGCCTTGAAATGGATGAGATATGCAAAAAGAAAAAAAAACCGATCCTAATAAAATGCGAAAGGCCACAACTTTTGTTATGATTTCTGTGTTTTACCTTGCTTTTGGATATCTCAGTCCTTTCAAAACCGAATTTCATCAACATTTTCAATTCCCCGTAGTTATCCTCTTTAGCATGTGATAGAGATGTTTCTAAATATCTCGCCAAACATGGAAAGATGAATCCTCACCATCCTCAAGGGGACACAAAATTATTTCCTTATTTTTCCTGTTATTTTTCCTTGTAAAGGGTCAAGCTGATATAAAAACTCTAAAGTTTAAAAACCCATATTTTCTCCTAGAATAAGATTACTTGTTATCCAGGTATGAAGTAATTACAAACATGTCAGAGAGACAAGCTAAAAGTGGATCATTAAGGAGACAATGTCTCCCTAAGATGTGAACTATTTCCACGTGTCTCCGTAAGATATGAATTCTTTTACGTGTCTCCTTAATGGTGTGAATCCTTTCACGTGTCTCCTTATGATGTGAATCTTTTATGTGTCTCCTTAAGGTGTGAATCCTTTCACGTGTCTCCTTATGATGTGAATCCTTTCACGTGTCTCCTTATGGTGTGAATCCTTTCACGTGTCTCCTTATGATGTGAATCCTTTCACGTGTCTCCTTAAGGTGTGAAGTTTTTTCTCGTGTCTCCCTAAGATGTAAATATCTTCACGTGTCTCCTTAAGGTGTGAATTCTTTTACGTGTCTCCCTAAGATGTAAATCTCTTCACGTGTCTCCTTAAGGTGTGAATTCTTTTACGTGTCTCCCTAAGATGTAAATCTCTTCACGTGTCTCCTTAAGGTGTGAATTCTTTTACGTGTCTCCCTAAGATGTAAATCTCTTCACGTGTCTCCTTAAGGTGTGAATTCTTTTACGTGTCTCCCTAAGATGTAAATCTCTTCACGTGTCTCCTTAAGGTGTGAATTCTTTTACGTGTCTCCCTAAGATATGGCTTCTTTCCCGTGTCTCCTTAAGGTATCAATCGGAGTTAAAATACGTTAAGGAGACAGAAATAACACTAGGAAATCCTATATTTTGAACCAATTCGCTAAAATCCGAAAAGGGCTTTGATAACAAAATTTGTATATTTTTTCAGTATTTTGCATGAATAAAGTATTAATTCAATGAAAAATATAAATGTTACTAAAGGAATACCAAATTGTCTCCATTGTAGCACAATTTATACACTGTCTCCGAAAGGTGCCATCTAGGAGTATATATATATATATATATATATACATATATATATATATATATATAACCGATAAGTCCATATTTGCCAAATGGAGATATTTGCGATTAAAGGTCAAGAAAAATAAAGAGAATAATAAGAAAATTTTAGCTTCTTTTGACCGTAACTTCAAAAATGTACCTTTATATGTAGTGACCAATATATCATTCAAAAGGTATTATTTTGTACTTTATGACAGAGACCTTACTTCAAAATCTTCAAAAATGGACTTATCGGTTTTTGCGAACAAACCCTTCATATATATATGTATATATCGTCGCTGTCACCACGAACTGGCATTTTAGCGCTCTAGCGCACGAAAGTTGATTTCGAGTAAATCGCGTTTAAAGATTTCATATTTTTAAACTTTATGTTTGAATGCGTTAATGGAATAAGATTACACTGAATTTGATATGTAGTATGTAGTCAATCTACATGACTCAGGCTTTCTATTGGAGTGTTTTTTATGATCAATCATCCAGAATTTCGTCAGAATTAGCTTCCATACAGAAATATCAGTTCGTGGTGACTAAAGAAATCGTTTTCCCGCCTGTGCGCAGTCACCACGAAGTGACATTTTCAGTGTTGCGTATATACGCATTGTCAATGGAGTATCCAGCACAAATCATAAGAAATCGGGCAATTGTTTGTTTGTTCATATTTCTATACTTGAACTTAGTGAAAATATTTCAAAATTCACGTATGGGAATGAACAGCACACAAACTTTCTATAGATATGAATTGTGCTGAAATATCAGTTCTCAGTACGCCAATATGGGCTTCCAAAAAAAAAAAAAAAAATGTCATTTTGTGAAAACTTCACTACACATTCCGAGGTTTTGACAAAGAGACATAAATGCGCAGTCTCACATTATAATACAGGGCGTACACAGACATTATGGGTACACACAGACAAACACACGCAATCACAACCCCCCCTCCCCCCCCCCCCCACACACACACACCCACACCTTCACACACAACACACATACACACCACAGAAGCTCACACAGCTAATATGCAGTATGACATATTCAGCCATCTCGACTAAAACAAAAAAGGTGACTTTTCGGTGACCTCTGGGTGCTCACCATCTCCCCCCCCCCCCCCCCCTCACCACGTGTCATATTATGAAGAAAAAAAAGGAAAATGCGACATGCAAAAACAAATGCAAAACTAAACAAAAACAAACAAACCAAAAAGGTGTGGGGGGGGGGGTCGAGGCACTGAAAATGGTCAAAAATGGTCTGAAAAATAAAATCAAATTTGGGTGGGGGGGGGGGGCAAGGCCCGCTCGCCCCCCCCCCCCCCTAAATCATCGCCTGGACACAATAAACAATTGTGTAACACATTTACATGTGATCGAAACACTCTTCTGGTACAATACAACAATATGAGAATGCTGATAATCATCCCAAAGGTAAACAAGTATGCAAATGATTGAAAGAAAATGACATTTTCATCAATATCCAAATTTGTTTTATTTCATAACACTGGCACTGGTTTTTTCATTAATAGAATTCAAAAGCATATGTTCGATTTATTGTTGAATATTTCTAAGATTTGATTAAAGAAAAGAATGTGATTTGTGAGCTGTACCATGTTGTTCAAAAGGAAAAAAAAAATCAGTTTCTGAAACAGAAGTATATATAGGTTTTCCCGGCCAATTTCGCACTTTTGTCAGTGCATTTGATAAAAGGTTCATTCAATTTAGCGAAAATCCTCGTCACTACTGCACATTCTGTCATTCAAAATTGCAACTTGTTCATTCAATTTAGCGTTTCGATCAATGAAATTCGCACATGTGTCTTTCGAATTCGTAAAACGGGCATTCAAATTGACACCTGCTCTTCAGTCATTCAAATTCGCCAGCACTGGCGGAAAATGGTATTTCAGTCATTCAATTTCGCGTATAGGCAGTCAAATTCCAAACATGTTCATTCAAATTGGCGTAATGTTATTTCTATTTGAAAAGGTGAGAACCGTAATTTATACGTATTCAATTGTGAATTTTTGTTTCATCCACACACTGTTAAGTATATAGTAAAGGTATCTTTGACCATAAATAACTCAAGTTTGTTGTTCTGTAACGCCCCTCTTCTTTCATACATGTTATCAGAACTACACATGCACCAGTACCATAGATTCACTTTATTTTCTTATGTCCAGTCATGGCAGCACGAGTTAGATACAGGCGTATCTCTCAAGAAGACAGGAAAAGAATCATAGAAGCATTTGAGGGTAATAACCTTGACAAATTGATGGCTAGAGCTGATCCAAGAACTTTATTCCTAATGATGATTAACGCAATATAGCACCCACCAAATGAAAATAATGAAACCTGTAGATGAAAGAAATAATGCACGATGTAAATTGAAACCTCCTTCTCCCAATTAATGTCAAAACAAACTTAAGATTAATGTATCTGTGAATGAAATAATGCTATCGAACATTTTAGACACATACACATACATTGTATTTTGAAGTTACTGTTGCAAAGATAACATCAGAATAAAGAATGAATACGAAAATAGAAATGTTATGATGCTTGCAAACAATACCTATGATGACTGAAAATGAAAAAAAAAGGAATGAAAGCATAAACGTGTCTGCTAAATTGACTGCAGTAAATGCGAAATTGGATGCCCAAGAATGAATTCGAATGAACGAGCGCAGCGTATACGTGATCACGTGACTATATCATGCTAAATTGAATGAACGATTTTCGAAATGGTGCTTGTCGTACGAATTTGAACTGAAAAAGTGCTGATTTGAATGATGTTAAAGGTAATTTGAATGCTCCAAAATGAATTTGAATGAAAAGATTACACAATTGAAATACCGAATATGCCATCTAGGCTAAATTGTGTTAAATTGAATGCAGCAATTAGGAATTGGACTGAAAAAGTGCGAAATTGGCCGGGAAAAACTATATTAAACGGATGATATCACTACATCAATTGGAAGTTATGAATAACTATATCCATATCTACAAACCATCGCCATGAGGTTTTATCAAACTGCAACAACCATATCCCGGAGAAGTATGATGAAATTCGTTACTTTCACTTCTAGAAGCACCTAACAAACTTTTTGAAGTGAAAGTTTCGGGGCTCCATATTTACACAGCAGCAGAGACAGTGAAAGCATAATATAGAGCTACACATCTAACAAATTTGAGAAACTGGAAACATAGTAAACAATGTTCTTACGACTATAAACAGCATATCACCTATTACACATTCCCTATACTGCGGTATATCGAATTGGGAAATGTTTCATGCTGAGCTCACAATTCATGGTTATTATGAAATAGAATGAATATAGTAA
This sequence comes from Diadema setosum, assembly GCA_033980235.1. Classification (NCBI taxonomy): domain Eukaryota; kingdom Metazoa; phylum Echinodermata; class Echinoidea; order Diadematoida; family Diadematidae; genus Diadema; species Diadema setosum. Next base: position 6,428,853 of record CM067070.1, on the reverse strand, counting down.
TACATAATTGTTCAGCTTTTTGAATGGAAGAGTGAGTCGTTGTCAGGAGCATTGCTACTTCCATCAGGAGAAAAGTCTGTCTCACCCCACATGACTGTTGGAAGCGCCTAGCTAGTTACGCCCACTGAAAGAGATTTGACCTCATAAGTAGGCACCTATTTTCACTTAAAATGCTTAAAATAACATCAGGTACTTTTTAATTTTGTGCTTCCCACTGTAAAATTGACATATTTTTGTGTTTGGAGATTAATACTTTGCTCACACCTTTTCTTTTGTGATGAATTGTGAAATTATGGAATATTTACCAATGTTAGTACAATGCAGGTGATTCATGATGGCTATACAATGGGATGGGTCCATTTTAGTCAAGGGGCTTGTTTTACACCTGCTTGCCCCCACCTCTGCTGCTGTCCATCCCTCGCGACCGCGACCCCTGCAATCTAGTCCAAGAGCATTAGGTCAAAATAGGCTTAAACCTGGAAATTTCTGGTAACAAGCTGATTTTTTCAGGATAGGTCCAGGAATATGTCTAGAATAACGTACTAAAAGTCCTCATAAATCCTCCTTGAGCGTTTTCCGCAATCCAAGATGGCGTCCAAAGTGGCCGCCATTTTTTATGAATATCTTTATTACCTTTCAACCAGGCAACCCAATACAAAATTTAAGTGTCGAAATATATCATGTTTTGAAACATGAAGAACTCAATAAAATACATATGAAGAGATGTTGATGCACACAAGTACCGTAATCCAAGATGGCGTCCTTTATCTTTATTACCTTTCAACCAGGCAACCCAATATAAAATTTAAGTGTCTAAATATATCATGTTTCGAAACATGAAGAACTCAATAAAATACATCATGAGATGTTGATTCACACAAGTTCCGTAATCCAAGACGGCGTCCAAAATGGCAGTCATTTCCTTAATATCTTTAATACCTTTCAACCAGGTAACCCAAATACAAACTTTGAATGTCTAAATATATGTTTTGAAGCAATATGTCTAGAAAAATGTCTAGAATAACGGACTAAAAGTCCTCATAAATCCTCCTTGAGCGCTTTCCGCAATCCAAGATGGCGTCCAAAATGGCTGCCATTTCTTGAAATTCGTATAACTTTTCAACCAGGGAACCCAAATACAAAATTTAAATGTCTAAATATATGTTTTGAAGCATGAAGAACTCAATAAAATACATATTAAGAGATGTTGATGCACACAAGTACCGTAATCCAAGATGGCGTCCAAAATGGCCGCCATTTCCTGAATATCTTTATTACCTTTCAACCAGGCAACCCAATATAAAATTTAAGTGTCTAAATATATCATGTTTCGAAACATGAAGAACTCAATAAAATATATTATGAGATGTTGATTCACACAAGTTCCGTAATCCAAGACGGCGTCCATAATGGCAGCCATTTCCTGTGTATCTTTATTACCTTTCAACCAGGTAACCCAAATACAAAATTTAAATGTCTAAATATATCTTGTGAAGCATGGAGAACACATTATAATACATATTAAGAGATTTGTAAGCACGCAAGTACCGATAAAACCGCTCGAACTTTTCCTAGCATGCAAAATGGCGTGTAAAATGGCCGGCAATAACAATTTTATCTCACAATACTATTATGTAAATACATATCAGTATAATGATGATTAACATGTGATTTTTCTTCCGAAAAATATTAAAAAAACATTTTTATTAAAATAGTTCTTATATGTAAAGTATACAAATTGAAAGATTCGAATGTTAAAATCAAGGGGTGTGTCCTTGCAATGAGAGAAACATTTCACCATTAGCTTTGTTGCTAAACAGACAGCTTACTAGAAGGCGATATTTTTTACCACATGGTCTATCATCGTCACCCCCAGCACACGAGATGAACATTTAGTGCTAGCCTCTTTCTTTTTTAACCAACGCATTTAATGTCTACCATAAGGTAAGTTGCATTTGAAACTGTCAGTTATCACTTAGGAAGTAAAAACAGTTCTTTTTGGCTGTTTGGTATCTGCACTACATACATGTTGAAAATAAGTGTAATGTGCCACAAAATAATGTGCAATTTATCACATGACAGTGAATTACTGTGCATGCCGTCTATTACTCCACCTAAAAACATAGTGATTAAATTATTTCATTCATTTCATGTAGAATAGATAAATAATAGATAGAAATAAGAGAATAAAACACTCGCAGTTATTGGTACATGGAGAAGGGATACTCCACTCCCACACGAGGGATTTTTCTTTTAGACTTGAAGATGAAACATGCATGACATGGTAGTGCACACGTTTGGTAAAATATTGAATTGTTTCCATCAAAGAGTAAGGAAAATATAAAGTGGTATTCAGAGAAACGGGCAACGGGAGGGTATGGAAGGGGGATCAGCCCCCCCCCCCCCCCCCCACATGAGGGAGATTTTGCATTTTCAGACTTGATATTCAGACATCTGATACACCCTATTGGTGAAATATTAGATTTTTGTTTCCATTAGAAAGGAACAAAGGTGTCGTCTACGCGTACCCTGACCTTCCAATCACGATAACCTGGTTGCATTTCATGAAGCGTTTTGTCTGCCAAATTTGTCTGACAAATTTGCTCTCGGCCAATCATATTCAAGGATTTGAGTAGCTTATAACGTTTTGTCCAAAAAAAAATTGACAAAATGCTTCATGAAATGCCCCCCTAAACAACCTGCCATCAATACCTCTGAAATCCCACAAGCCAACCTAGATTTCCCTCCCATCACTTGACATGCTTGCTTGAAAGCTTTGGCCCCCAAACTGATGGTGCAGATGCTGGTCTGATGCCATCTATGATACCACCCAAGTTACCTACAATACTGTCTCTGGCATGGCAACAAAGCCAAAGGGCTTCAACGGGTGGTGAAGCAAATCTTCATGTCTTCATCCTGTTTCTATGGCAAATGATTACCCTCTGACCCCTGAGGAAGTGCTGAACACCATCATATGTGGTTGCAATTAAGGCAATTACAGAATTGCATCTTTAGCCTGAGAATCCTGCAAATTTGGGGCTCAGTGATGTCGCCTGCTGCCAAACATCAAATCAAAGAGATCTTTGAAAACCATAAAAAAGGACAGTTTTAGTTTTAAGACAAGAATGAATGACCTCAAGATGTCAAAGTGTATAAATCAACACCTGGGGACTTTGAGAAAATTAAAAGAGGTACCTCACATTGCTCCTTGGTTGATGTTTAATAAATAGTTTGTACAGTATTGCGTTTGGACAGTTTCGTTTATGACTTCACCAGTTTTTGTTGTTGTTTTAATTCAAGAAGAAAGTCAAGTTTGCTCGATAATATCAAGGCGGTACACCTAAATTATATCATATCGCAGTGATGGAGGTTGTGATCCATTTCAAAATCGCCTCAGGACCCCCCCCCCACTCCTTGCTGAAAAAAAGCTACATTGTAAAGGGTTTTAGTTTTGTCATTAATGTCCGATGTGTTTTTGTCAGCAACCATGTATCTCTGTATCTACTGTATAGGATTTTTCTGTACCTTATTAATAATGGTTTTAGGGGAATGCATATTAGAAGCTTTGCTTCCGAGCTTCCCCTTCATTTTTAACATTATTTGATAAATACCATGCACCTGGGCCTCTTGATATATTGTGTAAGTATGACATTTTTATATTCAACCTGCGTGTAGAACATGATGGTTTATTGATTTTTCTCTGCGTGATGTTAAGGACACTTTTAATCTTTGTTGAAACAAAATAAAAGATATATGAAATTGTGTTAAACATCGTAAGGCTTATGAATATTAAATGCTCAAAACTCCCTTCATAATTCCTAGTAAGAATCCTAATTTATGTGGTAAATTAGGACTTTTGAATCACAAAAGAATATTTTTTTTTTTTGTTCAGAACATTCTTCAGATATATGATCAGCACTAAATGCTAATAAACAATGTAGCTGCATGTCAGAAAAAAATAGCAAATTGGTTTTCTATTTCCACATATATTTTTGTTATACATCTTATACAGGAGAATAAGAGTGGCGACCATTTTAATTTTTTTAATTTAAAAGAATAAAAATACGATAGGCCCTCTATATTGTAAGTGGCACCCAATACCTTTCTATTGCACACGCAACACATTATAACAGCGTAGGTACGAGACTGGAAGTACAGTAAATTTGTTCTATATTTCCATGCAAATTTTTTGCCATTCATTTTGTACAAGAGCATACAAATGGCGGCCATTTTGAATTGAAAATGAACTTTAAATACATAATGAACCTATATGAAATGAAAATTCTCCTGCAAATGCAGATGAAGTAACTCCAATGTACAAATGTACAAATTTTAGTGGAATAATTGGTCATAGAATGCACATTTTTTTTTTTGTGATTATCACGGCCAAATTAGCATATTTGGCGGCCATTTTGGATTTCTGCATTTTGCCAAAAATGCTCAAGGTTTCGCGAGTGGCATCAATCAGATTTGGAAACAGCACCCTCGAATTGACAAGAAACCATTAAAAAACATTGTACGTATATATAACAATTTTAGGTGCCTCGTTCTGGCCTGGACTAAAGAGGCATTTTAGTGCGCGTTGCAAAGTGTCTCTTTTGTGATATCTGAATCCGCGTGTTTAGCTAAATGTCGTTTGATGTGAACGTCATAATTACGTAACCATTGAAATATGAATCTCCAAATTTAGCAGGAATGTAAAGGGTCTATACTACTATCGAAAAATGTGAAAATCTCGAAAACGTGAAATCCAACCAATTTTAACTAAAATGCCAGTTCGTGGTGACAACGACGATATATGATAGGATCTATTATTATATTGACTAACTTGTCCACGTCTTGGTTTAATATTACCATCAAGATTTAAACTGAAACCAAGTCATGATGTAATCATGAATCATGATGTAACCAAAAGTTTATTTCGGCTCACACTTTTTCGAGCGATTCGCTCTTTGTCAGAACACTTGAGAAAGAGCGAATCGTTCAAAAATTTGTGTGCAGAAATAAACTGTTGTTGATTGCAGCATCATCTTAGTTTCCAATTTTCATTATTCCAGTATTATATATACTAGTATATATATATATATATATATATATATATATATATATATATATATGTATTTATATATATGTAATATATTATATATATATATATATATATATAATATATAATATATATATATATATATATACATTATATAAGCAATTGTTGTTTACAAAGCAATTTTGTCGCCATTGGAGACAAATGAAAACGAATGTCGAGTTTTTTTTTTTCCCCTACAATAGTGTCATGGATGATGATTTGTTTCCAGAAAAGAATTTCCTTCCGAATTGAGCTAATATAGTCCTTTTTATCCCCCCCCCCCCCATGATTGACGGATACTATCCCTTTTATTAACGGCTCGCTCTTCCGCATAGCGTGCAGTCTGCAGCTGAGAGGTGATATAGCGGTATTCATCCGCGCAAGACTGACCTTATAAAGAATTGATAGTAATTACGTCGACCCCCGGTGCAATCCAACGCATTTAGGCAATTATCCGGTGTTCCATTTCAATATACGACAGTTGCCATTATAGTAGATACCGCATGCTGGTTCGTGATGTCAGGGAGTAGAAGGCGATAGCAAACAATCCTCGTGAAGGCAATGATCACTATTATTTTCTTTCTTCCCTTTCTACCGACATGCTTTCACAGTTTCTCCTTCTTTTTTAAACAATCGTTAAGCATAAAACTTGAAAACGTGATGACCTTACTCATCGAGGGACATCTAATCTAAATGGGTATCTGAGTAACTTGCTGCCTTAAACTCATTCATCATTTTGCCATAATGCATCACTGTGACAGCTGTATGAATCAATAGGGTTTGGCAAATATGACTGTTCAAAGTTCCATAAAAAGTAATAATAAGAACATGGGTTGGTTGCGCCAATTTCCCAATCTATATGTATAATTATGTTATGTACGTATATAATACTTTTTGTAGCGCGTGTACGCGCACGTGTGCCTGTGTTTGTGTATGTGTGTGTGTGTGTGTGTGTGTGTGTGTATGTGTTTGTTTATTTGTGTAGGTGTTTGTTTGTCTTCATGGTAATTGTCTGTTTGTTTAGGTAGAACTGACAGGAAACCTCCTGAATTGTGGCTGGGCAGAGCAAAATTGGCCATTTTAGAGGAAGAAAGAAAGAGAGAGACTGACACTATACAGATTATGAATGACTTGCAGATGAGTGTTCGACTTGTCAAACAGATGAATGATTATAGTTATTCCAACAAGGACAAATATCCAATTTCCCGTATAATAACTGGTGAAGGGTCAGGGAGAATCTAAGGAACATTCAAGATGCTTTGAAGCAAGTCTGAGTTGCAATATCCATTCGATAGATCAACAAGAAATATAAAAATCAGGGAGACCACGACAACAGGCAACTATACACATTACGTGGTGCACATACCCTGAAAGTTTCATCACATCTTACCGCGGCATAGATTCACTCAGCAAAATGAAAACGACTTTTTGGTGAACACTATACGACTCACTCTATAATTTCGAATGCACCATATTCCAAAAGGGCGACATGTATTATTCCTTTGTGCTCTTTCCTACAGACTGTTGTTCTGTGGCATCATTTACTTTGAGTTACGTATTTAAATTATATTTCTATTATGTTATGGTGTTATTTTATACAATGTGACTTATGTAATGAGGGGATCCTAAGTAAATCAATTTATTTTCTTTTTCATGATTATGTTTCACAATATTAAAGTAAATTTTATTTTTTTTATTGAAAATCATCTTGGAATGTCCATCATTTTTAATGTGAAACAAAATACAATGTATAATAAGTAATTTTTAATATCCTTACTGTCTTGCAGACTAAAAGCCGGTGTCGACGACCGCTTCGTAAAGTTCGACATGTATCCTGACTCCATCACTTATCAGATCGTTGGCGCCGCCGCTGAAGTTTTGGGTGAGTGAAGAACCCTCGAAACATGGCGGACACTATTTCAAATTAATTTTTATCTTAACCCTTTCAGCGCCAATGTGTCAAATACGCACAATTTCCTACACAAACCAATGGAAAAGAAATAAACGCGGAAAGCAAAGGTTAATGACCTTTTTGAAAATCAACTTATTGTGCTTCGCTGAAATGGCAATCCTTCACATGAGTGGAGAATGAATAAATATAAGTAGAACAATATTGTTAGAGATTGACTGTATAGTTTGGAGTGCTTGACGCTTTATAGAGATAGATGAAATATATTATGTAAGTAGAATATCTTTGTCATCGTGTAATGTTCTTAATCATGAAAACACACACACGCACATGCAAACATACATGATTTCGTATGCATTCAAAGCGACGACAAGTGCGGGAACTCATTCCATAATATTTGTTGATACAGTTATATTTATATAATAGTGGATGGCCTTGAGGTTAATACAAGGAAATATTGGACGAGCTTAGCTTAGCTTAGCTTAGCGAGTCCAGTATGTCCTTGTTGACCGAAAATAGGACATCCAATATTATCATTATTATCCTACAGAGGATTTTAGCAAAATCGGGTTTGTCAAACTGTTCGAAATCGGTATCTAAGTTTTTCTCACGGAGATAATCTTTGAATACACTCACAGAGATCTTGGTGGCTTTGTGCGTATTCTCACTGTCCTTTTTATTTGTAAGTTTTTCAAAATCCTCTGCATCCAAATCTGCAAATCTCCGACGAGCTGTAGATCTATCCAGGGTAGCCGCCATGTTACTGTTAGGCCGAGATCTAGCTAATTTAGACCAGAATTAGATGTTCTTGTATCCGAGATCTGAGACACAATTCACGTCACATCTACCGTAGATCGTGAAAGATCGAATTAACACATAACGTAACATGTATGCAAATGCGACGGCCGGCTATATGTATTTTGTATATCGCGGGCTATCTAGCAGTAGCGCTGAGCTGATCGATCGTCACCTGCACAAAAAAAAATGAAACTTGTTTTCATCAAACCTAAATTAAATGTCCTGTTATGAAAGTGATATTTTGAAAAAATGTATGAAAAAAACAATTTTAACTAATTAACATATAAAATTTCTTTGTATAAACACAGAATTTTAGATAAAACGATATTTTAGTTAATTCGTGATTGACCAATCACAGACGTTTTTACTTCAAATTTCGGGTCATCTCGTATATCTCAACCAATCACGGTGCAGTTTATAAAAACTTTTTGGGAATCCCCCTCTTACCGTCCAATATTTGAGATATTGGTCGCCTCGGCAAAAAATATTGGTCGAGTTCAACTAACTTTCTAAGTGGGTCGGAGGTTATAAGGTGCATCGACAAAATGACACTTGTATTTGGGCTCTAAAGATCCTCTGTATGGATAATAATGTTAAATATTCTATAAGTTAGCAGTAAAGACTAACAGCAAAATGCGTTAATGTATAACTACACGAACGGATTTTTTTATGGTAAAAAAAAAAGGAGATTGGATGCGTTGTTATTCATCTTACACATTCTTGACCTTTATGAATTTGTTATTATGTATATTCTTTTTCATAAACAAACCCCCAAAAATGTCTATACATATTTAACGAATGTTTGCAAAATGAATTCATCAGCTTTGAAGTTTGAGTTAAAGTTTCGCTGTTGTTGTTTACCAATTGTACAGAGTCCTTCTTCTTTGTTTTCACCTAAAAAGGATTATCCGGCATTCATTCACGACATCCAAATCATGACACAATGTAAAAGCCTCATGGTTTCTGCTGCCTGGAGGGTTTGCATAAAAAATTGATATACCTTGTGGGCATTAAATCAGTATAAAGATAAATTCTACGATGAGACAGTTAATCTATCACGGGTCTTCAGATTCCGTAACAAACGCTGGATATGCCTCGTTTTAATTCACACCTCGCTTTACAATTCAGATGTACGAAAATGTTAACTCTGTCAGGACGAAAACGCAGATCGATTTAATTGACTGACATGCTACTTTCAGGCCTGTTGCATCATCAACAAAAACAGCAACAACAACAACAACAACAACAGTAACAAATCATCCCCAATATGCGATTCGATTTTTGGTATCTTTTGCAATACGTGGACATAAAATTATTATAGGACCTATGTTCCGATTTGATTTTTGGTATCTTTTCGCTGTACTTGGACATAATGTTCTTGTGTGTTTGTGTGTGTGTGTGTGTGTGTGTATGTTTTTGTGTTTGTGTGTCCGTAGTTGCTGTAAATGTCTAATTGTACGTCAATATAAAGTCAGCTACAAAAGTCGTTTGCAGAAAACGAAATAACGAAATCCCGAAGTATCAATGGGTAAGTTTGATAAGGCCCCGTTTGTTTGTTTTTTTTTGTCCGTCCTACTGTAATGCGTACAAGTAAGATATTAAATAAAATTGATTTACATTAGTAACTCTGATGACTTTGTCTAAATAGAGTGAATACAAATAGTTGAAACTGATACTTTAAACGTTCTGATATGTCTCACGCAATAGGCACCTTGTAGTCACCCTTACAAATATGAACATTTGATATACAAATATTACTCAAGAAAATGTAAAATTGACCTGAAATAACTTCAGAAGTGGACCAAGTGTCCACTGCACTTGACAGAAACAAAAATGCAATTTGCAATGCAATTGCTCAAATGCAAATTGTGTAAATTAGTTCAAAATGTATGTCAATTTTCGATTTTTTTTTTCTCAGGCAACTGAGTTAAATTTTCCAGGCATTACATCCTTTGAATAAGGAACTTATTTGAACATATTGTCTCATTGAAAATTATTAAACGTCCACCGACATGTACAGTAATGTGAAGAGAGAAACGAAATGAAAAAGTGCAGGAGAAGAGAAATCAATTGACATTGAAACACATAAATTTATAATGGATATACAGGTATGGGTGTATGTAGTTGATATACTTATAATATATATATATATATATATATATATATATATATATATTCTTATGTATATATACATTGTTATGTATATACATATCCACATACACACACACACACACACATATATATATATATATATATATATATATATATATATATATATATATAATGAAAAGAAACAAAAGGAAAAATGACCAGAAAGGAATGATAAATTGTGAAAACCCAAACGATGAAAACCAATTGTCTTTGCTCAAAAATTTCACTATATATATTGCATATATATACATAGGTCCTACATATTGTTTTTTTTTTTTTTTTTCAATTCTCCCTGCAATATTTCCTTGTGGAAAAAAAACACGTAATTTTCGTTGTGGTTTTTTTTTTTTTTTTTAAATAACATTGAAACCGAGGTCATTGTCATCCCCTCACTCAGGGAATGTAATTCACAAAGTTGCACTTTTCCTATTAGAATGATTTGATTACAAAAGGAGCCATTTTTGCAAATATTCCAGTATTTTTGAACAATCTTTATGCATACATGTTTTACTTGTCTTATGCAAGAAGGAGAATGAGCGAAGAGTGAGGGGATGGCAGAATGGAGAGAAAAAAAATAAGACTATGCGAAAAAGAAAAAAAAAGTCTCTTCTTCTTCCACTAACCTCGCCCAATTCAATTTCATTAAAGAAAGATATCTGTCTCCCTCATTTCATCTTTTCGTTATCTCTTTTTTTTTCAGTAGCTTCGGGCCCATCGGAGCTCTCTCTTATTTTCATTTCATTTTTCTAGGTAAAAATTTGATTAGCAAGGCTGTAACAGGTTCGTCTGTAATTCTGTTACATACCACGCTAGAGCGAGCATTGTGATAGTAGTTCACCAAGGGCGTGGATGAAAAAAAAAAAAGCGCGCCTCTCAGATGTAATCATAATGTGTGGTAAAAAAAAAAAAAAAATCCAACACAACAACACATGCACGCTCATGTATTGAGACTCTCTCCCCAACCCACCTCATCTGTTTCTCTCTCTCTTTCTCTATCTCTCTCTCTCTATCTCTCTCTCTCTCTCTTATCTCCTTCTCTCCTCCTTTTCTCTCCCTTTTGCTCTCTCTTTCTTTCTGTGTCGCCCTTTCTCTGTCTGCTTATATACTCTCATTACCCTTTTGTATTTTCTGTGTGTTTTTAATTCTTTCTTCCTTGTTTATATTTTCCCTGTACTATTCCTATTCTCTTACAATAAGGTACTCTATTGTATGATTCGTAAGGTTAATCTAATTTCCCGTGTGATGGAATGAAATAAATTGCTATTATTATTGCCTCTGAATTATTGATTAATGTAATTATTTCATAGACTTTCCCCTAACTTAGAAAGCATTTGCACGTCGATTGTTTATTAATAATTGCATAAGACAACTCTATTGTGCCTTTCTTACACAATAAGTTGTCTTACCTATAATGCTGAGTATAATGTTGTCAATTCTTTATAATGCACTTACATGATTGGATACTTCATTATATTGACCTTACTACAAAGTTATGTGACTTTATTAAACGGCACATCTTATGAAATCATGTTACTATATATCTTTAAAAAGCATTGTGGCTTTATCAGAATTAAAATTTAATAGAAGAAATATAGAAATAATACTTCCTGCCTTTGGATTGAAAAAAGACAATGATAACATTTGCAATATTAAAATTTATAAAGTTATAAGTGTTTATATATATGATATCACTTCAGTCAACATATAGTTATATAAAAATCATATATTAGATATATAAATAACGTCTCTCTCTCTCTCTCTCTCCCTCTGATATATATATATATATATATATATATATATATATATACATATATATATATATACATACACGCGGGTGCGAATTTGTCATGGCAACAACAAGCATGCAAAACAAAAGTTTGAGGGGATCAAAAGTACATTAGAATGAGGTTACATTGTCGCAGTTTCTCCGTCTATCGAGAATTACATCGCATGAATGGTGAAGGCAAGAGTTTGAGGCTCTCAAATTGGAAATCGATACCCCCTCGCCATCACTTCCACGATAAAGAATCGGTGTAACAAATCAGGCGTAAATTCGAGAAAAGTACGAGGGATTTTTGTTCTCCTTTTTCAAGAATGAAACAGCCGTCCGTAGCGACGTGAAGTTACGACTAGGAAGATTTGAGAATTCATGGATGAAATCTGGATTATTTTGCTTCAGTTGAGATTGGCTGACAACCATGAACCTATATAGAATCGGGGGGGGGGGGGCAACAGCAAAAACATCATTGGTAGAACGACGGTTACAGCAGACACTGCAATATCCTAATATTCGCAATGCGTTATGCAATAAAGGGTTCCTTAGAATTGGGCATACTATTTTCAGTCCAAGTGAGTTTTTGGATTTTCAAGATAATTTGGGCGTGATTGATGTACATTTTGTGCACACACCGTTTTCTCGAACTCACGCATACATACACACACGCACATGAACACGCACTTGAACAAAATTAAACAAATAAACAATCATTCAAACAAACAAGTATAATATCTTAAACTATGAGATATAAGCGTATGTTACAACAAGAATGATTTTTAGCTTTTTATTTATATGGCATCACCTTCACGATGTATCTAACTGCATATTGATCTGCCAGCTTCATTGTTCTTTGCCCGTAATTCATTCGTTTTCTTATTAATTCAAACTTTAAACTTGTGTCTATTTCATCCCATAAATTTGATGAAGCATACGTTAAACAACTTAAAGTTCAGGTCGGTAAAGCGAATCATTAAATGCTTTAAAATGTGTAAATAATGTTATACAAAAGAGGTATGTTTCGCCATTTTGTCTTTCTTTAATCTGTCAAGTCATCCAACCCTAAATGTTCTGCTAAACATTTCGAAAGGAACATCAGATTTCGATCCTGAGGAAATGTCAGTGCGTTTGAAAAAAAAAATCGATTGTTTTCTTTCCAGTACTAAATACCTCAACTGCATTCTGTCAAATCTTCAGGGCGTACTGAATTTCTTGTGGGCGAATGGATCAAGGTGGAAAATTGCGTGTTCAATCTAAGTAAAGCTTATTAAAGCGTTCGACTTTCTGCCAGACCTGAAAAATACTCTGCTTGTATAAAAACGCATAGTTAAGAATACGCAGACAAACAGCATGATAGATTAACTGATCTAGGTCAACTATGCAATATTTTCTATCTTTCATGGAAAATGTAAGTTAGACAGTTTCGTCGGTAGTCTTGCATTTGATATTATGTATTGTGAAGCATTTGGGTGTCGGTGTGTATAATATAACAATATATATATATATATATATTTATATATATATAATTATGTATATATATATATATATATATATATATATATATATATATAATATATATATATATATATATATATATATATATATAACAATTATTTTATTATGCTACTATGAAAATTGATCTTAACTTCCCGGTTTTCTTTTTTTGTTTTTCATGTCTTTTAGGGTTATTCCGTAAAATTGGTTCTGTATAACATGATATTTTTGTTACTCCTCAAAAAAAGTAACTGCATAATTGGAAATTATTTATCAGACTTTTTATTCTTTGCTTTAACGTCCTCTGTTTACAGTAGGTTTTTTTCTGTTTCTTAGTTTGTCTATACTGATCTTCAACATCATTACTTACTAACTTATATCTGCGATGCTCTATTTAAATATTCTTCATCTATTTCACATGCACGAACAAAATGACTATATATGCTATCTATTTTCCTGAAAGGAGCATTGATTCTTGGATGAAGTCGGCAAAATGAAATTGAAAATGAACTCTCGTCCTGACCAACTTGGCAAATGAAGAGAAAGTCCATGCGGTATCTTATTCCTTCGTTAATGAGGGATATACAAGGTACCATCTTCTGCCGTTAGCCGAAATACTGGTGGTGACTTGACATAGATATCTTCAGTGGGATGAATTTGATTTTTGAATGCTCAAAATCGCATAAGCCGTAGTCACTTTCAATATTTCCTGTTTGTTTGTTTTTACCTCTTTCTGGAAGAGCTATAATTTCGTCTCTTTTTTTTTTTCCTTTTGCTTAGGATTTGCCATCTAAAGTACAACATGCAGAGCCCAACTTAAATGTATAAAGATAATTTTACACAGTAAGATTGGGCAGATTGTCATTAAAAAATTCTTATTCCTTTATGGTAAATTTTCGCCTGCTTGCCCCTCTCCCTCCACTTTTCACCGTCATTATCTATGAATCTGTCTATATGCCAATTATGTGTCTATCTATCTACCTATCTATTCACTTTACTATGTGGGATATTATGATGTGTCCATTACACAGTCGTCTATCTGTCTGTCTATTGATATCTCGTTTTTCTCCTCTTCCACAAAATACTTGCGTAGTGTTCTGCCGTCCTCGATTCCACATTATCATTGAATTCAAAATAATGAAAACAGAGCATATTAACCCAGCTATCACGGTCGGCTGAACATTGATTTCATTTGAAATTCATGCGATTGAAGAAAGAGAATACATGCAACCTGTACCACAAAAGGCAGCAATTCCTTTTCAATCTTTCTCACTCCCAATATGTTCAAAAGAAAAACAACAACACGATCAATTTACAAGATATTATTTGGGTTCTGACCTGGCAAAAAAAAAACCCACCATAAACAGAAGAACAAAAATATCTTAAAAGGGTACTTAAGTAGCAATATCAGATGTTATATAATTATAGTTATATGATTTAGTTACATATTTTTTTTTCTGAAAGTTATTATCTGAAAATGTCTGGCCAGTCCTTTAAACAAGAAATACTTTGGCAACGTGTGTTACAAAGAACAGGGCAAAAGAAAAAGCATGTAAATTTATGTTATATGTTTTATACTTGTTGAAACCAAAATCTCAACTTGTCATTGCCACATAATGAACAAACATGTTGTCATGGCGATGATAAAATCAGTGCCTTCTTCGTCTTCTCTTTGTTTGTTTCTCTCTGTCTTTGTCTCTTCCTCTCTCCTTCTTTCAGAGGTATTTGTGCGTCTATGTAATAATATTATACGATATAAGAAACCATTTTCAATGACTGTTGCTGGCAGCTATTGTCTGAAAGACCACTGCTAGTATGACTATACACTAATCAGATTTCTACACTAATGCTTTATAAACCAACTTACTATACTGAATCTTGTAAGGTGGATGCACTTGTATTTCCTCCACAAGACATGTCAACAAGTTATGACGCACCTGAAGTTTACAGAAGTAGCAGAATAACAATGCATACCTATAGATACCATTCAGAGGGTTGTGTGTTGGTTTAGTATGGATTCCACGGAATCAAAAGAAACAACATCATAAAGAAACTTGAAATGTCTACGGCAGATATACGCAGTATTGAGGAGTGAGAGAGAAAAATACACACAAAGAGAGAGAGAGAGAGAGAGAGAAGAGAGAGGGAGAGAGAGAGAAGAATATGTATTTAGTTCCAGTTGTTGCTATGGGCTTCCATTTTACTGAACCCAACTTCCAAAGGCGAGATAAGGCAATATATAGCAGAGAATCTAATAAAGAGCCGGTAACCTTTCAACGCAGGCGGCTGAATGGTTTAATATCATGTCGAGCTAAATCGCATACTTATATTTTGTTTACACCTGCATATCCAGCGTTAAAAGCAAATTATTTTTCCACACCGTTGTATCGAAGGTAGTCAAGGTCATGAAGCGGGTTAAGTGTAATATGCTTGAAAACATAAACAGCTACAAATTGCGGTAAGCATGCAATGGAAGCGTGGTGTTATTAATCTTTGGTGTGTTTCACTTACGAATACATAGAAGCACCGGAATAGCTAGGTGTTTGATGCCATAAACTTAATTACTTGGAAAATCATCGTGAGGGTGAATTCATAAACCATGTTTTTTTGTTTTTGTTTTTGTTTTTGTTTTTGTTTTTTCACACAGTAACGTAAACAAGGATATCGAAAGTGGCCGCAAAAAAAAAGTACATTATTACACAAACTCGTGTGGTTAATTCATCTTTAGGCATTCGAGAGAATTTGATGTGAAATGTCGTTTCATTTTCCATCTCAACCATGACCATCGTGACTCGACAAGACAGTTTTGTAATCCTTTACAAAAGTTTGAATTCATTCGTTCATTCATTCATTCATTCATTCATTCATTCATTCATTCATTCATTTAATCATCTATTCATTCATTTATTGGGCAAAATAAGAAACAATAGACAAGTCATAACAGAGAAGCCAAGGCCGGGACAGGCCGGGACAGGCCGGAATACAAGACCGGGACTCCTAAGAAGGAAAAAAAAAAAGAAAATAAATCGACCAAAGTATACACAAGAAGAAACGCATAAAATAACACGTAAAATACATTAGATGACAGATGATTAAGTGTGCATTCTTTCATGAACATCATTCTATGACATAAAGAAACAAGCCGTGGGGGACATGGGTCGTCCAGTTGTATCAAACTTTCTTCGCTGCCTATACCGGGAAATATTAAAACACACACACACACACACACACACACATACACACACACACACACACACACACAATAGCGCACTTCAGCGAATATGTGCATCGAAGCGTATACGGCCATCGGCAACGGTCTACCCCATTCAAAATTATGTGGCTCTGTGTAATTCATACATAAAGAGCTTTGTCCGACCCTGACCAACCTTCCTCCTCCATCCCCATCACCACGCAATGTCCGGTCCTTAAAAGCCAGAAGTACAGAAGAACGATTAAATCTCATATATTTCTAAGCTTTTACCTGTCGCATAACCTCGTCATGACTTAAATTTGTACGCAAATTGTCACCATGACGTCATTGTATTGACGACTAATAAACACCCTCTAGCATGGAGATTCCTGGAGTGGAAAAGGATGGTCCAGTTCGGATATATTCGGTGATCCCCGTAACGAATTGTGTACATCTTCATCACTGATCTCTATGTCGGTACACACGCAGCCGAAGGATCTCGACTGAAATCGACTGTTACCGATGAGCGAGCACTACGATGCGCGTATTGGCTGACCTTGGCAGCGAATAAATTGGACCACCTAGAAATCTTTACGCAGCGGCTGCTGGGTCTTAGTAAGGTGACTACGCATCCCATTTTGGAGAAAGATTAGATGAAACATCTAAGCTTCATCAAAGTTTGGACAAAATCAGAAAGAAATACAAAAACCCAACAGCTTTAATCCTGCAAACCGTGCTGCCAGTAAAAGGAATTCAATCTGTTTTGAGAAATTAATTATCACATGTACAGTTTTATCGCAGGAAGAAACTCAATATATGCAGAATCGCGACCAAGGAAGAATCTAAAGCAAAGCATAAAGACAAAGAAAGATGAATAAAAGAAAAAAAAAATGTTAACATAACAGTCATGTTAATAATGTTAATAAGTTGATATGTAATTCTGAGTTAGCGAAAGGTTTCCGTCCTATTGAATGCAAAGAAACAAGAAAGCGGAAACGCACAAATCGTTCTTGGTCGTACCATCGCGTGGAGTGATTGCACAGCAGATTACAATCGCAACATTTTCCTCAAACTCTTGCACTTGCACATTAGGACTTTGGGAGTAGCTTATACACGGATAAAAAGCTGTTACAAAGTAACGCTGAAGGACTTTCATAAGAAATGTTTATTCTTTTCCCATCACATCATTCTTTTTACAAGTGCGGGAAGGTCACGTCTAATTCTATCGACCAGCACTCAGCAGCAGATCTGATTTAATCATGAACAAGTATATCATAAAAGGAAGACTCAATTTCCGCATGCTTCAACACTTTAGACAGGAAAGGAGGTGATGTCTGTAGACACACATGCACACAAACACACAAGACATTCATACTGTACACACAGGGAAGGGCACACACCTACACAGACACAAACACACCCTTTGAATAATGTGCCAGATTAAAATGTGTATGAGGTGTGTGTATGTACATGTCACCTTGGAGCTTGACCATTGGTGAGAACAGGAAAAAAAAAGTCGAGGATATTCAGTTCGGTTATATCACGCGCAGAACTATGCTGAAACAGGATTCAATTTGCGTTTGTTCTTGCTTTTGCTGTTTATATGAAGGCTGGAAGGAAAGCGAGAAAAAAAAGCTGCATATACTGTGAAAAGTGCAGCAAGCCAAGTATAGTATTTTGAATACATTATGTTAGCAGTGGAGTAGATTTCCGACTTAGATATCTATGGAGGAGCATGGATCAGCGTGAACGACGTTCAAAGTTATCAATTTATACAAGCAAAACAATCGTACTTATTTAAACAAAAAATAAGACCATTTGTCAGTCTGTAGTCAACCCGTCTCAAAAATAACACCCACGCACCTACACACAAGCACATGACAGCTATGCAATTGACATTACTATTATTATTATTATTATTATTATTATTATTATTATTATTATTATTATTACTATTACTATTATTATTATTATCATCATCATCATCATTATCATTATTATTACCTGTAGTAGTGTGGTATAATGTAGTAGTTGTAGTATTTTGTCTGGTGGAACGTTCTTGCCATTAAAATCTTTAAATTTTTGGTATCTCAAAAAAAGATAGAAAGTAACCCAAGCAAAAGTAAAAGTAAATCCGTACAGAAGCTATGTCCAATCACACTACTAGACGACCGCTAATGTCGAGCACTATAAGCTACCTATAACGTATCATAATTATTGTGATTATCTAATGGCCGACAAAGAGAGGGGGAGTGGAGGGAGAGAGAGATGTATATCACAATTACATATATATATATATATATATATATATATATATATATATATATATTCAACATAATATTGCTTATTTTTTTCTTTTTCTTTCTTTTTTTCTCTCCTTCGACAATACAAGGTGTGGATGGCAATGTCGTTCTGGAGACGTTCGGTGTGTATTGGGTCGTGTGGTGCATGCGGTGCGGTTACGATGCCCTCTTCCGAGCACTTGGGGGCACGCTCGCCGATTTCATCGCGAATCTGGACTTTCTACACAGCGTGTACATGAAGACGTTGTACCCGAAGATGACCGTCCCGTCTTTTCGTGTGGAGGAACTCGAGAACGACGAGCTAATTCTCAACTACTACTCCAATCGCCCTGGACTTGGGAGTATTGTCTATGGTAGGTCTTTATAGTGAAACCACCAGCCGTTGAAACAAGAAAACAACAAAAATAATTTGTCCTTTTTTATTCTATATACATGTCCTTTTTTTCCTCTTAATATATATGTATGTATGTATATATATATACATATATATATATATATATATATATATATACGTATATGTATTATGTGACCCTGCACCTCAAAACAAACAAAAAGTCGCCAGACATGAATTTTTAGTTAAGACCATATTCTGAAAGAGCAGACCTTAAGCTTTAAAATGATGTATAACTCAAATATCTAACTCAAATATATAACTCAATATATCAAACTCTAAATATTGGAAAGAAAGCACAAACTCAGGAAAAGTGTGAACTGAGAAAAGAGGCTCTGAAGTACAGTGTCTATTCAAGCGCTTAATCTTTGCCAAACCGTGCTGGCTATGCGGTGAATGGGACAAAAAAAAAAAGGAAGTAAACCACCAGAGTAACAACAATGAAGAGATTATCAGATTAAATTGAAATTAAGCATGCCTCATTAGCACATTCTGTCCATAATTACTGCCAACGTTCAAAGCAGTAGCACTATTCTTTCACAAGTTATTAGAGTTGAAAGTGAAGAGTGTGGACAAGGTTTTTCAGAAATGAAAAAGGGATTCTAAAGACACACCTAATCACACTATTCTACCAAAAATGTTCGAGATAAACTGCTAAAAAAAAACTACACTTTCCTGCCCGTTTTATGAGACCAAATTTTAGCATAATGTAAAAGAAGACCCGCTCTTTCAGAAAATATGAAAAAGTCAAGTTCGGCTAGGTTGACCCATTTCACTTATTTTCAGTCCTCACGCAAAATCAGTGTGTGCGACTTTATGTTCGTTTTGAGGTGCACGGTCACATATACAATGTATATAATATATATGTATATATGTATATATATATATATACATACGAGATGTAACCGGCTAATTCTTATATTAAACCTACTACTACTAGATCTTCATTTTTATATGAAATTAACAAACGGAGAGCAGGAGGGGGGAATCAGCTAAACTCAACACCAGCTAAACAAGGGGAAAACTTACAATAACGGAATTAATTATAATGTAAAATCAAATCTTACCTCTGATATGATCTCGATTGACAGACCGACTGTAGTAGACGGAACGAATGTTCTTATATAGTGAAGGATTTATGTTTAGAATACTTTGCCAATTAAACTGCATGTGTCTAAGCAATATTCGTTTGCTTTTTTTTTTTTGATATTCAACTCGTCTGTACGTTTTGAAGAAAAAAAAACACCTCCAATCAAAAAACAAAACAAAACTTAATTGCCTGATTAAGTGTGTTGAATTGTCAATATAACAACCAAGGATTATTCCAATAATCTCTTATTTAGTACTTGTTTTCACAAGTTTGGAAATCAACATGCGAAATATAAACACGCACAGGAATGGTAATTGTGGCAATATTTGATTATTGGCCTTAAACTGCTTAGCGATCTCTTTAATAATTTGTCCTTCTCTCTTATCAAGGGTGCGTCAAAGCTGTTGGACGAATCATTTTCAACACGGAAGTCGATATAGAACTTTTGTCACATGACCAGGTGGAGCATTGTGGGATAGTGAAGGACCACTACAAGTTCCACGTGCGATTCGTTCGATTCGACTTGCCACAATTAGGAATGAGTGGGCAGGTCACTGAGGAGGTAACGAGCACAATTGAATTATTTCCTGAGCAGTTTTACACTTGGAATCAAACACATTGCAGAGATCAGAAACTCTATAGAAATCAAATGATATTCTGTGATTTAAAGCTGAGTGTCCGGGTTTTTAAAATCTAATTGGAGAGTGCATTATCGGTCATGTTGTCAATATTGCGTACAATTCGATTATCATGAGACGAATCGCGTGGTTTCTTTCTTTACCATTTTTTTTTTATTTTACCGTAGTTGTCTTTCACTATGTAGATTTAATTGTATTCTGTATAGAAACTTCTAGAAGTCGAGAATGACTGCGTTTTCAGTCAGTTGTCCATATGATAAAAGAAAATCGTTAAAATTATATATAGTACGGGTATCTAAGCTACAGATACACTTTAGGCATGAACATCCAACTTTGACAAATATATGGCCTGTTGCAGTACGTGCCCTGTTTTGCTTTATCAACGGTGATTATGCTCGAAATAGAATTTATGAGTTTTATTACTTTTTGGCCTTTACGAGGGAGGAAATAATTTATGCATTCCCCCTGCGTTTTTTTAATCAACTTTACTTAGACTCAAAGAATGTACTGCATTTGTTCTCCTACAGCAATCCTTATTTCCACCAAGATATTAATTTTGATTAATATTAGTTTATTGAAACAAAGAGTATTGCACTGATATTCGTCTTCTCTTAAAGGAGTGGACATCTATTGTGGACGGCACATCTCATCTTGTCGGTGGACGCTACACCCCTTCCGACAGTGATACCAAGACCACGCCCTCCAGCAAAAGCAGCCGACCGGGTACTAGGGAGAAGTGCCCCTTCTCCGGTCTTGAAATCAAGGAGCTGGAAGAAACCCTCGCAGAGAAGCCCAACCGGGTCAAGACAGCCGTCAGGCTCAGCCGACAGGAGCGAGTGATTCCGGTCAGTCAGTTCAAACCAAAAGTGCCCACCAAGATTCTCCTGGATCCGACAACCTTCTGCAAGACGTTTCCCTACCACATCCTCTTCGACAGCGACCTGATCATCAGGCATTCCGGCTCGAAGCTGCAGCAGTTCTGCCCCTTGGTCAACAAAGAGGGTGGTACACTCAGAGACATCCTGATCCTCGATCACCCCCAGATCGACCTGACCTCGGAGAACATCTTTCTCTTCCTCAACATGATCTTCATGGTCACCCTGAGGAGGGAAGCCATGGCGACTCAGATGCCAGTCATGTCACTCAGAGGCTAGTGCACTTTCGTCTCCCAATCAAAATACTAGTAACTACAATCTCCATTCCTAGCAAGATGGAAATTCATCCTATTGAGTCACAATCACCACCAGCTAGGTCTTTGTCTTGTCAAGCTCACTTTCACCATAACGCTAACTCGCTGTGTATGAGCGAGGGAGAGATAGATAGATAGACAGAGAGAAATATTATACAAATATCGACTGCTGCAGAGGGAGATGGTAAAACTATTTGCACCAAGGTGATTTCTCAAGAGTGCTATGTCCCGAGACGAAGTCGAGGGACATGGCACTGCTGAGAAATCACCGAGGTCGAATAGTTTTACCATGGCCCGAAAGAAAGCAGTCGATATTTGTTTTATATCCCTCTCGAGCATTTTACTAGAGTGATGATGGTTCCCTTTTGGAAAAATGTGCAGGTTTCCTGACGTTAAATCTTACGTTAGGCCGTAGCAGTGCAGCAGCAGTGCGTGCAGCGCGTAGCGAACGACACCGTTGGTTCCTACACAAGCCACACTACAGCGTGCAAAACTCCGAAAGATCGAGGAGGTCCAGGACTACGTTAGAAGTAGGTCTAAAGCGGCTTGGTTACCCACATCATCTTCAAAATCGCTTTTAGTTTATTCCTAATTCGTACCTGATCTGATATGGTGTCCTTCTGCTGCAATCATTCCTCCGTTACTTGAAAGTTGAAGCGCAGTCATTTTGTCAATAATGAGCTGAACTGCATTGATCACACTAACGAATACACACACACACGCCATCGCACCACAGATTTCTGTAAGCGCTGCTAGCGCTAGCTACAAGCCACGCACAGACTGTCGCTCAAAAGTATCGCTACTACGCGCACTGCGTACATTCTTAAGTGAGAAATTTCGATATCGATCACACGATCACGATTGGGTGCAGATCGTGGATTCCCAAAAGTACTATGTCCCGCTGGCTAGTAACCAATTGCACCGCATCCAGCTGCTCGTAGCTAGCTAGTAAAACTACACCATGTTCGTGCTCTGTACAATCCTATGACAAGAAGCTTTACATGAGGGATATAAATACATATATACGCAAATATATTATTACATAATTATACTAATTATATTGTGTATCGGTGCGGATTTTTTTTCCGTGTATCAGTGCAAACATAAATTAAACATTATTGTTGCTCTTCTCCGATATTCCTGAATTATTGTTCCGCAGCCCCTGCAAACATGATTGGATATGTTTAACGAATGAATGAAGGAATGAATGAATGAGAGAATGAGTGAATGAGTGAGTGAATAAATGAATGAATGGGTGATTATGAGCACTTGGTCATGAAAATTATGATGTGATTACATTTGGCATTGACGAATGATTTGTAAATGATGATCAGTTTATTACGTCTCGCACTGATCAATGAAAAGGTAATCAATCATGCCTAACCGGTCTTGGAGAAAGGGGGTAAATGAACGGATTTTATTCAATTGTTTTACTTTTTCTCCTATAAAATATTTATCTTTTTTAAGGTCTCTTATCATACGTCTTCATATTTACTGTTTTCTTTTCTTTGTTTTTGCTCTAGGACAAATGATTTGGATGGCGGATTCTCGCCTGTTTGTGTTTTTGTGCTCACCTCAGCTGACGTCACTCAGTGACCTCCAGGAAAAAAAGATGCACTTCTCCGACATTGCGTCACATGATCTTACACGTGACCTCATACTCTTCAATCAGCAGCGCATTGCAGAGGTGCGTGATCTCGAACCAGAAACCTCCTACGTTTTCACACACGTACACTGCCACAATTGCAAACATACCAAATTCATTATTGCGCGCACACACTTTGGCACACACGTTCCACCATAATTATACAAAACACACAAACATGATAACTATCTTATTGCATACGTACGTGTATAAGACCTTTCCGCCAGCCATCCTTACCACCTTGATAAAAGCAGCTAATTGTAACAGATGCCAGCAGAATTAATATCAAGCTCTACTTCTTAGTGACACTTGAGAAACCAAATGACGTACGATCAGGAAAGTAATTGTTAGCGGCTTTATAGAAACTTTTACGCTTTTTCAATAGGTGCGGGGGCATATTTTATCAATTGCTGTCGATAAACAGGACCAAGGAAAGAAAGGCATTAAAATTATAAGTGAATTTTAGCCACAAAATGACATGTCGTAGACAACATACATGTACTCATAGCTCAAATATCTCTTCACTTTAATGTGTGTCTGGGAATGTTCTCAGTCATCCAGGTAAAGTATCTCATGAACTATATTGGTAAATCTGGTCAACTGGACTTACTTGTAATTTGGAGTAGCGACGTTCCACGTCCTCTCCGGGACGCTTCATCAGACCGACTGATCTTTGACGGCAATTGGTTGTTGACCCGTAGCAGGGTCGGGGAATTTCGGAATTCACTTCAATGGTTTGCTCTTTGGTGAGACAGCTCTTCTTTCCTCCTCCCTTGTTCCCCCCCCCCCTCCCCTCGCCCGGCCGTGTCTACGTTCCTGTCACACCCCCTTCCCAACTTCCACTGCCTCTCACCTCCCCTATACCCCTGCTTCTATTCACCTCATTCCGTACCCTCACTATAAAACTCCTAATTATTTCTCCTCCATACATTTCATCATTTTTTTTCATCTTACAATCACTTTTCCTTATTCCCTTTCCCCAAATCTCCCTCCTCCCCTTCCTTTCCTCTTCTTCCTCCCAGCCATACCTCCCCCATCAGCTCCCTTTAATCTCCCTTACCCCTTTCCTTAACGTCAATTCATACCCCTCACACTTCTAAACTCCTTTTCATTCATCAATTTTAACTTCTCCTCCCTCCTTCCTTTCCCTCCATTGTCATCATCCTACCTCTTTCCACTATACCCTACACCCCGACACACCACTCTGCAAAAGAGATAACACCACAAGTGTTAAATCTGACTAAACCAGTGTCAATAGAGGACCACTCCAACAAGTGTAAAACAGTACGTTGTGATGGTGTTTAAAAGTGTTCACCTGGCATTTTGCGGTGTTAATTTGACGCGGTAGCTGGTGATATTTTTGACATTACGCTGGTGTGAATGCAACAATGACACTACATGATGTTAATTTGACATTGCTGGTGTCAATTTCAATGGTATAACACCCTTCAAGTGTGAATAGAAGACCACACCAACAGGTGTAACTGTTGTGTAATGTGTTCACTTTTTTTTATTTTTTATAAATCAAGTACTTTATGGGGAAGGTACTGTCCGTGAACAACGGAGATGTTAATTTAACACCAAAAACGAGCACCAGAAATTTAACACCAGCTCGGTGTTTCATATTATTCAACATCCAAATTTTTGTTGTACACTCTGCATCCCTCTTTTTCCCAAACAACCACCTTCCACTACCCTGCAGGTGGAGCTAGCCAAACAGCTGGAACAGAAGAAGGAGGAGCTCCGAATCCTAATGAGGGACCTTGAGCTGGAGAAGAAGAAAACCGACATGCTCCTCTACTCTATGCTGCCGAAAGAGGTCGCTAATGATCTCAGGGATGGCAAGCGGGTTGAAGCAGGTCAGAAAATGTTGCTCTGTCTGGAGACTGATCATTGAGCCTATACGCATAGAGATCGGTGACCTACACTAATTCGCTTTTGTCAAATATCATGATGGCTATTTATTTTAATAACTACATTTTAAGATAATGTTATGTGTTAAATGTTCACATAGAACCATTTTGCTTCCCCTGAATAACAAAACGTTTGATTGGGTAGAATGATCCTCAAATCCAAACCGCAGTAGGAGGCTGAGTTGAGGTGTGCATATGTCATTTTTTTTAATTTAAAGCGTCCAGATGAATTATATTTGACAATGAATTCAAAGTAACGTTAATCCTTTTAATAAGGTAATCAAGCACTACATAGCCATCATAATGTGGGATGATTATATTATTAAATTGTGTAACCTGGGATTAGGAGAATACAAACAATACCACAATCCTAGATCTAATCATCCTTGCACTAATGTTCACATTACACAATAACGCATAATAATCAAACAGAATAATGATATGGATTAAAAAGAATGCGACCAAGAAACTTCTTTCCTGTTTCTATGGATTTTTTTGTTAGAATAATCGTTAACATGATAATAATAGTGTTAGTGACAATTCCATTAATAATCATTGCTTACTCTTAAATTGTTGCTCTGCTTTACGTGTTCGATGGAAGGCGAGTTCGAGCTCGTTACGATCTCATTCAGCGACATCGTGCGTTTCACGGACATGTGCGCCCTGTGTAAGCCGATCCAGATCGTCCACCTGCTCAACGAGATGTACGTACTCTTTGACGAGCTTACCAGCGTCCACAACATCTACAAGGTGACGTCACGTGCTCAAACCTTTATGAACAACAGTGACCACGTGAAATCGAGTGATGATAACAATTAAAGCTGTAACAATTATGATAATAATAACATAATTATTAATAACAATAGATCAATGAAATACCTGAAGAGTCTATAATGGCCTCAACGTATAACGCTAACTTGACAAATACTATAAAACGCAGTTATTAAGACCAGAAATAGATATCATGAGCTTGAATACTGAAGGCGTGTGAAGATTAACAATTGAGAAGATTTTTGTTTCTTATATTATAAGGGTCTTCATGTTTTGTCTTTAGAGATCCGATTATTTTTTTTTCCTTGTTAAATTGTATCGATTAACCAATGATTAACCTCCCAGATACTGGTCAAGAAGCAATTTCTAAATGCATTTTGTTAATAACTTGTCAACCCGTCTTTTATTGGAGTAAAAGACAGGACTCATTGTTAAAGAAATGATCTGGAATCTGTGATCATTCAATTCATAAATAATGCATGCACATTATGTTGATGAATACGTGAACCTTGGGCGGACTGTCTGCTGTCAAATGTGTTTTCAATGTTCTTCAATTCCGAAGTTAACACAACATAACCAAGCCGTTTTAACCCGTTTCATACAGGAACCTAGTGATCTATGTATTAACCCTACGGGGATTTCAGAATTCAGCATGGAACGGGTTAAGTGTACTCCTTATCTTATGAAGATGTGAACATACAACGGTAATTACCTTGACTTCTTTGCTTGCCTGCACTGCCTCTTCGCCTGCTTTGATAGCTGTAATGATTTGTTCTTTCTTTGACGTGCCGTTTCTAAATGCAGGTGGAAACCATCGGTGACGCCTACATGACTGTCGGCGGCTTACCAGTGCCAAATAAAACGCATGCAGAACAGGTGGCGCGCTTTGGTTTGAGCCAGCATGAAGCCGTCGGCAATATCCGGTCACCAGCTACGGGTGATCCAATCAGGGTAATTCGATGGTTTTCTGCTTGTCAACCTCAACGACCATAATGACCTCCCAAACAGACTTAATGGGAAAATTTTACCTTTTCTTCGTTACCATGATCGTGTGTGTGTGTGTGTGTGTGTGCTGTGAGGGAGGGAAGGAGGTTTTTTTTGTGTGTGTTTGTGTGTGTGTGTCTCTCTCTCATTAAGGTATGTGCAGGTACCGTCGGTTGCAATGATTGATCTTACTGCGGCAAAGAATAACAATAACTCGCCTAAGCCTTAAGTGAAGGCTGACTTGCTTGTTTCCTCTTGGGAACTTTGGACAAATTCTTTGCAGCTCGCCAAAGTTATTGCGAACATCTGAGTGACAACGTTCCCCTGAGCAGAGCGACAGGAGGTGTTGCTTTTTGTAGTCTGACTGCTTCTCGTTCGGGATATACTTCAGTGATGGTCTTGATCAATGCATTCCTTATCTTTGCTGGAACACATGGAAGTTACAAAACACACAAAAGCTGTAAATTCGAAAGGACTACTAAAATTCAGAACAAAGTAAAAGAGTGACGTAAACATGCTGCAATCCTGTAATCAATGATGCACGTAGAATATTCAATCCACCACTTTTTGAACTCGATATGACGTAAAGAAAATAAAAATTATACGTCTTTGCTAACTTTTTATTGCAGATCCGAGTTGGCATTCATACGGGTCCCGTCGTAGCGGGCGTGGTTGGAGTCAAGATGCCACGCTACTGTCTGTTTGGCGACACGGTCAACACCGCCTCTCGGATGGAGAGCCACGGACTTCCGGGAAAAGTCCATATCAGCCCGACCACGTACAAGTGCGTGTTGTCTGTTTGTTCTCGTGACTATTGTTACCATCACTATGGTTATCATAACAACAACGATGTAACGTTAGTTCGTTGAAATAACTATGCTGTTGTCACATTAATGCTTAGCCTCTCTTCGACAGTTCTTTACTCCATTAAAAAACAAAGGCCGTGATTTGAAATAAAAGATAAAACATAAAAGTACAAGTAGAACTAGACAAATTGATGGTAGAATTAATGAGTATATCATGTCTAAATAATTGGTAAATGAATGGATAATTAAGTAACACAATATCTAAATAAGTGACCGAATGAATAAATGAATGAACAGTAAAGATGGACAGGTGGATTTCATCCTCTTACGTGAAATTGTAATACTGGCGAGTCTCCTTAACCTCATGAACCGTAGCTCTAATACTTTTTTGTTTGTTTTATAGTTTGATCTGGTGACAATTTACCCACACAGAGCCATAAAGGACAAAGGGTTTATCCTCGAAGAGCGCGGACAGGTGGAAATAAAGGGGAAGGGCTTGATGACGACACATTTTGTGGTGGGTCACACCAACGTGATGTCAGACGAGGTCAAAGGTGGCGGGAGCGAAGACTCGTCGTCGAATTCATCGGTGGAAGAAGGTGCCCTCCGATGTCGTGTTAACCCGTTCCATACTGAATTCTGAAATCCTCTTAATATAATAGGCCACCAGATTCTCGTATGGCACGGGTTGACGTACAGCACACACATTGAAACTCATCTACTTGTATTTCAATTTATTTCTATTGCAATTTGTTTTTGCCCATTTTTCTATTCCATATGACTCTATTTATTATATTATATATATCATACTTTTCTGTATGACCACGGTAACATTTTAACACTGTAATATTAACATCCGATAATTGAGGTCTAAGAAATGACATAATGACAAAACTAAGACATAATGAGCCGATTTGTAGAGAATTAACAAATCATTGAGATCCTGTGATGCAAGAAAATTTATGATACTTTTATAAAATTTAAAGTCAATGCCATATGAGAGAGGGATTTAGTTCAATGAGAAGGAGTGCAACACGTGATATCAGCCCAGTGATGAAATAAAACTAAAATGAAGTATGTTGAAAGGTATACGATTAGCAGGGATTGCTTCAGAAAACATTATTTTTGTAGGACATTATCAGCAACTAACTAGCTAAATATCAGTAATCGCAGTCAACACCCTGCATTTAGATAGAAAACTACTTATTATGTGACAACCACGACAGAGATTTTATAGCTCTCTGTACTTTCATTATAACTGTATTCTTATGTGACATATACTAAGTGTTTCAAAAAACATTTCCCACTTTTGATCATTAATAGTTTAACAACTATTCATTCGATAAAACTGTCATTGATATGAGTAATAGCTTAATAGTGTACAATTTTGTTGGAGGTAATTTGAATGTGAAAGCATAAATCAGTTTCATTAAATCTAAGATTGATTTTGAAGTAAGGTTTCAGATTTTGGTCAAATTTTAACCCTCTGTACAAAAATTGAACTTTGCACAGAAACCAATGATGTGTATGTGAGTGTGTGCAGACAATGGCCCTTAACAATGGACATGCCTGAACCACCTGTTGACTAGGCGTCAGTCTCGCGCTCCCAGGCACATGAATGCTTAATCAATAATTCATGTGGCTTGCCCTGGGCGCTGCTAGTCTGAATTCATGCACGGTAAAGGGTAAAATGTATGCACATGGAAAAGGTAAGCACAATCATGTTTCCATGTGCTAGCAAACACCTCATTTCATTCCAGCTGGCAATCATTTTGAAATTTTGCTTCATATATCACTAAATTTGGGGGATAAATAAGCATAAATTATCTAAAGTTCCTCATTTTAATACAACTGTCTACTAATTAAATAGTCTGACAAATTTTCGGTTTTTCGATAAAAAGATATCATTTTTGGTAAAGAGTTCAGCAGCATTTATCATTGGGACGATTTGTTTCACAGTAGATTAATAAGGCTCCATAATATCATACACAAGTGTATACTTTAATAGATGTTCTTTGCTTACTGTCACCTTGTTTACGATAAAACAGAAGGTAATCATTGTAATTTCGTTTTTCAGAAGTAGGGAAAACACTGTCACGACTCAACGACAATATCGGCAGGCATTTGACTTTACAGAGATACTGCCAGAGGCTGAATAAAGACTAGTTGTGATAGTGGAATTTCTCATGAATAAATCAAACCCTGGCCATTGTTCAGGACCATTGTCAGGGTGTTAACCACACACTCCCTACACACCCATTGACCCCTGTGCAAAGTGAAATTTTGTACAGAGGG
This sequence comes from Diadema setosum, assembly GCA_033980235.1. Taxonomy (NCBI): domain Eukaryota; kingdom Metazoa; phylum Echinodermata; class Echinoidea; order Diadematoida; family Diadematidae; genus Diadema; species Diadema setosum. The sequence continues at coordinate 6,398,429 of CM067070.1, read as the reverse complement.
TTGAAAATAGAGCAAAATATGGAACATAACTCATATTTAAACCACCTCCAACCAAATTGTACACTATTCAGCTATCACTCATATCAATGACAATGTTATCTGATATATAGTTTTTGAATAATTAAGAATCAAAAGTGGGAAATGTTTTTTGAAACACCTAGTACTTTCGTTGTAAAATTACACACACAAGTTAACAAAGAAGGATTTTACCACTCATCTTGCCGAGTGAGTTGCTGGCAATAATAGCTTTTGAGAGAGAAATGATAATGTGTTCTTTTGTCACTTACAGAGAAAGATGACGTCACAACAGAGCTGAAAGAAGACAAGAAGGAACCTGTTGTAACGATTATTGAACCGACTCCGTCCCCAGCAACATCCAATTACCAGTCACACGAGCCAGTTGTGCAGGACCCCAACACCTCTCCGTACAATCCACGAGACCCTCAGACTACTACACCTTCGAATCGGAGTGCGCCCCCATCGTCAGCGTTTTGCTCAGTTTTGTGAGCGCCTCGGCGATGAGCCAGTTCGTTATTCCACTCAACCGCTGCGCATGAGCAGAAAAAGTGATTTGCGATAGCAAACGCATAATTTTGCTTTCTCAAATCTAATGAGATGACCTGGCATCACTGATGTATAGGTTATTCACGCAATTGTTATATAAGATAAGCTTGCCACCACATCTACTTGACAGTAACAAAATACTGTTCACGAGCCTATATGATTTCACTATGAGAATAGAAAAAATGGTAATGCTTTAAATGAAAATCAATGAATGAAATGGATATATTGCCAAATGTTACTATACGTTCTTGTCAATTAAAGCAAGTCCATTCTCCGTTTAAACACGAGTTACATTAATTTTAATCGTCGGGCAATTTTACGCGACATGTCTCTTTATGACAAGTAAAGTGCCTATAACCAATAGAAAAAAAAAGAGAACGGTCATCTGGTAAAATGAGCACACGAAGTAATTACGAACTGGCTTATATCACACTGTTTTAAGGATAGAAGAACAATTCTATGGTTTAGTCTAACATCATGGGAGTAAAAGTTGTATACTTTCTATGTTCAATAAGCAGGTTATGGACTTAAAACAAAATGAATACCATGCGCATGCTTCATTCGTATGTGGGGACTCGTTGTTTTGTGCTATTGATATGGAATTTTTTTTTTTTTACGTTATCGCAAATAGTCACTGAACTGCCCGATCGAGGTTACACAAGATGTTGAAAGAATAAGCGACCTGCCTGTAGAACGCTGTTGCAGACAATGATATTTATGCAGCAAGAAAATCTGCCGGTCTGATTTCTCTCTCATAACGAATGACGAGCTTTCGATCTGCGACACTATAACGCCCACGATCACAACGCGCCTCCACCCGAGTTGGACATTTTTGTCTAATATCGGCATATTAGCGTTTAGATCTAAAGCTCGCTAAAGTTAGGAAAAGAGAACGTAATAGGGCAGAACATCAAGCTCCATTTAAGGAGCCACACAATGGGGAGAGCACTTACTAGGTCTGGGCTTGTATTGCCCTCGTTTCAATCACTCCAGGACTTGGCATGAAGGGGGGGGGGGGGGGGAGGGGGTGGTTGAATGGACAGCCCAACAGAGGGGTAACCAAAACACGTCATATTGTTTGCTCAATTTCAACCCAAATCTTCCTCAAGTAAAAAAGTGATAGGAACGAAAGACAGGTAGAGTTAGATGTCTTAAGTGTTTAAACACGCCTTGATGTCATGTTTGTGATAAAAAGGCAAACCTCGAAAAGAGCCTTGTTGAGTGCCGGGAACTCACATTACGACCCTCTTGTTGAAAAAGCATGAAACTAAATCTTGCCCAGTTTGTTTACAGGCAACACTTTGCAAAACAAAAGCGCGTTTTAAACTTTCGTAATATCAACCAAAAGAGTTATTGACTAATTATATTTATATTACTGTATATATTGTATATTTATCAATGCACGTGTACAGAATGGCGTAGGTCAGCATTCTTCTCTCCATCCTTTCTCTCTCTCTCTCTCTCTCTCTCTGTCTCTGTGTTCCTCTGTCTGTCTTGTTCTCTATCTCTCTCCTTTGTTTTAATTCTTTCTCTCCTTTTCCTTATCTCTTTCTCTTCCTCTCTTTCTTTATTTTTTGTTTTGTTTGTGTGTAACAAAACCTGCGATGAAATGCCAGAAACACAACTCGTTACATTATTTATTCCTTAATTTTAACAACATAATAATGGACTGTCAATACACAAGCTGTACGAATATATCTGACAGTCTGACTGTAATTTTGAATTGCTGAGGAGTATTCCTTTCTTAATGAATCGTTACACTTGACAAAACTTAGAACACTCTAATAAGAGAAAGTTAAAGAGAAGGTTAAGGTATATTAAAAGTAATCGAATGATATTGCATGACATTATTTTCTCGTAATATATAGCTAAAAAAATGTGAATTTGGAATCCATTCATATATTTGTTTTATTTTGATTACATGGAGAGCAGTTACACGAAAATGCGTAGTGCCTTGTAAAATTATTTTTACATCTATACGTGTTCAAAAATAATGGGTACAATATTGGTGTTAAGTGACATGTCTGAAAAGATTGACGTGATGTCTACGTATCTAATTATCTTATTCACACATGTCACTGAAAATTTATTATACAGAATATCGTTGAACAAAATTACCATCAGTTCAAGTCTTTGTTGCAAAAATCTGACCACCCGGCTTAAAACCAACAACAGTAAGAACAAATGAATGAGTCAAAATTAATGTTTGTCTTTCTATATAGTTTGTAAGAGTAATCTGTGACCTTTCGTAAGATATATAATTTGTGCAAATTGGATCATCCTGAAACAAGAGAGAGTTTAATAGGAGTTGCAGCTTCATAGAAAGGAGAGAAAATAACATTTCCATAATATATCATGGTCACTCAGACATGCTGAGCAGAAGTATCAACGTAGATCACGATGAAAACAGCGCTTGTCCAAAGGAAAAACAAAAAACAAACATGATGCAGAAAACTGATAATATCTCGATTTTTTTTTTTTTTTTTTTTTTTTTTTTTTTTAAGGAGCCATATTTTGACAGTAAGTACAGAAAAGATTATACTTACCCATGTAACAAAAAATCAAAAAAAATTGAGTCGGTCAACCAAAAGGCTACTTCGTTCCATTAAAGATTGCCCTAATATCTGACCTTATGTGGGTTTTAAGCCGGGAAGTCACAAATGAAAGTATTCTGAATGGAAGCTCATAATGCATGTGTTTTAAATAAGTGTACACCAAAATGGGGAATTATTTTTACTGTGAAAGAAGGTGAATTTGCCAATTGTAAACATTTATTCCTGCAATATGAACTTTAATAGGCAGATACATGTGTCAAAGAGATAAATAGAAGTACAGAAGTTGAAATAAAATGGATGTAATGAAGAAATAATAGTCTGGCTGGATTGTCAATTCTTGGTCAAGTGTGTTATCTAATTTGGTTCTGGCGTTGAATTGCATCTTCGATATTATATCAATGACTGCGAACAACATTATCCTCTAATTAAGGGATAGCTCCTTGCTCTAATTAAGGTCACTAAAAGTGATGGGGCATGGTGATTTACGTGGCAACACTCGCGCGCACACACACACACACACACACATGCACACACTCACAGACACACACATACACACGCGCACACACACACACACACACACACACACACACACACACACATCAATGTATACCATGTTCACAACACTGCAAGTTGTTATCTTCCTGGTGGTTCAGAGTCCCTGTGGACGGCGGCATCATCACGGACGTTGCGGTCGTTGCCATGATAAATATACGTCAAAAATGTGATCCTGGCTCGATGAGTCGAATTTCTTTCAATTTGTGTACGTCTAATATTTGTTCCCGGGCGACGAATTGCAACATCTACTTCCGATCTCTCGGTGACTGATGATAAAATTGTCTCTCCGGAGATTTAGGGGGGGGGGGGGGGCATCGTATGATTATGTTTACTTTCTGTCCCTTTGGCGATTATGATTCTGTGAGTTTCCGTTTTAAAGTGACATACCCTACTCACACGGCAGCAAATGAATTTCTTTGCATGAGCCTCCTCGCCCGTGCCACCCCACCCCGTCATTTTCCATAGCGAAGAATAAGAAGAAGAAGGAAAAGGAAGAAAAAAAAAAGCATGTTTACAGAACCCATTTCAGTTCCCTTATCTGTGGTTGCTTGACTGAAAGCTTGGCACAAGGATTTGTGGTTGTGATAACAGAAGAAAGGAGTGGGATCACTTGGAGTTAGGCAGCTTGAAGGGGGATGAAGGTGGGAGCTTATGTTCCAATTTTTCAAATTGAAATTAAAAACAATAGCAACGCCGATATTTTTCTTCTTCTTTTTTTTTTCTCTCTCTCTCTTGTAATGGCTTGTTTTTTTTCGCCATTAGATGATATTGACCAACGGTGACTATTACGGAATTCGGTTACTTAATTGCCTATTTTCTTGCCCTAGAAATGTGTAAGAATTCACTGTGAGAGCTAAAAGATTAAAATAATCGCTCGCTTCCCACAACCTCTAAGACTTTAAAGGGACTTATCACACCATAAGCTTTTGATCATCTACATCCCACTGGCTGTAATAGATAACTCCCCTTTAAAAGCCCGTGGTATACAGTTTGCATAAAAGTGTACTTCGAGTGGAAATCGTCCTGTCTGACGACTTACTATAATTATGCAGGAACTGAAAATTTCGGCGGCGTAGGCCTGAGCCATAAACACACTCGGCTGCAAGTATAATCGTAAAGTAACACTAGATACGATATAAAATTTAGAATCTTAAAACGTAGTAAAATATATGAGAATAATTTCATGACATAGAGCTGATGTTCATTAATTTACTTATTTATTAATTTATCATTTATCATACTTATCTATTGATTTCATTATGCATTTATTCATTTTTTTCATCAATCAAGAATCATTTACCTTTTGATGAAATATTTATGTTTTATTTATTAATTTTGTTTATTTATCTATTTGTTTATTTATTTATTTATTTATTTATTTATTTATTTATTTATTTCGGCTGTGTCTGGCTCTGTTGGTGTTTACCCTGCGGTGACTGTTGGTCATGTGACCTATATATTATATTTCCTTAGCATTTTGATATTGCATAAAAGTGTAGTTCAGTATTCAGTTAAAGTCAAATCATAATTTCCTAAGTGTGTGTGTATATTATACGAGACTCCTGAAGAAAGGAATAAACTCATTCTTTATTGGCAAAAAAAAAAATGCATTACCAATATATATATATATATATATATATATATATATATATATATAGCAATAATAAAGTCACAACATCGGAATGCAGGGAATGCATTAATAGCCAATCTTGATTTAATGAATAATCCGAATTTTCGAGGAACCTTCCTCTTCTTCAGGGATGACAGTGCGAATATTCACAATGATTATTAAGAGTGAGGTGTTACTACCCTACCTCACTCTTAATAATCATTGTGAATATTCGCACTGTCATTCCTGAAGAAGAGGAGGTTCCTCGAAAATTCGGATTATTCATTAAATCAAGATTGGCTATTAATGCATTCCCTGCATTCCTATGTTGTGACTTTATTATTGCTATTTCTAGTACTGCCAATACGCGGAACAACTACAATGTGTATATATATATATATATATATATATATATATATATATATATATATATATTAATACATACATACATGCTTAGGAAATTATTTGAATTTTTTACTGTCTGAAGTCTGGCCCTATGCGTTTGATTATCTTAATGTTCTTGCTTCTTGTAGGGAATCAATAAAACTTTTCAAAACGATACCATCACCAAGCTCAAAAATATCCAACTTAAATGAAAATGCTATCATCTTTCAGGCAGAAATGTGGATGATATGATTTTTTTTCTTTTTTCCTTTTTGCTTTTTGCATGCTTTCAACAGGCTGCTCTGTCTTGTAAAGAGACGCAGTATAAAAGATCATTTGATAATGAAAATTATTGCACCTTTGTAGATAATCAATCACGATCAATCGTGATGAATGATAATCATTATTGGTTGTTACAAGGACATGTTTTGTTAAATTCTAATCGCGTAGTCGGGGTATATTGTTTAAGATCAGAATGTGAGAAAATGATTGTTCTTACTGATTCTTCCTATTTTTGTTTTCATAATATCTGATCTTGCCTAGAGCAAACTGGAAGGGAACATTATCTTCTATGTTCATCATCAATGTTTTTGAATTACCGCCATCCACTGTGTCCAGAATGTTATTCTTTGAATATCATGCACGAATTTTAATTACTACAAAACATCTATCAATATTCTTTATACGCAACATAGTGGCCTGTGTACAAAACGGTTCCATGACATTTGCTCCTGCGACAATCGTTCCAATAAGATATCTGCATGCTAAACCAAATATAAATCATACCCTCAAACATATATCAAACCATAACCCTAACCATTACATCAAACTACACTCAAAACCCTAACCCACAACCCTTCCTAACCATAAGTCGTCGGATAAAATAAGACAAGAGCAATCATTGTCGCAGGAGTAACTGTCGTGTCAACGCAGAAAAACTCATTCAGTGCGCAAAACCCGAAAACGTTGAAAATGCATTTCTGTTGTATGGGGGACATCATTTTCATCCTTTCGTTGTCGGCTCTAAAATTCTTCGTAAAATCAGATTTAGGTACGTCTTTGAAAAAGATATGTTTTCAGCTGTATACACGAACAATAAGACAACATACATCAGCTGTGCCGAGAAAGAAAAATCAATATTACACGCGAGAAAACGCAGGAACTGTTTATACTGACATATATAAAAAACATTTGGATTATTGAATGCCTCTAGACAAATTGCATTATATCTTGTCATTCACAAAGAATAATGAATGTCGTGAAAGGGAATGAAAGAAATCATCTTGATTATTTGGTCTTCTTGATGAATCCTTCAGCGATATACGAGAAAAATCTAATCTTATTGTGGCCGTTGGAAGTTACACAGTGGGCGGAAATAATCTCATTAAAAACATCCTCTCTGACGGGACCAGTATCCGGGGAATGAATGAAAATGAGAAGATATCAATTTTGATGGACATTTCCAATCTTCTGTCGATTTCACTTTATCTCATCCCTGCCCACCCCCCCCCCCCGAAAGTGACAAAGAAAGGAGAGAGAATGGAAGAGAAAGAGAGAGCGAGAGAGAGAGAGAGAGAGGAAAAGACGTCGGTCTATAATAGACCGATTTTTTTTTTTGTCGTAGTTCGTGTTGTGTATTCATACATGCTCGTTCTAGTGTTCCCTCCGATATAGTTTTTCCCCTAAGTATTTCAGCCTTTTATTGGTCATTCACAGTTTTATTTCATCTCATTTCATTTATTCCATTTCCAAAATAAGTAGTTTTACGGTATGAAATTTGCATATAAATGAATAATGCAGCTAATTTCTTATAACAAGGGGAAAGAAATACAATAATCTACTGTGACTTTACTGTTAAAAAGAATGAAGATTTGTTAGTTTTTATTTGGATACATTTAGAGATCGAGATTTAGAGATCATTCGTATTAGATTTCCCTGTTACCGTGATAATACTGATGTTTCATCTTCCACCGAACTTTTGTTTTTCTTTGTGCTGAATACATCATACGCCCTTCCGGCTTTTACTTCATTGTCTGTCTTCTGTGTCACTAACGTATATCGCATCTTGCTCGTTTGCGCATGTTGTCCTTCATCTTTCAATTTTAAAGCATCCTTTATCCAATGTTATATCCCTGACCTGTTACCGTGTTCCATCCATCCAGTGATCTCCTTTCCCACCTCTCCACAATAAGGACAATAGTCCCTGTATATCCCACTCTCTCTCTCCCCTTCTTTCTCTTTCCCTCCCTCGCTTTCTCCTGGGTGTTGGTTCTCTTCTCCTCTTTCGCGAGATGATGTTTTTTTTTTCTTTGTTTCCGATCTCATGTCACGTGACGCGACTGCTTTCCGACGCCGCGTGCCATTTCTCGCTGACTGCTCTTTCAGCGCTCATCGAGCAAATAACCGTACCCAGAGAATGCTGCAGCTCGTCTTTGCTCCATAGTGGAGACAAGTGGCGGCAGAGCTCGAAATGAAGTCGGCTGCTAATCAAGCTCTCCGCATTACCGCTCGTCGGTGAGGCACCGGAGGAATTGAGAGGCCTCGTCTGATCTATAGCTAGCATTCTTTACCATGACAGTCGCGTCGTTTGGTAGCGCTTACCCCCGGGCGCCGGAAAATTGCCCCGCTCGCCGGTCGGGCCAGACACAAACATGCGTGTTGATCCATGCTGCTCTGTGATTAAGGGATATACCATACCATGCATTTGAGACAGTGGCTTGTGGTGCAGGTGACGGTGTGGAATGTGGGGTACTTGTTTACTATCCTTGCCAGCGAGACCCCCTCCAGCCATTCGAATCCCCGTTGGCCCTCCCCTGCCGTTGCTTCTCTCTCCTCGAACGCATCCTCCGCTGGCCTTTTCCCTACGCCACAGCCTTCAACCCCATCTATTTCCGGGTCACAAACCGGAAGTGGTACCTGGAAGGAACAGACCTTTAACCCTTTCATTGTCACGCCTACGCCTTCTCCTACACTTCACGGGTCCAGTGCCTTCGAAAGGAACACTTTGCAGCCGAGCGCCACGCCCTTGCTTGTAGACACACCTCGGTTCCATGTGCCTCCCTCACAGCCTTCAACAACTTTTCAAACTGGACTTCATGTCGAATCGGCATCACATGTTCAAGGACAAACCCAGACCAGACTCTGGAGGCGTGACGTGTCCTCAGGATACACGACCATACCTCACATACTCCATTCACATACACTCGAATCAGTCAAAGCAACAATCATGCTCTCATTATCATTACCATCATCACCATCATCATCATTATCAATATCAGAACATTCATTACCTTCCATCGGGCTAATTCGGCCTTCCTACTCATTTTCTCATTCATCCCCATCATCTCCCCTTCACTTTCATCAATCGCCGACTCCCTCTCCTCCAGATCATGCCCCACCATCCATTTCCTCCTCCTCCTCCTCCTCCTCATTATCATCATCATCCTTTTCCCATTCTCCGGGAGCAATATCGAACTGGTGGAGAAATGGCACGACTGCCGAACTCTCCTTTGTAGTGGAGTCAGCCGGCGGTGACCGCATTGAAAGGAAAATGCGTGACGTTTCCGATAGGGATCGCGTGTCTGAAGCATCTGGTTTCTTCTCTGATGGACCAGTTTGGACCATCGAGACAATGTGGCCTGGGGCGTTGCTATCGCCAACCCCATCGCTTACCTCTTCCCTAGCAACGAGGGACCACCCGCTGATGTCTTCGGCAGCGTTCACGGAACATCAATTGCCGAGAGACTACGCTCCGCAAAGCCGTGAGTATCAATGAATGTTATAAAATGTCAATATTTGCATTGATCTACCATAATACTCTGTCATGTGCATCATTAGCGATTGATAGGAAAATACATTATGGGGATATGGTGGAAATATGATGGATACAGTCTGATAGAGATGTGAAGTTATAGTCAGCGTCTGTATTTGTCGTTCAACCCTTTCCTCCCTTACTTTTTTTTCTGATTGCCTTTGGTAAAGTGTCGGCTCAGGCACTATTTCATGATAAATCACTGAAACCATATCCAGATGTTCTTTCTCTTTGACGGCACATACGGAATTGAATTATGAGAATGTGTTTGACTCATGTGCATACCAATCATGATTAGAATGATTTTGGGCGCATTTGTCATAAACATTATTACGTGTGTGCTTGTGTGTTTATGTATTTGTTTGTAGATGAGTGTGCAAAAATATATAACCCACACACACGCGCAAATAGAAACACACATGTACACTTATATACTTACACATTCTCATAATCTTCTTTCCTTTTTTTTCTTGAGAGAAAATCTTATTCACAATGCTGAACAACCAACAAATTTTACATGTATACATACACGACAAATACCAACTTTCAAAGCAGTAGCATCATCCTTTTGAAAAATTATTACAGTTAAAAGTGAAAAATGTGTAAAGGATTTTTTAGAAAATGAAAAGGGCATTCTGAGTCACAACTAATCGCACTAATCTACAAAAAAAAAAGTGTTATAAAAATGCCCAAAACACAATTACAAGTTTGTTTTATGATCCCAAACATTAGCCTTAAGTAAAAGAAGACCTGTTTTTTTTTAGAAAATATGAAAAACTCAAGATTGGCAGGGTTCCCTCCCCTTTCACGTACAGTTGAGGCCTCACACAAAATCAGTTTGTGAGAGACTTTTTGTTGGTTTTATGATGGACGGTCATATAATATTATACATAAAGTACTGTACAACCTGCTTCTCTAGCGAAGTGAGGTCTGTTCATGCAGGAAACGAGCATAAAGCCTACTTCCTTTCAGATACAAACACACGTCCACCAACCAAGGACGCAAACACACATGGCTTTTGTTACTAAAATCGTTTCATTTTGTTCGCTCTCATTGCTGCCTATTAAAAAGACCAAAAGTAAACGATTCTGGCGATCAAGTGGTATTCAGTGGACGGGTGTCAATCAAACTGGGTACACCTGCACCACCACCTGTGGAGGATGTGAGCTAGAAAACGAGGAGGAGATTATGACGCCGATGAATATAAAGAGCAGACAGCAGGAGGGTGAGGTTTTGGATGTTTGGGAGGAGGAGGGGCGGCAGGAGAAAACAAGATGAAGATGGCAAATAAAGATCAAAATATAGGAGAAGCAAGAATATGAGCAATGGCAACACTTCTGTCTGTATAAGGTTTATCATGGTTGTATCTAAAGAAAAGAAATCCCGGTGACAGCAATTAAAATATGACTTATTGTCTGTCATGAAAGAGGAGGATAGTTGTAGGGATGAATAGTGATAAAGAAAATAAAAATCATTATTATTATTATTATTATCATTAGTAGTGGTAGTAGTAGTAGTAGTAGTAGTAGTAGTAGTAGTAGTAGTAGTAGTAGTAGTAGTAGTAGGACTGGTATTATCTACAACAATGATAACCCCCCGTTTCTTCAATACGGTTTATTTGCATGTGCTGGAAATTGTGTATACACGCATGTATTTTATCTGAAGACAGAAATAGTAACAACAACAACAACAACAACAACAACAACAACCATGTATGGCGTTTATAAAAGACAAAACTGTTTCTATAAGGGCTTTAC